>CM050892.1:8658194-9258194 GCA_027726005.1 Juncus effusus | reverse complement strand
CTTCCCCTTTACCCCAAAACGCATCACACCACGTGTTGGCGAAACTCGCAATAAAACATGATCGCCCGGCTGAAACTCGACGTGTCGACGTGCTGTATCAGCATACTTCTTCTGCCTATCCTGCGCGGTTTTCAGACGTTCTTTTATTCGTCGCAACTGCTCCGCACTTTCCTGAACTAAATCAGGTCCTAATGGCCGGTCTTGGCTTACTGGGTCCCAATAAAGCGGTGTACGACAACGTCTACCATAAAGAGCCTCGAACGGTGCCACACCAATGCTCGAATGATAGCTGTTGTTGTATGCAAACTCACATAAATGCAAATGGTCTTCCCATGATCCACCCATCGAAATTGCACATGCCCGCAACATATCCTCTAGGGTTTGAATAGTCCGTTCGGACTGTCCGTCGGTCTGGGGATGATACGCAGAACTAAAAACCAATTTTGTTCCCAAACCTGTCTGGAAACTTTTCCAAAACCGAGAAGTGAAACGTGTATCCCGATCTGAAACAATCTCCACAGGTGCACCATGATGCCTGAAAATAGTGCGTAGATAAATTCGGGCCATTTCCTCACCCGATGTCCCTTGCTTAAACGGGATAAAATACGCTACTTTAGTCAACCGATCTACAATCACCCAAATTGCATTATTACCCTGTCGAGTGCGGGGTAATCCTGTCACAAAATCCATGGTTATTCCTTCAAATTTACCTTCTCGGAGCGGTAGCGGTTGCAAGAGTCCTGCTGACTTTTTGCGCTCAGCTTTGACCTGCTGGCACACTAAGCACCTTGCCACGTGATCTGTCACATCTCTGAACATTCCTGGCCACCAATAATATGCACGAAGGTCTTGCTGCATTTTTGTCTCGCCAGGATGGATCGAATATCCGGACTCGTGTGCTTCCGCCAAAATATCTTACTATCATTCCGTATTTACTATCATTCTTTACGAAAAATCTGTCCGAGTTTTTTTAAATGAAACGAGCAAACAAACGCACGAAACATGAGTTTTTGCTGCAAACAACGATTATGGAAAAATATTTTAAAATGAACACAAATTTTGATTTGGATTTGAATAATTCCGTATTTACTATCATTCTTTACGAAAAATCTATCCGAGTTTTTTTAAATGAAACGAGCAAACAAACGCACGAAACATGAGTTTTAGCTGCAAACAACGATTATGGAAAAATATTTTAAAACGAACACCAATTTTTATTTGCATTTGAATAATTTAGTATTTACTATCATTCTTTACGAAAAATCTATCCGACAATTTTTTGAATGAAACGAGCAAACAAACGCACGAAACATTAGTTTTAGGTGCAAACAAAGATTATGGAGAAATATTTTAAAATAAACACGAATTTCGGTTTACATTCGAATAATGTAGTATTTACTATCATTCTTTACGAAAAATAAATCCGAGTTTTTATGATTGAAACGAGCAAACAAACACACGAAACATGAGTTTTAGGTGCAAACAATGATTGTGGAAAACTATTTCAAAATGAATACAAATTTTGATTTGTATTTGAATAATTTAGTATTTACTATCATTCTTTACGAAAAATCTATCCGAGTTTTTTTTAATGAAACGAGCAAACAAACGCACGAAACATGAGTTTTAGGTGTAAACAAAGATTGTGGAAAAATATTTGAAAATGAACACAAATTTTGATTTGCATTTGAATAATTTAGTATTTACTATGGTTCTTGACGAAAAATCTATCCGTGTTTTTTTTAATGAAACGAACAAACAAACGCACGAAATATGAGATTTAGGTGCAAACAAAGATTATGGAAAAGTATTTTAAAATGAACACAAATTTTGATTTGCATTTGAATAATTCCGTATTTACTATCATTCTTTACGAAAAATCTGTCCGAGTTTTTTTAAATGAAACGAGCAAACAAACGCACGAAACATGAGTTTTAGCTGCAAACAATGATTATGGAAAAATATTTTAAAATGAACACCAATTTTTATTTGCATTTGAATAATTTAGTATTTACTATCAATCTTTACGAAAAATCTATCCGTGTTTTTTTTGAATGAAACGAGCAAACAAACGCACGAAACATTAGTTTTAGGTGCAAATAAAGATTATGGAGAAATATTTTAAAATAAACACGAATTTCGGTATACATTCGAATAATTTAGTATTTACTATCATTCTTTACGAAAAATCAATCCGAGTTTTTATGATTGAAACGAGCAAACAAACATACGAAACATGAGTTTTAGGTGCTACCAATGATTGTGGAAAACTATTTCAAAATGAACACAAATTTTGATTTGTATTTGAATAATTTAGTATTTACTATCATTCTTTACGAAAAATCTATCCAAGTTTTTTTTAATGAAACGAGCAAACAAACGCACGAAACATGAGTTTTAGGTGTAAACAAAGATTGTGGAAAAATATTTGAAAATGAACACAAATTTTGATTTGCATTTGAATAATTTAGTATTTACTATGGTTCTTGACGAAAAATCTATCCGAGTTTTTTTTAATGAAACGAACAAACAAACGCACGAAATATGAGATTTAGGTGCAAACAAAGATTATGGAAAAATATTTTAAAATGAACACAAATTTTGATTTGCATTTGAATAATTCCGTATTTACTATCATTCTTTACGAAAAATCTGTCCGAGTTTTTTTTAATGAAACGAGCAAACAAACGCACGAAACATGAGTTTTTGCTGCAAACAACGATTATGGAAAAATATTTTAAAATGAACACAAATTTTGATTTGCATTTGAATAATTCCGTATTTACTATCATTCTTTACGAAAAATCTATCCGAGTTTTTTTAAATGAAACGAGCAAACAAACGCACGAAACATGAGTTTTAGCTGCAAACAACGATTATGGAAAAATATTTTAAAATGAACACCAATTTTTATTTGCATTTGAATAATTTAGTATTTACTATCAATCTTTACGAAAAATCTATCCGTGTTTTTTTTGAATGAAACGAGCAAACAAACGCACGAAACATTAGTTTTAGGTGCAAATAAAGATTATGGAGAAATATTTTAAAATAAACACGAATTTCGGTATACATTCGAATAATTTAGTATTTACTATCATTCTTTACGAAAAATCAATCCGAGTTTTTATGATTGAAACGAGCAAACAAACATACGAAACATGAGTTTTAGGTGCTAACAATGATTGTGGAAAACTATTTCAAAATGAACACAAATTTTGATTTGTGTTTGAATAATTTAGTATTTACTATCATTCTTTACGAAAAATCTATCCGAGTTTTTTTAATGAAACGAGCAAACAAACGCACGAAACATGAGTTTTAGGTGTAAACAAAGATTGTGGAAAAATATTTGAAAATGATCACAAATTTTGATTTGCATTTGAATAATTTAGTATTTACTATGGTTCTTGACGAAAAATCTATCCGAGTTTTTTTTAATGAAACGAACAAACAAACGCACGAAATATGAGATTTAGGTGCAAACAATGATTGTGGAAAAATATTTTAAAATGAACACAAATTTTGATTTGCATTTGAATAATTCCGTATTTACTATCATTCTTTAACAAAAATTTGTCCGAGTTTTTTTTAATGAAACGAGCATACAAACGCACGAAACATGAGTTTTAGCTGCAAACAACGATTATGGAAAAATATTTTAAAATGAACACAAATTTTGATTTGCATTTGAATAATTCCGTATTTACTATCATTCTTTACGAAAAATCTATCTGAGTTTTTTTAAATGAAACGAGCAAACAAACGCACGAAACATGAGTTTTAGCTGCAAACAACGATTATTGAAAAATATTTTAAAATGAACACCAATTTTTATTTGCATTTGAATAATTTAGTATTTACTATTATTCTTTACGAAAAGTCTATCCGTGTTTTTTTTGAATGAAACGAGCAAACAAACGCACGAAACATTAGTTTTAGGTGCAAATAAAGATTATGGAGAAATATTTTAAAATAAACATGAATTTCGGTTTACATTCGAATAATTTAGTATTTACTATTATTCTTTACGAAAAATCAATCCGAGTTTTTATGATTGAAACGAGCAAACAAACATACGAAACATGAGTTTTAGGTGCTAACAATGATTGTGGAAAACTATTTCAAAATGAACACAAATTTTGATTTGTATTTGAATAATTTAGTATTTACTATCATTCTTTACGAAAAATCTATCCGAGTTTTTTTAAATGAAATGAGCAAACAAACGCACGAAACATGAGTTTTAGCTGCAAACAACGATTATGGAAAAATATTTTAAAACGAACACCAATTTTTATTTGCATTTGAATAATTTAGTATTTACTATCATTCTTTACGAAAAATCTATCCGACAATTTTTTGAATGAAACGAGCAAACAAACGCACGAAACATTAGTTTTAGGTGCAAACAAAGATTATGGAGAAATATTTTAAAATAAACACGAATTTCGGTTTACATTCGAATAATGTAGTATTTACTATCATTCTTTACGAAAAATAAATCCGAGTTTTTATGATTGAAACGAGCAAACAAACACACGAAACATGAGTTTTAGGTGCAAACAATGATTGTGGAAAACTATTTCAAAATGAATACAAATTTTGATTTGTATTTGAATAATTTAGTATTTACTATCATTCTTTACGAAAAATCTATCCGAGTTTTTTTTAATGAAACGAGCAAACAAACGCACGAAACATGAGTTTTAGGTGTAAACAAAGATTGTGGAAAAATATTTGAAAATGAACACAAATTTTGATTTGCATTTGAATAATTTAGTATTTACTATGGTTCTTGACGAAAAATCTATCCGTGTTTTTTTTAATGAAACGAACAAACAAACGCACGAAATATGAGATTTAGGTGCAAACAAAGATTATGGAAAAATATTTTAAAATGAACACAAATTTTGATTTGCATTTGAATAATTCCGTATTTACTATCATTCTTTACGAAAAATCTGTCCGAGTTTTTTTAAATGAAACGAGCAAACAAACGCACGAAACATGAGTTTTAGCTGCAAACAATGATTATGGAAAAATATTTTAAAATGAACACCAATTTTTATTTGCATTTGAATAATTTAGTATTTACTATCAATCTTTACGAAAAATCTATCCGTGTTTTTTTTGAATGAAACGAGCAAACAAACGCACGAAACATTAGTTTTAGGTGCAAATAAAGATTATGGAGAAATATTTTAAAATAAACACGAATTTCGGTATACATTCGAATAATTTAGTATTTACTATCATTCTTTACGAAAAATCAATCCGAGTTTTTATGATTGAAACGAGCAAACAAACATACGAAACATGAGTTTTAGGTGCTACCAATGATTGTGGAAAACTATTTCAAAATGAACACAAATTTTGATTTGTATTTGAATAATTTAGTATTTACTATCATTCTTTACGAAAAATCTATCCAAGTTTTTTTTAATGAAACGAGCAAACAAACGCACGAAACATGAGTTTTAGGTGTAAACAAAGATTGTGGAAAAATATTTGAAAATGAACACAAATTTTGATTTGCATTTGAATAATTTAGTATTTACTATGGTTCTTGACGAAAAATCTATCCGAGTTTTTTTTAATGAAACGAACAAACAAACGCACGAAATATGAGATTTAGGTGCAAACAAAGATTATGGAAAAATATTTTAAAATGAACACAAATTTTGATTTGCATTTGAATAATTCCGTATTTACTATCATTCTTTACGAAAAATCTGTCCGAGTTTTTTTTAATGAAACGAGCAAACAAACGCACGAAACATGAGTTTTTGCTGCAAACAACGATTATGGAAAAATATTTTAAAATGAACACAAATTTTGATTTGCATTTGAATAATTCCGTATTTACTATCATTCTTTACGAAAAATCTATCCGAGTTTTTTTAAATGAAACGAGCAAACAAACGCACGAAACATGAGTTTTAGCTGCAAACAACGATTATGGAAAAATATTTTAAAATGAACACCAATTTTTATTTGCATTTGAATAATTTAGTATTTACTATCAATCTTTACGAAAAATCTATCCGTGTTTTTTTTGAATGAAACGAGCAAACAAACGCACGAAACATTAGTTTTAGGTGCAAATAAAGATTATGGAGAAATATTTTAAAATAAACACGAATTTCGGTATACATTCGAATAATTTAGTATTTACTATCATTCTTTACGAAAAATCAATCCGAGTTTTTATGATTGAAACGAGCAAACAAACATACGAAACATGAGTTTTAGGTGCTAACAATGATTGTGGAAAACTATTTCAAAATGAACACAAATTTTGATTTGTATTTGAATAATTTAGTATTTACTATCATTCTTTACGAAAAATCTATCCGAGTTTTTTTTAATGAAACGAGCAAACAAACGCACGAAACATGAGTTTTAGGTGTAAACAAAGATTGTGGAAAAATATTTGAAAATGAACACAAATTTTGATTTGCATTTGAATAATTTAGTATTTACTATGATTCTTGACGAAAAATCTTTCCGAGTTTTTTTTAATGAAACGAACAAACAAACGCACGAAACATGAGTTTTAGGTGCAAACAAAGATTATGGAAAAATATTTTAAAATGAACACAAATTTTGATTTGCATTTGAATAATTCCGTATTTACTATCATTCTTTACGAAAAATCTATCCACGTTTTTTTTAATGAAACGAGCAAACAAACGCACGAAACATGAGTTTTAGCTGCAAACAACGATTGTGGAAAAATATTTTAAAATGAACACCAATTTTTATTTGCATTTGAATAATTTAGTATTTACTATCATTCTTTACGAAAAATCTATCCGACTATTTTTTGAATGAAACGAGCAAACAAACGCACGAAATATTAGTTTTAGGTGCAAACAAAGATTATGGAGAAATATTTTAAAATAAACACGAATTTCGGTTTTCATTCGAATAATGTAGTATTTACTATCATTCTTTACGAAAAATAAATCCGAGTTTTTATGATTGAAACGAGCAAACAAACACACGAAACATGAGTTTTAGGTGCAAACAATGATTGTGGAAAACTATTTCAAAATGAACACAAATTTTGATTTGTATTTGAATAATTTAGTATTTACTATCATTCTTTACGAAAAATCTATCCGAGTTTTTTTTAATGAAACGAGCAAACAAACGCACGAAACATGAGTTTTAGGTGTAAACAAAGATTGTGGAAAAATATTTGAAAATGAACACAAATTTTGATTTGCATTTGAATAATTTAGTATTTACTATGGTTCTTGACGAAAAATCTATCCGAGTTTTTTTTAATGAAACGAACAAACAAACGCACGAAATATGAGATTTAGGTGCAAACAAAAATTATGGAAAAATATTTTAAAATGAACACAAATTTTGATTTGCATTTGAATAATTCCGTATTTACTATCATTCTTTACGAAAAATCTGTCCGAGTTTTTTTTAATGAAACGAGCATACAAACGCACGAAACATGCGTTTTAGCTGCAAACAACGATTATGGAAATATATTTTAAAAGTGAACACAAATTTTGATTTGCATTTGAATAATTTAGTATTTACTATCATTCTTTACAAAAAATCTATCAGAGTTTTTTTTAATGAAACGAGCAAACAAACGCACGAAACATGAGTTTTAGGTGCAAACAAAGATTATGGAAAAATATTTTAAAATGAACACAAATTTTGATTTGCATTTGAATAATTCCGTATTTACTATCATTCTTTACGAAAAATCTATCCGAGTTTTTTTAAATGAAACGAGCAAACAAACGCACGAAACATGAGTTTTAGCAGCAAACAACGATTATGGAAAAATATTTTAAAATGAACACCAATTTTTATTTGCATTTGAATAATTTAGTATTTACTATCATTCTTTACGAAAAATCTTTCCGTGTTTTTTTTGAATGAAACGAGCAAACAAACGCACGAAACATTAGTTTTAGGTGCAAATAAAGATTATGGAGAAATATTTTAAAATAAACACGACTTTCGGTATACCTTCGAATAATTTAGTATTTACTATCATTCTTTACGAAAAATCAATCCGAGTTTTTATGATTGAAACGAGCAAACAAACATACGAAACATGAGTTTTAGGTGCTAACAATGATTGTGGAAAACTATTTCAAAATAACACAAATTTTGATTTGTATTTGAATAATTTAGTATTTACTATCATTCTTTACGAAAAATCTATCCGAGTTTTTTTTAATGAAACGAGCAAACAAACGCACGAAACATGAGTTTTAGGTGTAAACAAAGATTGTGGAAAAATATTTGAAAATGAACACAAAATTTGATTTGCATTTGAATAATTTAGTATTTACTATGATTCTTGACGAAAAATCTATCCGAGTTTTTTTTAATGAAACGCACGAAACATGAGTTTTAGGTGCAAACAAAGATTATGGAAAAATATTTGAAAATGAACACAAATTTTGATTTGCATTTGAATAATTCCGTATTTACTATGGTTCTTGACGAAAAATCTATCCGAGTTTTTTTTAATGAAACGAACAAACAAACGCACGAAATATGAGATTTAGGTGCAAACAAAAATTATGGAAAAATATTTTAAAATGAACACAAATTTTGATTTGCATTTGAATAATTCCGTATTTACTATCATTCTTTACGAAAAATCTGTCCGAGTTTTTTTTAATGAAACGAGCATACAAACGCACGAAACATGCGTTTTAGCTGCAAACAACGATTATGGAAATATATTTTAAAAGTGAACACAAATTTTGATTTGCATTTGAATAATTTAGTATTTACTATCATTCTTTACAAAAAATCTATCAGAGTTTTTTTTAATGAAACGAGCAAACAAACGCACGAAACATGAGTTTTAGGTGCAAACAAAGATTATGGAAAAATATTTTAAAATGAACACAAATTTTGATTTGCATTTGAATAATTCCGTATTTACTATCATTCTTTACGAAAAATCTATCCGAGTTTTTTTAAATGAAACGAGCAAACAAACGCACGAAACATGAGTTTTAGCAGCAAACAACGATTATGGAAAAATATTTTAAAATGAACACCAATTTTTATTTGCATTTGAATAATTTAGTATTTACTATCATTCTTTACGAAAAATCTTTCCGTGTTTTTTTGGAATGAAACGAGCAAACAAACGCACGAAACATTAGTTTTAGGTGCAAATAAAGATTATGGAGAAATATTTTAAAATAAACACGACTTTCGGTATACCTTCGAATAATTTAGTATTTACTATCATTCTTTACGAAAAATCAATCCGAGTTTTTATGATTGAAACGAGCAAACAAACATACGAAACATGAGTTTTAGGTGCTAACAATGATTGTGGAAAACTATTTCAAAATAACACAAATTTTGATTTGTATTTGAATAATTTAGTATTTACTATCATTCTTTACGAAAAATCTATCCGAGTTTTTTTTAATGAAACGAGCAAACAAACGCACGAAACATGAGTTTTAGGTGTAAACAAAGATTGTGGAAAAATATTTGAAAATGAACACAAAATTTGATTTGCATTTGAATAATTTAGTATTTACTATGATTCTTGACGAAAAATCTATCCGAGTTTTTTTTAATGAAACGCACGAAACATGAGTTTTAGGTGCAAACAAAGATTATGGAAAAATATTTTAAAATGAACACAAATTTTGATTTGCATTTGAATAATTCCGTATTTACTATCATTCTTTACGAAAAATCTATCCGAGTTTTTTTTAATGAAACGAGCAAACAAACGCACGAAACATGAGTTTTAGCTGCAAACAACGATTATGGAAAAATATTTTAAAATGAACACCAATTTTTATTTGCATTTGAATAATTTAGTATTTACTATCATTCTTTACGAAAAATCTATCCGACTATTTTTTGAATGAAACGAGCAAACAAACGCACGAAACATTAGTTTTAGGTGCAAACAAAGATTATGGAGAAATATTTTAAAATAAACACGAATTTCGGTTTACATTCGAATAATGTAGTATTTACTATCATTCTTTACGAAAAATAAATCCGAGTTTTTATGATTGAAACGAGCAAACAAACACACGAAACATGAGTTTTAGGTGCAAACAATGATTGTGAAAAACTATTTCAAAATGAACACAAATTTTGATTTGTATTTGAATAATTTAGTATTTACTATCATTCTTTACGAAAAATCTATCCGAGTTTTTTTTAATGAAACGAGCAAACAAACGCACGAAAATGAGTTTTAGATGCAAACAACGATTATGGAAAAATATTTTAAAATGAGCACCAATTTTTTTTGCATTTGAATAATTTAGTATTTACTATCATTATTTATGAAAAATCTATCCGAGATTTTTTTGAATGAAACGAGCAAACAATATCCGTGTTTTTTTTGAATGAAACGAGCAAACAAACGCACGAAACATTAGTTTTAGGTGCAAATAAAGATTATGGAGAAATATTTTAAAATAAAAACGAATTTCGGTTTACATTTGAATAATTTAGTATTTACTATCATTCTTTACGAAAAATCAATCCGAGTTTTTATGATTGAAACGACCAAACAAACATACGAAACATGTGTTTTAGGTGCTAACAATGATTGTGGAAAACTATTTCAAAATGAACACAAATTTTGATTTGTATTTCAATAATTTAGTATTTACTATCATTCTTTACGAAAAATCTTTCCGTGTTTTTTTTGAATGAAACGAGCAAACAAACGCACGAAACATTAGTTTTAGGTGCAAATAAAGATTATGGAGAAATATTTTAAAATAAACCCGACTTTCGGTATACCTTCGAATAATTTAGTATTTACTATCATTCTTTACGAAAAATCAATCCGAGTTTTTATGATTGAAACGAGCAAACAAACATACGAAACATGAGTTTTAGGTGCTAACAATGATTGTGGAAAACTATTTCAAAATAACACAAATTTTGATTTGTATTTGAATAATTTAGTATTTACTATCATTCTTTACGAAAAATCTATCCGAGTTTTTTTTAATGAAACGAGCAAACAAACGCACGAAACAAGAGTTTTTGCTGCAAACAACGATTGTGGAAAAATATTTTAAAATGAACACCAATTTTTATTTGCATTTGAATAATTCCGTATTTACTATCATTCTTTACGAAAAATCTATCCGTGTTTTTTTTGAATGAAACGAGCAAACAAACGCACGAGACACTAGTTTTAGGTGCAAATAAAGATTATTGAGAAATATTTTAAAATAAACACGAATTTCGGTTTACATTTGAATAATTTAGTATTTACTATCATTCTTTACGAAAAATCAATCCGAGTTTTTATGATTGAAACGAGCAAACAAACATACGAAACATGAGTTTTAGGTGCTAACAATGATTGTGGAAAACTATTTCAAAATGAACACAAATTTTGATTTGTATTTGAATAATTTAGTATTTACTATCATTCTTTACGAAAAATCTATCCGAGTTTTTATGATTGAAACGAGCAAAGAAAGACATGAAACATGAGTTTTAGGTGCAAAGAGTGATTGTGGAAAACTATTTCAAAATGAACACAAATTTTGATTTGTATTTGAAAAATTTAGTATTTACTATCATTCTTTACGAAAAATCTATCCGAGTTTTTTTTAATGAAACGAGCAAACAAACGCACGAAACATGAGTTTTAGGTGCAAACAAAGATTATGGAAAAATATTTTAAAATGAACACAAATTTTGATTTGCATTTGAATTACTACGTATTTACCATCATTCTTTACGAAAAATCTATCCGAGTTTTTTTAAATGAAACGAGCAAACAAACGCACGAAACATGAGTTTTAGCAGCAAACAACGATTATGGAAAAATATTTTAAACTGAACACCAATTTTTATTTGCATTTGAATAATTTAGTATTTACTATCATTCTTTACGAAAAATCTTTCCGTGTTTTTTTTGAATGAAACGAGCAAACAAACGCACGAAACATTAGTTTTAGGTGCAAATAAAGATTATGGAGAAATATTTTAAAATAAACACGACTTTCGGTATACATTCGAATAATTTAGTATTTACTATCATTCTTTACGAAAAATCAATCCGAGTTTTTATGATTGAAACGAGCAAACAAACATACGAAACATGAGTTTTAGGTGCTAACAATGATTGTGGAAAACTATTTCAAAATGAACACAAATTTTGATTTGTATTTGAATAATTTAGTATTTACTATCATTCTTTACGAAAAATCTATCCGAGTTTTTTTTAATGAAACGAGCAATCAAACGCACGAAACATGAGTTTTAGGTGTAAACAAAGATTGTGGAAAAATATTTGAAAATGAACACAAATTTTGATTTGCATTTAAATAATTTAGTATTTACTATGATTCTTGACGAAAAATCTATCCGAGTTTTTTTTAATGAAACGAACAAACAAACGCACGAAATATGAGATTTAGGTGCAAACAAAGATTATGGAAAAATATTTTAAAATGAACACAAATTTTGATTTGCATTTGAATAATTCCGTATTTACTGTCATTCTTTACGAAAAATCTGTCCGAGTTTTTTTTAATGAAACGAGCAAACAAACGCACGAAACATGAGTTTTTGCTGCAAACAACGATTATGGAAAAATATTTTAAAATGAACACCAATTTTTATTTGCATTTGAATAATTCCGTATTTACTATCATTCTTTACGAAAAATCTATCCGTGTTTTTTTTGAATGAAACGAGCAAACAAACGCACGAAACACTAGTTTTAGGTGCAAATAAAGATTATTGAGAAATATTTTAAAATAAACACGAATTTCGGTTTACATTTGAATAATTTAGTATTTACTATCATTCTTTACGAAAAATCAATCCGAGTTTTTATGATTGAAACGAGCAAACAAACATACGAAACATGAGTTTTAGGTGCTAACAATGATTGTGGAAAACTATTTCAAAATGAACACAAATTTTGATTTGTATTTGAATAATTTAGTATTTACTATCATTCTTTACGAAAAATCTATCCGAGTTTTTATGATTGAAACGAGCAAAGAAAGACATGAAACATGAGTTTTAGGTGCAAAGAGTGATTGTGGAAAACTATTTCAAAATGACCACAAATTTTGATTTGTATTTGAAAAATTTAGTATTTACTATCATTCTTTACGAAAAATCTATCCGAGTTTTTTTTAATGAAACGAGCAAACAAACGCACGAAACATGAGTTTTAGGTGCAAACAAAGATTATGGAAAAATATTTTAAAATGAACACAAATTTTGATTTGCATTTGAATTACTACGTATTTACCATCATTCTTTACGAAAAATCTATCCGAGTTTTTTTAAATGAAACGAGCAAACAAACGCACGAAACATGAGTTTTAGCAGCAAACAACGATTATGGAATTTTTTTTTAAAATGAACACCAATTTTTATTTGCATTTGAATAATTTAGTATTTACTATCATTCTTTACGAAAAATCTTTCCGTGTTTTTTTTGAATGAAACGAGCAAGCAAACGCACGAAACATTAGTTTTAGGTGCAAATAAAGATTATGGAGAAATATTTTAAAATAAACACGAATTTCGGTATACATACGAATAATTTAGTATTTACTATCATTCTTTACGAAAAATCAATCCGAGTTTTTATGATTGAAACGAGCAAACAAACATACGAAACATGAGTTTTAGGTGCTAACAATGATTGTGGAAAACTATTTTAAAATGAACACAAATTTTGATTTATATTTGAATAATTTAGTATTTACTATCATTCTTTACGAAAAATCTATACGAGTTTTTTTTAATCAAACGAGCAAACAAACGCACGAAAAATGAGGTTTAGGTGTAAACAAAGATTGTGGAAAAATATTTGAAAATGAACACAAATTTTGATTTGCATTTGAATAATTTAGTATTTACTATGATTCTTGATGAAAAATCTATCCGAGTTTTTTTTAATGAAACGAACAAACAAACGCACGAAACATGAGTTTTAGGTGCAAACAAAGATTATGGAAAAATATTTTAAAATGAACACAAATTTTGATTTGCATTTGAATAATTTAGTATTTACTATGATTCTTGATGAAAAATCTATCCGAGTTTTTTTAAATGAAACGAACAAACAAACGCACGAAACATGAGTTTTAGCAGCAAACAACGATTATGGAATTTTTTTTTAAAATGAACACCAATTTTTATTTGCATTTGAATAATTTAGTATTTACTATCATTATTTACGAAAAATCTTTCCGTGTTTTTTTTGAATGAAACGAGCAAGCAAACGCACGAAACATTAGTTTTAGGTGCAAATGAAGATTATGGAGAAATATTTTAAAATAAACACGAATTTCGGTATACATTCGAATAATTTAGTATTTACTATCATTCTTTACGAAAAATCAATCCGAGTTTTTATGATTGAAACGAGCAAACAAACATACGAAACATGAGTTTTAGGTGCTTACAATGATTGTGGAAAACTATTTCAAAATGAACACAAATTTTGATTTATATTTGAATAATTTAGTATTTACTATCATTCTTTACGAAAAATCTATACGAGTTTTTTTTAATCAAACGAGCAAACAAACGCACGAAAAATGAGTTTTAGGTGTAAACAAAGATTGTGGAAAAATATTTGAAAATGAACACAAATTTTGATTTGCATTTGAATAATTTAGTATTTACTATGATTCTTGATGAAAAATCTATCCGAGTTTTTTTTAATGAAACGAACAAACAAACGCACGAAACATGAGTTTTAGGTGCAAACAAAGATTGTGGAAAAATATTTGAAAATGAACACAAATTTTGATTTGCATTTGAATAATTTAGTATTTACTATGATTCTTGATGAAAAATCTATCCGAGTTTTTCTTAATGAAACGAACAAACAAACGCACGAAACATGAGTTTTAGGTGCAAACAAAGATTATGGAAAAATATTTTAAAATGAACACAAATTTTGATTTGCATTTGAATAATTTAGTATTTACTATGATTCTTGATGAAAAATCTATCCGAGTTTTTTTTAATGAAACGAGCAAACAAACGCACGAAACATGAGTTTTAGCAGCAAACAACGATTATCGAAAAATATTTTAAAATGAACACCAATTTTTATTTGCATTTGAATAATTTAGTATTTACTATCATTCTTTACGAAAAATCTATCCGACTATTTTTTGAATGAAACGAGCAAACAAACGCACGAAACATTAGTTTTAGGTGCAAACAAAGATTATGGAGAAATATTTTAAAATAAACATGAATTTCGGTTTACATTCGAATAATGTAGTATTTACTATCATTCTTTACGAAAAATAAATCCGAGTTTTTATGATTGAAACGAGTAAACAAACACACGAAACATGAGTTTTAGGTGCAAACAATGATTGTGGAAAACTATTTCAAAATGAACACAAATTTTGATTTGTATTTGAATAATTTAGTATTTACTATCATTCTTTACGAAAAATCTATCCGAGTTTTTATGATTGAAACGAGCAAAGAAAGACATGAAACATGAGTTTTAGGTGCAAAGAGTGATTGTGGAAAACTATTTCAAAATGAACACAAATTTTGATTTGTATTTGAAAAATTTAGTATTTACTATCATTCTTTACGAAAAATCTATCCGAGTTTTTTTTAATGAAACGAGCAAACAAACGCACGAAACATGAGTTTTAGGTGCAAACAAAGATTATGGAAAAATATTTTAAAATGAACACAAATTTTGATTTGCATTTGAATAATTCCGTAATTACTATCATTCTTTACGAAAAATCTATCCGAGTTTTTTTAAATGAAACGAGCAAACAAACGCACGAAACATGAGTTTTAGCAGCAAACAATGATTATGGAAAAATATTTTAAAATGAACACCAATTTTTATTTGCATTTGAATAATTTAGTATTTACTATCATTCTTTACGAAAAATCTTTCCGTGTTTTTTTTGAATGAAACGAGCAAACAAACGCACGAAACATTAGTTTTAGGTGCAAATAAAGATTGTGGAGAAATATTTTAAAATAAACACGACTTTCGGTATACATTCGAATAATTTAGTATTTACTATCATTCTTTACGAAAAATCCATCCGAGTTTTTATGATTGAAACGAGCAAAGAAAGACATGAAACATGAGTTTTAGGTGCAAAGAGTGATTGTGGAAAACTATTTCAAAATGAACACAAATTTTGATTTGTATTTGAATAATTTAGTATTTACTATCATTCTTTACGAATAATCTATCCGAGTTTTTTTTAATGAAACGAGCAAACAAACGCACGAAACATGAGTTTTAGGTGTAAACAAAGATTGTGGAAAAATATTTGAAAATGAACACAAATTTTGATTTGCATTTAAATAATTTAGTATTTACTATGATTCTTGACGAAAAATCTATCCGAGTTTTTTTTAATGAAACGAACAAACAAACGCACGAAATATGAGATTTAGGTGCAAACAAAGATTATGGAAAAATATTTTAAAATGAACACAAATTTTGATTTGCATTTGAATAATTCCGTATTTACTATCATTCTTTACGAAAAATCTGTCCGAGTTTTTTTTAATGAAACGAGCAAACAAACGCACGAAACATGAGTTTTAGCTGCAAACAACGATTATGGAAAAATATTTTAAAATGAACACCAATTTTTATTTGCATTTGAATAATTTAGTATTTACTATCATTCTTTACGAAAAATCTTTCCGTGTTTTTTTTGAATGAAACGAGCAAACAAACGCACGAAACATTAGTTTTAGGTGGAAATAAAGATTATGGAGAAATATTTTAAAATAAACACGACTTTCGGTATACATTCGAATAATTTAGTATTTACTATCATTCTTTACGAAAAATCCATCCGAGTTTTTATGATTGAAACGAGCAAAGAAAGACATGAAACATGAGTTTTAGGTGCAAAGAGTGATTGTGGAAAACTATTTCAAAATGAACACAAATTTTGATTTGTATTTGAATAATTTAGTATTTACTATCATTCTTTACGAAAAATCTATCCGAGTTTTTTTTAATGAAACGAGCAAACAAACGCACGAAACATGAGTTTTAGGTGTAAACAAAGATTGTGGAAAAATATTTGAAAATGAACACAAATTTTGATTTGCATTTAAATAATTTAGTATTTACTATGATTCTTGACGAAAAATCTATCCGAGTTTTTTTTAATGAAACGAACAAACAAACGCACGAAATATGAGATTTAGGTGCAAACAAAGATTATGGAAAAATATTTTAAAATGAACACAAATTTTGATTTGCATTTGAATAATTCCGTATTTACTATCATTCTTTACGAAAAATCTGTCCGAGTTTTTTTTAATGAAACGAGCAAACAAACGCACGAAACATGAGTTTTAGCTGCAAACAACGATTATGGAAAAATATTTTAAAATGAACACCAATTTTTATTTGCATTTGAATAATTTAGTATTTACTATCATTCTTTACGAAAAATCTTTCCGTGTTTTTTTTGAATGAAACGAGCAAACAAACGCACGAAACATTAGTTTTAGGTGGAAATAAAGATTATGGAGAAATATTTTAAAATAAACACGACTTTCGGTATACATTCGAATAATTTAGTATTTACTATCATTCTTTACGAAAAATCCATCCGAGTTTTTATGATTGAAACGAGCAAAGAAAGACATGAAACATGAGTTTTAGGTGCAAAGAGTGATTGTGGAAAACTATTTCAAAATGAACACAAATTTTGATTTGTATTTGAATAATTTAGTATTTACTATCATTCTTTACGAATAATCTATCCGAGTTTTTTTTAATGAAACGAGCAAACAAACGCACGAAACATGAGTTTTAGGTGTAAACAAAGATTGTGGAAAAATATTTGAAAATGAACACAAATTTTGATTTGCATTTAAATAATTTAGTATTTACTATGATTCTTGACGAAAAATCTATCCGAGTTTTTTTTAATGAAACGAACAAACAAACGCACGAAATATGAGATTTAGGTGCAAACAAAGATTATGGAAAAATATTTTAAAATGAACACAAATTTTGATTTGCATTTGAATAATTCCGTATTTACTATCATTCTTTACGAAAAATCTGTCCGAGTTTTTTTTAATGAAACGAGCAAACAAACGCACGAAACATGAGTTTTAGCTGCAAACAACGATTATGGAAAAATATTTTAAAATGAACACCAATTTTTATTTGCATTTGAATAATTTAGTATTTACTATCATTCTTTACGAAAAATCTTTCCGTGTTTTTTTTGAATGAAACGAGCAAACAAACGCACGAAACATTAGTTTTAGGTGGAAATAAAGATTATGGAGAAATATTTTAAAATAAACACGACTTTCGGTATACATTCGAATAATTTAGTATTTACTATCATTCTTTACGAAAAATCCATCCGAGTTTTTATGATTGAAACGAGCAAAGAAAGACATGAAACATGAGTTTTAGGTGCAAAGAGTGATTGTGGAAAACTATTTCAAAATGAACACAAATTTTGATTTGTATTTGAATAATTTAGTATTTACTATCATTCTTTACGAAAAATCTATCCGAGTTTTTTTTAATGAAACGAGCAAACAAACGCACGAAACATGAGTTTAGGTGTAAACAAAGATTGTGGAAAAATATTTGAAAATGAACACAAATTTTGATTTGCATTTAAATAATTTAGTATTTACTATGATTCTTGACGAAAAATCTATCCGAGTTTTTTTTAATGAAACGAACAAACAAACGCACGAAATATGAGATTTAGGTGCAAACAAAGATTATGGAAAAATATTTTAAAATGAACACAAATTTTGATTTGCATTTGAATAATTCCGTATTTACTATCATTCTTTACGAAAAATCTGTCCGAGTTTTTTTTAATGAAACGAGCAAACAAACGCACGAAACTTGAGTTTTTGCTGCAAACAACGATTATGGAAAAATATTTTGAAATGAACACAAATTTTGATTTGCATTTGAATAATTCCGTATTTACTATCATTCTTTTCGAAAAATCCATCCGAGTTTTTTTAAATGAAACAAACAAACAAACGCACGAAACATGAGTTTTAGCTGCAAACAACGATTATGGAAAAATATTTTAAAATGAACACCAATTTTTATTTGCATTTGAATAATTTAGTATTTACTATCATTCTTTACAAAAAATCTTTCCGTGTTTTTTTTGAATGAAACGAGCAAACAAACGCACGAAACATTAGTTTTAGGTGGAAATAAAGATTATGGAGAAATATTTTAAAATAAACACGACTTTCGGTATACATTCGAATAATTTAGTATTTACTATCATTCTTTACGAAAAATCCATCCGAGTTTTTATGATTGAAACGAGCAAAGAAAGACATGAAACATGAGTTTTAGGTGCAAAGAGTGATTGTGGAAAACTATTTCAAAATGAACACAAATTTTGATTTGTATTTGAATAATTTAGTATTTACTATCATTCTTTACGAAAAATCTATCCGAGTTTTTTTTAATGAAACGAGCAAACAAACGCACGAAACATGAGTTTAGGTGTAAACAAAGATTGTGGAAAAATATTTGAAAATGAACACAAATTTTGATTTGCATTTAAATAATTTAGTATTTACTATGATTCTTGACGAAAAATCTATCCGAGTTTTTTTTAATGAAACGAACAAACAAACGCACGAAATATGAGATTTAGGTGCAAACAAAGATTATGGAAAAATATTTTAAAATGAACACAAATTTTGATTTGCATTTGAATAATTCCGTATTTACTATCATTCTTTACGAAAAATCTGTCCGAGTTTTTTTTAATGAAACGAGCAAACAAACGCACGAAACTTGAGTTTTTGCTGCAAACAACGATTATGGAAAAATATTTTGAAATGAACACAAATTTTGATTTGCATTTGAATAATTCCGTATTTACTATCATTCTTTTCGAAAAATCCATCCGAGTTTTTTTAAATGAAACAAACAAACAAACGCACGAAACATGAGTTTTAGCTGCAAACAACGATTATGGAAAAATATTTTAAAATGAACACCAATTTTTATTTGCATTTGAATAATTTAGTATTTACTATCATTCTTTACAAAAAATCTTTCCGTGTTTTTTTTGAATGAAACGAGCAAACAAACGCACGAAACATTAGTTTTAGGTGGAAATAAAGATTATGGAGAAATATTTTAAAATAAACACGACTTTCGGTATACATTCGAATAATTTAGTATTTACTATCATTCTTTACGAAAAATCCATCCGAGTTTTTATGATTGAAACGAGCAAAGAAAGACATGAAACATGAGTTTTAGGTGCAAAGAGTGATTGTGGAAAACTATTTCAAAATGAACACAAATTTTGATTTGTATTTGAATAATTTAGTATTTACTATCATTCTTCACGAAAAATCTATCCGAGTTTTTTTTAATGAAACGAGCAAACAAACGCACGAAACATGAGTTTTAGGTGTAAACAAAGATTGTGGAAAAATATTTGAAAATGAACACAAATTTTGATTTGCATTTAAATAATTTAGTATTTACTATGATTCGTGACGAAAAATCTATCCGAGTTTTTTTTAATGAAACGAACAAACAAACGCACGAAATATGAGATTTAGGTGCAAACAAAGATTATGGAAAAATATTTTAAAATGAACACAAATTTTGATTTGCATTTGAATAATTTAGTATTTACTATGGTTCTTGACGAAAAATCTATCCGAGTTTTTTTTAATGAAACGAACAAACAAACGCACGAAATATGAGATTTAGGTGCAAACAAAAATTATGGAAAAATATTTTGAAATGAACACAAATTTTGATTTGCATTTGAATAATTCCGTATTTACTATCATTCTTTTCGAAAAATCTATCCGAGTTTTTTTAAATGAAACAAACAAACAAACGCACGAAACATGAGTTTTAGCCGCAAACAACGATTATGGAAAAATATTTTAAAATGAACACCAATTTTTATTTGCATTTGAATAATTTAGTATTTACTATCATTCTTTACGAAAAATCTTTCCGTGTTTTTTTTGAATGAAACGAGCAAACAAACGCACGAAACATTAGTTTTAGGTGGAAATAAAGATTATGGAGAAATATTTTAAAATAAACACGACTTTCGGTATACATTCGAATAATTTAGTATTTACTATCATTCTTTACGAAAAATCCATCCGAGTTTTTATGATTGAAACGAGCAAAGAAAGACATGAAACATCAGTTTTAGGTGCAAAGAGTGATTGTGGAAAACTATTTCAAAATGAACACAAATTTTGATTTGTATTTGAATAATTTAGTATTTACTATCATTCTTTACGAAAAATCTATCCGAGTTTTTTTTAATGAAACGAGCAAACAAACGCACGAAACATGAGTTTTAGGTGTAAACAAAGATTGTGGAAAAATATTTGAAAATGAACACAAATTTTGATTTGCATTTAAATAATTTAGTATTTACTATGATTCGTGACGAAAAATCTATCCGAGTTTTTTTTAATGAAACGAACAAACAAAAGCACGAAATATGAGATTTAGGTGCAAACAAAGATTATGGAAAAATATTTTAAAATGAACACAAATTTTGATTTGCATTTGAATAATTCCGTATTTACTATCATTCTTTACGAAAAATCTGTCCGAGTTTTTTTTAATGAAACGAGCAAACAAACGCACGAAACATGAGTTTTTGCTGCAAACAACGATTATGGAAAAATATTTTAAAATGAACACAAATTTTGATTTGCATTTGAATAATTCCGTATTTTCTATCATTCTTTACGAAAAATCTATCCGAGTTTTTTTAAATGAAACGAGCAAACAAACGCACGAAACATGAGTTTTAGCAGCAAACAACGATTATGGAAAAATATTTTAAAATGAACACCAATTTTTATTTGCATTTGAATAATTTAGTATTTACTATCATTCTTTACGAAAAATCTTTCCGTGTTTTTTTTGAATGAAACAAGCAAACAAACGCACGAAACATTAGTTTTAGGTGCAAATAGATTGTGGAGAAATATTTTAAAATTAACACGACTTTCGGTATACATTCGAATAATTTAGTATTTACTATCATTCTTTACGAAAAATCCATCCGAGTTTTTATGATTGAAACGAGCAAAGAAAGACATGAAACATCAGTTTTAGGTGCAAAGAGTGATTGTGGAAAACTATTTCAAAATGAATACAAATTTTGATTTGTATTTGAATAATTTAGTATTTACTATCATTCTTTACGAAAAATCTATCCGAGTTTTTTTTAATGAAACGAGCAAACAAACGCACGAAACATGAGTTTTAGGTGTAAACAAAGATTGTGGAAAAATATTTGAAAATGAACACAAATTTTGATTTGCATTTAAATAATTTAGTATTTACTATGATTCTTGACGAAAAATCTATCCGAGTTTTTTTTAATGAAACGAACAAACAAACGCACGAAATATGAGATTTAGGTGCAAACAAAGATTATGGAAAAATATTTTAAAATGAACACAAATTTTGATTTGCATTTGAATAATTCCGTATTTACTATCATTCTTTACGAAAAATCTGTCCGAGTTTTTTTTAATGAAACGAGCAAACAAACGCACGAAACATGAGTTTTTGCTGCAAACAACGATTATGGAAAAATATTTTAAAATGAACACAAATTTTGATTTGCATTTGAATAATTCCGTATTTTCTATCATTCTTTACGAAAAATCTATCCGAGTTTTTTTAAATGAAACGAGCAAACAAACGCACGAAACATGAGTTTTAGCAGCAAACAACGATTATGGAAAAATATTTTAAAATGAACACCAATTTTTATTTGCATTTGAATAATTTAGTATTTACTATCATTCTTTACGAAAAATCTTTCCGTGTTTTTTTTGAATGAAACAAGCAAACAAACGCACGAAACATTAGTTTTAGGTGCAAATAGATTGTGGAGAAATATTTTAAAATTAACACGACTTTCGGTATACATTCGAATAATTTAGTATTTACTATCATTCTTTACGAAAAATCCATCCGAGTTTTTATGATTGAAACGAGCAAAGAAAGACATGAAACATCAGTTTTAGGTGCAAAGAGTGATTGTGGAAAACTATTTCAAAATGAATACAAATTTTGATTTGTATTTGAATAATTTAGTATTTACTATCATTCTTTACGAAAAATCTATCCGAGTTTTTTTTAATGAAACGAGCAAACAAACGCACGAAACATGAGTTTTAGGTGTAAACAAAGATTGTGGAAAAATATTTGAAAATGAACACAAATTTTGATTTGCATTTAAATAATTTAGTATTTACTATGATTCTTGACGAAAAATCTATCCGAGTTTTTTTTAATGAAACGAACAAACAAACGCACGAAATATGAGATTTAGGTGCAAACAAAGATTATGGAAAAATATTTTAAAATGAACACAAATTTTGATTTGCATTTGAATAATTCCGTATTTACTATCATTTTTTACGAAAAATCTGTCCGAGTTTTTTTTAATGAAACGAGCAAACAAACGCACGAAACATGAGTTTTTGCTGCAAACAACGATTATGGA
Source organism: Juncus effusus (assembly GCA_027726005.1). NCBI lineage: Eukaryota > Viridiplantae > Streptophyta > Magnoliopsida > Poales > Juncaceae > Juncus > Juncus effusus. The sequence continues at coordinate 9,234,648 of CM050892.1, read as the reverse complement.
AAAATATTTTAAAATGAACACAAATTTTGATTTGCATTTGAATAATTCCGTATTTACTATCATTCTTTACGAAAAATCTGTCCGAGTTTTTTTTAATGAAACGAGCAAACAAACGCACGAAACATGAGTTTTAGCTGCAAACAACGATTATGGAAAAATATTTTAAAATGAACACCAATTTTTATTTGCATTTAAATAATTTAGTATTTACTATGATTCTTGACGAAAAATCTATCCGAGTTTTTTTTAATGAAACGAACAAACAAACGCACGAAATATAAGATTTAGGTGCAAACAAAGATTATGGAAAAATATTTTAAAATGAACACGAATTTTGATTTGCATTTGAATAATTCCGTATTTACTATCATTTTTTACGAAAAATCTGTCCGAGTTTTTTTTAATGAAACGAGCAAACAAACGCACGAAACATGAGTTTTTGCTGCAAACAACGATTATGGAAAAATATTTTAAAATGAACACAAATTTTGATTTGCATTTGAATAATTCCGTATTTTCTATCATTCTTTACGAAAAATCTATCCGAGTTTTTTTAAATGAAACGAGCAAACAAACGCACGAAACATGAGTTTTAGCAGCAAACAACGATTATGGAAAAATATTTTAAAATGAACACCAATTTTTATTTGCATTTGAATAATTTAGTATTTACTATCATTCTTTACGAAAAATCTTTCCGTGTTTTTTTTGAATGAAACAAGCAAACAAACGCACGAAACATTAGTTTTAGGTGCAAATAGATTGTGGAGAAATATTTTAAAATTAACACGACTTTCGGTATACATTCGAATAATTTAGTATTTACTATCATTCTTTACGAAAAATCCATCCGAGTTTTTATGATTGAAACGAGCAAAGAAAGACATGAAACATCAGTTTTAGGTGCAAAGAGTGATTGTGGAAAACTATTTCAAAATGAATACAAATTTTGATTTGTATTTGAATAATTTAGTATTTACTATCATTCTTTACGAAAAATCTATCCGAGTTTTTTTTAATGAAACGAGCAAACAAACGCACGAAACATGAGTTTTAGGTGTAAACAAAGATTGTGGAAAAATATTTGAAAATGAACACAAATTTTGATTTGCATTTAAATAATTTAGTATTTACTATGATTCTTGACGAAAAATCTATCCGAGTTTTTTTTAATGAAACGAACAAACAAACGCACGAAATATGAGATTTAGGTGCAAACAAAGATTATGGAAAAATATTTTAAAATGAACACAAATTTTGATTTGCATTTGAATAATTCCGTATTTACTATCATTTTTTACGAAAAATCTGTCCGAGTTTTTTTTAATGAAACGAGCAAACAAACGCACGAAACATGAGTTTTTGCTGCAAACAACGATTATGGAAAAATATTTTAAAATGAACACAAATTTTGATTTGCATTTGAATAATTCCGTATTTACTATCATTCTTTACGAAAAATCTATCCGAGTTTTTTTAAATGAAACGAGCAAACAAACGCACGAAACATGAGTTTTAGCTGCAAACAACGATTATGGAAAAATATTTTAAAATGAACACCAATTTTTATTTGCATTTGAATAATTTAGTATTTACTATCATTCTTTACGAAAAATCTTTCCGTGTTTTTTTTGAATGAAACGAGCAAACAAACGCACGAAACATTAGTTTTAGGTGCAAATAAAGATTATGGAGAAATATTTTAAAATAAACACGACTTTCGGTATACATTCGAATAATTTAGTATTTACTATCATTCTTTACGAAAAATCCATCCGAGTTTTTATGATTGAAACGAGCAAAGAAAGACATGAAACATCAGTTTTAGGTGCAAAGAGTGATTGTGGAAAACTATTTCAAAATGAACACAAATTTTGATTTGTATTTGAATAATTTAGTATTTACTATCATTCTTTACGAAAAATCTATCCGAGTTTTTTTTAATGAAACGAGCAAACAAACGCACGAAACATGAGTTTTAGGTGTAAACAATGATTGTGGAAAAATATTTGAAAATGGACACAAATTTTGATTTGCATTTAAATAATTTAGTATTTACTATGATTCGTGACGAAAAATCTATCCGAGTTTTTTTTAATGAAACGAACAAACAAACGCACGAAATATGAGATTTAGGTGCAAACAAAGATTATGGAAAAATATTTTAAAATGAACACAAATTTTGATTTGCATTTGAATAATTCCGTATTTACTATCATTCTTTACGAAAAATATGTCCGAGTTTTTTTGAATGAACGAGCAAACAAACGCACGAAACATGAGTTTTTGCTGCAAACAACGATTATGGAAAAATATTTTAAAATGAACACAAATTTTGATTTGCATTTGAATAATTCCGTATTTACTATCATTCTTTACGAAAAATCTGTCCGAGTTTTTTTTAATGAACGAGCAAACAAACGCACGAAACATGAGTTTTTGCTGCAAACAACGATTACGGAAAAATATTTTAAAATGAACACAAATTTTGATTTGCATTTGAATAATTCCGTATTTACTATCATTCTTTACGAAAAATCTATCCGAGTTTTTTTAAATGAAACGAGCAAACAAACGCACGAAACATGAGTTTTAGCTGCAAACAACGATTATGGAAAAATATTTTAAAATGAACACCAATTTTTATTTGCATTTGAATAATTTGTATTTACTATCATTCTTTACGAAAAATCTATCCGTGTTTTTTTTGAATGAAACGAGCAAACAAACGCACGAAACATTAGTTTTAGGTGCAAATAAAGATTATGGAGAAATATTTTAAAATAAACACGAATTTCGGTGTACATTTGAATAATTTAGTATTTACTATCATTCTTTACGAAAAATCAATCCGAGTTTTTATGATTGAAACGAGCAAACAAAGACATGAAACATGAGTTTTAGGTGCAAAGAGTGATTGTGGAAAACTATTTCAAAATGAACACAAATTTTGATTTGTATTTGAATAATTTAGTATTTACTATCATTCTTTACGAAAAATCTATCCGAGTTTTTTTTAATGAAACGAGCAAACAAACGCACGAAACATGAGTTTTAGGTGTAAACAAAGATTGTGGAAAAATATTTGAAAATGAACACAAATTTTGATTTGCATTTAAATAATTTAGTATTTACTATGATTCTTGACGAAAAATCTATCCGAGTTTTTTTTAATGAAACGAACAAACAAACGCACGAAATATGAGATTTAGGTGCAAACAAAGATTATGGAAAAATATTTTAAAATGAACACAAATTTTGATTTGCATTTGAATAATTCCGTATTTACTATCATTCTTTACGAAAAATCTGTCCGAGTTTTTTTTAATGAAACGAGCAAACAAACGCACGAAACATGAGTTTTTGCTGCAAACAACGATTATGGAAAAATATTTTAAAATGAACACAAATTTTGATTTGCATTTGAATAATTCCGTATTTTCTATCATTCTTTACGAAAAATCTATCCGAGTTTTTTTAAATGAAACGAGCAAACAAACGCACGAAACATGAGTTTTAGCAGCAAACAACGATTATGGAAAAATATTTTAAAATGAACACCAATTTTTATTTGCATTTGAATAATTTAGTATTTACTATCATTCTTTACGAAAAATCTTTCCGTGTTTTTTTTGAATGAAACAAGCAAACAAACGCACGAAACATTAGTTTTAGGTGCAAATAGATTGTGGAGAAATATTTTAAAATTAACACGACTTTCGGTATACATTCGAATAATTTAGTATTTACTATCATTCTTTACGAAAAATCCATCCGAGTTTTTATGATTGAAACGAGCAAAGAAAGACATGAAACATCAGTTTTAGGTGCAAAGAGTGATTGTGGAAAACTATTTCAAAATGAATACAAATTTTGATTTGTATTTGAATAATTTAGTATTTACTATCATTCTTTACGAAAAATCTATCCGAGTTTTTTTTAATGAAACGAGCAAACAAACGCACGAAACATGAGTTTTAGGTGTAAACAAAGATTGTGGAAAAATATTTGAAAATGAACACAAATTTTGATTTGCATTTAAATAATTTAGTATTTACTATGATTCTTGACGAAAAATCTATCCGAGTTTTTTTTAATGAAACGAACAAACAAACGCACGAAATATGAGATTTAGGTGCAAACAAAGATTATGGAAAAATATTTTAAAATGAACACAAATTTTGATTTGCATTTGAATAATTCCGTATTTACTATCATTTTTTACGAAAAATCTGTCCGAGTTTTTTTTACTGAAACGAGCAAACAAACGCACGAAACATGAGTTTTTGCTGCAAACAACGATTATGGAAAAATATTTTAAAATGAACACAAATTTTGATTTGCATTTGAATAATTCCGTATTTACTATCATTCTTTACGAAAAATCTATCCGAGTTTTTTTAAATGAAACGAGCAAACAAACGCACGAAACATGAGTTTTAGCTGCAAACAACGATTATGGAAAAATATTTTAAAATGAACACCAATTTTTATTTGCATTTGAATAATTTAGTATTTACTATCATTCTTTACGAAAAATCTTTCCGTGTTTTTTTTGAATGAAACGAGCAAACAAACGCACGAAACATTAGTTTTAGGTGCAAATAAAGATTATGGAGAAATATTTTAAAATAAACACGACTTTCGGTATACATTCGAATAATTTAGTATTTACTATCATTCTTTACGAAAAATCCATCCGAGTTTTTATGATTGAAACGAGCAAAGAAAGACATGAAACATCAGTTTTAGGTGCAAAGAGTGATTGTGGAAAACTATTTCAAAATGAACACAAATTTTGATTTGTATTTGAATAATTTAGTATTTACTATCATTCTTTACGAAAAATCTATCCGAGTTTTTTTTAATGAAACGAGCAAACAAACGCACGAAACATGAGTTTTAGGTGTAAACAATGATTGTGGAAAAATATTTGAAAATGGACACAAATTTTGATTTGCATTTAAATAATTTAGTATTTACTATGATTCGTGACGAAAAATCTATCCGAGTTTTTTTTAATGAAACGAACAAACAAACGCACGAAATATGAGATTTAGGTGCAAACAAAGATTATGGAAAAATATTTTAAAATGAACACAAATTTTGATTTGCATTTGAATAATTCCGTATTTACTATCATTCTTTACGAAAAATATGTCCGAGTTTTTTTTAATGAACGAGCAAACAAACGCACGAAACAAGAGTTTTTGCTGCAAACAACGATTATGGAAAAATATTTTAAAATGAACACAAATTTTGATTTGCATTTGAATAATTCCGTATTTACTATCATTCTTTACGAAAAATCTGTCCGAGTTTTTTTTAATGAACGAGCAAACAAACGCACGAAACATGAGTTTTTGCTGCAAACAACGATTACGGAAAAATATTTTAAAATGAACACAAATTTTGATTTGCATTTGAATAATTCCGTATTTACTATCATTCTTTACGAAAAATCTATCCGAGTTTTTTTAAATGAAACGAGCAAACAAACGCACGAAACATGAGTTTTAGCTGCAAACAACGATTATGGAAAAATATTTTAAAATGAACACCAATTTTTATTTGCATTTGAATAATTTAGTATTTACTATCATTCTTTACGAAAAATCTTTCCGTGTTTTTTTTGAATGAAACGAGCAAACAAACGCACGAAACATTAGTTTTAGGTGCAAATAAAGATTGTGGAGAAATATTTTAAAATAAACACGAATTTCGGTGTACATTTGAATAATTTAGTATTTACTATCATTCTTTACGAAAAATCAATCCGAGTTTTTATGATTGAAACGAGCAAACAAAGACATGAAACATGAGTTTTAGGTGCAAAGAGTGATTGTGGAAAACTATTTCAAAATGAACACAAATTTTGATTTGTATTTGAATAATTTAGTATTTACTATCGTTCTTTACGAAAAATCTATCCGAGTTTTTTTAATGAAACGAGCAAACAAACGCACGAAACATGAGTTTTAGGTGTAAACAAAGATTGTGGAAAAATATTTGAAAATGAACACAAATTTTGATTTGCATTTAAATAATTTAGTATTTACTATGATTCTTGACGAAAAATCTATCCGAGTTTTTTTTAATGAAACGAACAAACAAACGCACGAAATATGAGATTTAGGTGCAAACAAAGATTATGGAAAAATATTTTAAAATGAACACAAATTTTGATTTGCATTTGAATAATTCCGTATTTACTATCATTCTTTACGAAAAATCTGTCCGAGTTTTTTTTAATGAAACGAGCAAACAAACGCACGAAACATGAGTTTTTGCTGCAAACAACGATTATGGAAAAATATTTTAAAATGAACACAAATTTTGATTTGCATTTGAATAATTCCGTATTTTCTATCATTCTTTACGAAAAATCTATCCGAGTTTTTTTAAATGAAACGAGCAAACAAACGCACGAAACATGAGTTTTAGCAGCAAACAAAGATTATGGAAAAATATTTTAAAATGAACACCAATTTTTATTTGCATTTGAATAATTTAGTATTTACTATCATTCTTTACGAAAAATCATTCCGTGTTTTTTTTGAATGAAACAAGCAAACAAACGCACGAAACATTAGTTTTAGGTGCAAATAGATTGTGGAGAAATATTTTAAAATTAACACGACTTTCGGTATACATTCGAATAATTTAGTATTTACTATCATTCTTTACGAAAAATCCATCCGAGTTTTTATGATTGAAACGAGCAAAGAAAGACATGAAACATCAGTTTTAGGTGCAAAGAGTGATTGTGGAAAACTATTTCAAAATGAATACAAATTTTGATTTGTATTTGAATAATTTAGTATTTACTATCATTCTTTACGAAAAATCTATCCGAGTTTTTTTTAATGAAACGAGCAAACAAACGCACGAAACATGAGTTTTAGGTGTAAACAAAGATTGTGGAAAAATATTTGAAAATTAACACAAATTTTGATTTGCATTTAAATAATTTAGTATTTACTATGATTCTTGACGAAAAATCTATCTGAGTTTTTTTTAATGAAACGAACAAACAAACGCACGAAATATGAGATTTAGGTGCAAACAAAGATTATGGAAAAATATTTTAAAATGAACACAAATTTTGATTTGCATTTGAATAATTCCGTATTTACTATCATTTTTTACGAAAAATCTGTCCGAGTTTTTTTTAATGAAACGAGCAAACAAACGCACGAAACATGAGTTTTTGCTGCAAACAACGATTATGGAAAAATATTTTAAAATGAACACAAATTTTGATTTGCATTTGAATAATTCCGTATTTACTATCATTCTTTACGAAAAATCTATCCGAGTTTTTTTAAATGAAACGAGCAAACAAACGCACGAAACATGAGTTTTAGCTGCAAACAACGATTATGGGAAAATATTTTAAAATGAACACCAATTTTTATTTGCATTTGAATAATTTAGTATTTACTATCATTCTTTACGAAAAATCTTTCCGTGTTTTTTTTGAATGAAACGAGCAAACAAACGCACGAAACATTAGTTTTAGGTGCAAATAAAGATTATGGAGAAATATTTTAAAATAAACACGACTTTCGGTATACATTCGAATAATTTAGTATTTACTATCATTCTTTACGAAAAATCCATCCGAGTTTTTATGATTGAAACGAGCAAAGAAAGACATGAAACATCAGTTTTAGGTGCAAAGAGTGATTGTGGAAAACTATTTCAAAATGAACACAAATTTTGATTTGTATTTGAATAATTTAGTATTTACTATCATTCTTTACGAAAAATCTATCCGAGTTTTTTTTAATGAAACGAGCAAACAAACGCACGAAACATGAGTTTTAGGTGTAAACAATGATTGTGGAAAAATATTTGAAAATGGACACAAATTTTGATTTGCATTTAAATAATTTAGTATTTACTATGATTCGTGACGAAAAATCTATCCGAGTTTTTTTTAATGAAACGAACAAACAAACGCACGAAATATGAGATTTAGGTGCAAACAAAGATTATGGAAAAATATTTTAAAATGAACACAAATTTTGATTTGCATTTGAATAATTCCGTATTTACTATCATTCTTTACGAAAAATATGTCCGAGTTTTTTTTAATGAACGAGCAAACAAACGCACGAAACATGAGTTTTTGCTGCAAACAACGATTATGGAAAAATATTTTAAAATGAACACAAAAATTTTGATTTGCATTTGAATAATTCCGTATTTACTATCATTATTTACGAAAAATCTGTCCGAGTTTTTTTTAATGAACGAGCAAACAAACGCACGAAACATGAGTTTTTGCTGCAAACAACGATTATGGAAAAATATTTTAAAATGAACACAAATTTTGATTTGCATTTGAATAATTCCGTATTTACTATCATTCTTTACGAAAAATCTATCCGAGTTTTTTTAAATGAAACGAGCAAACAAACGCACGAAACATGAGTTTTAGCTGCAAACAACGATTATGGAAAAATATTTTAAAATGAACACCAATTTTTATTTGCATTTGAATAATTTGTATTTACTATCATTCTTTACGAAAAATCTATCCGTGTTTTTTTTGAATGAAACGAGCAAACAAACGCACGAAACATTAGTTTTAGGTGCAAATAAAGATTATGGAGAAATATTTTAAAATAAACACGAATTTCGGTGTACATTTGAATAATTTAGTATTTACTATCATTCTTTACGAAAAATCAATCCGAGTTTTTATGATTGAAACGAGCAAACAAAGACATAAAACATGAGTTTTAGGTGCAAAGAGTGATTGTGGAAAACTATTTCAAAATGAACACAAATTTTGATTTGTATTTGAATAATTTAGTATTTACTATCATTCTTTACGAAAAATCTATCCGAGTTTTTTTTAATGAAACGAGCAAACAAACGCACGAAACATGAGTTTTAGGTGTAAACAAAGATTGTGGAAAAATATTTGAAAATGAACACAAATTTTGATTTGCATTTAAATAATTTAGTATTTACTATGATTCTTGACGAAAAATCTATCCGAGTTTTTTTTAATGAAACGAACAAACAAACGCACGAAATATGAGATTTAGGTGCAAACAAAGATTATGGAAAAATATTTTAAAATGAACACAAATTTTGATTTGCAATTGAATAATTCCGTATTTACTATCATTCTTTACGAAAAATCTGTCCGAGTTTTTTTTAATGAAACGAGCAAACAAACGCACGAAACTTGAGTTTTTGCTGCAAACAACGATTATGGAAAAATATTTTGAAATGAACACAAATTTTGATCTGCATTTGAATAATTCCGTATTTACTATCATTCTTTTCGAAAAATCTATCCGAGTTTTTTTAAATGAAACAAACAAACAAACGCACGAAACATGAGTTTTAGCTGCAAACAACGATTATGGAAAAATATTTTAAAATGAACACCAATTTTTATTTGCATTTGAATAATTTAGTATTTACTATCATTCTTTACGAAAAATCTTTCCGTGTTTTTTATGAATGAAACGAGCAAACAAACGCACGAAACATTAGTTTTAGGTGGAAATAAAGATTATGGAGAAATATTTTAAAATAAACACGACTTTCAGTATACATTCGAATAATTTAGTATTTACTATCATTCTTTACGAAAAATCCATCCGAGTTTTTATGATTGAAACGAGCAAAGAAAGACATGAAACATGAGTTTTAGGTGCAAAGAGTGATTGTGGAAAACTATTTCAAAATGAACACAAATTTTGATTTGTATTTGAATAATTTAGTATTTACTATCATTCTTTACGAAAAATCTATCCGAGTTTTTTTTAATGAAACGAGCAAACAAACGCACGAAACATGAGTTTTAGGTGTAAACAAAGATTGTGGAAAAATATTTGAAAATGAACACAAATTTTGATTTGCATTTAAATAATTTAGTATTTACTATGATTCGTGACGAAAAATCTATCCGAGTTTTTTTTAATGAAACGAACAATCAAACGCACGAAATATGAGATTTAGGTGCAAACAAAGATTATGGAAAAATATTTTAAAATGAACACAAATTTTGATTTGCATTTGAATAATTCCGTATTTACTATCATTCTTTACGAAAAATCTGTCCGAGTTTTTTTTAATGAAACGAGCAAACAAACGCACGAAACTTGAGTTTTTGCTGCAAACAACGATTATGGAAAAATATTTTGAAATGAACACAAATTTTGATTTGCATTTGAATAATTCCGTATTTACTATCATTCTTTTCGAAAAATCTATCCGAGTTTTTTTAAATGAAACAAACAAACAAACGCACGAAACATGAGTTTTAGCTGCAAACAACGATTATGGAAAAATATTTTAAAATGAACACCAATTTTTATTTGCATTTGAATAATTTAGTATTTACTATCATTCTTTACGAAAAATCTTTCCGTGTTTTTTTTGAATGAAACGAGCAAACAAACGCACGAAACATTAGTTTTAGGTGGAAATAAAGATTATGGAGAAATATTTTAAAATACACACGACTTTCGGTATACATTCGAATAATTTAGTATTTACTATCATTCTTTACGAAAAATCCATCCGAGTTTTTATGATTGAAACGAGCAAAGAAAGACATGAAACATGAGTTTTAGGTGCAAAGAGTGATTGTGGAAAACTATTTCAAAATGAACACAAATTTTGATTTGTATTTGAATAATTTAGTATTTACTATCATTCTTTACGAAAAATCTATCTGAGTTTTTTTTAATGAAACGAGCAAACAAACGCACGAAACATGAGTTTTAGGTGTAAACAAAGATTGTGGAAAAATATTTGAAAATGAACACAAATTTTGATTTGCATTTAAATAATTTAGTATTTACTATGATTCGTGACGAAAAATCTATCCGAGTTTTTTTTAATGAAACGAACAAACAAACGCACGAAATATGAGATTTAGGTGCAAACAAAGATTATGGAAAAATATTTTAAAATGAACACAAATTTTGATTTGCATTTGAATAATTCCGTATTTACTATCATTCTTTACGAAAAATCTGTCCGAGTTTTTTTTAATGAAACGAGCAAACAAACGCACGAAACATGAGTTTTTGCTGCAAACAACGATTATGGAAAAATATTTTAAAATGAACACAAATTTTGATTTGCATTTGAATAATTCCGTATTTTCTATCATTCTTTACGAAAAATCTATCCGAGTTTTTTTAAATGAAACGAGCAAACAAACGCACGAAACATGAGTTTTAGCAGCAAACAACGATTATGGAAAAATATTTTAAAATGAACACCAATTTTTATTTGCATTTGAATAATTTAGTATTTACTATCATTCTTTACGAAAAATCTTTCCGTATTTTTTTTGAATGAAACAAGCAAACAAACGCACGAAACATTAGTTTTAGGTGCAAATAGATTGTGGAGAAATATTTTAAAATTAACACGACTTTCGGTATACATTCGAATAATTTAGTATTTACTATCATTCTTTACGAAAAATCCATCCGAGTTTTTATGATTGAAACGAGCAAAGAAAGACATGAAACATCAGCTTTAGGTGCAAAGAGTGATTGTGGAAAACTATTTCAAAATGAACACAAATTTTGATTTGTATTTGAATAATTTAGTATTTACTATCATTCTTTACGAAAAATCTATCCGAGTTTTTTTTAATGAAACGAGCAAACAAACGCACGAAACATGAGTTTTAGGTGTAAACAAAGATTGTGGAAAAATATTTGAAAATAAACACAAATTTTGATTTGCATTTAAATAATTTAGTATTTACTATGATTCTTGACGAAAAATCTATCTGAGTTTTTTTTAATGAAACGAACAAACAAACGCACGAAATATGAGATTTAGGTGCAAACAAAGATTATGGAAAAATATTTTAAAATGAACACAAATTTTGATTTGCATTTGAATAATTCCGTATTTACTATCATTTTTTACGAAAAATCTGTCCGAGTTTTTTTTAATGAAACGAGCAAACAAACGCACGACACATGAGTTTTTGCTGCAAACAACGATTATGGAAAAATATTTTAAAATGAACACAAATTTTGATTTGCATTTGAATAATTCCGTATTTACTATCATTCTTTACGAAAAATCTGTCCGAGTTTTTTTTAATGAACGAGCAAACAAACGCACGAAACATGAGTTTTTGCTGCAAACAACGATTATGGAAAAATATTTTAAAATGAACACAAATTTTGATTTGCATTTGAATAATTCCGTATTTACTATCATTCTTTACGAAAAATCTGTCCGAGTTTTTTTAAATGAAACGAGCAAACAAACGCACGAAACATGAGTTTTAGCTGCAAACAACGATTATGGAAAAATATTTTAAAATGAACACCAATTTTTATTTGCATTTGAATAATTTGTATTTACTATCATTCTTTACGAAAAATCTATCCGTGTTTTTTTTGAATGAAACGAGCAAACAAACGCACGAAACATTAGTTTTAGGTGCAAATAAAGATTATGGAGAAATATTTTAAAATAAACACGAATTTCGGTGTACATTTGAATAATTTAGTATTTACTATCATTCTTTACGAAAAATCAATCCGAGTTTTTATGATTGAAACGAGCAAACAAACATACGAAACATGAGTTTTAGGTGATAACAATGATTGTGGAAAACTATTTCAAAATGAACACAAATTTTGATTTGTATTTGAATAATTTAGTATTTACTATCATTCTTTACGAAAAATCTATCGGAGTTTTTATGATTGAAACGAGCAAAGAAAGACATGAAACATGAGTTTTAGGTGCAAAGAGTGATCGTGGAAAACTATTTCAAAATGAACACAAATTTTGATTTGTATTTGAATAATTTAGTATTTACTATCATTCTTTACGAAAAATCTATCCGAGTTTTTTTTAATGAAACGAGCAAACAAACGAACGAAACATGAGTTTTAGGTGCAAACAAAGATTATGGAAAAATATTTTAAAATGAACACAAATTTTGATTTGCATTTGAATAATTCCGTCTTTACTATCATTCTTTACGAAAAATCTATCCGAGTTTTTTTAAATGAAACGAGCAAACAAACGCACGAAACATTAGTTTTAGCAGCAAACAACGATTATGGAATTTTTTTTTAAAATGAACACCAATTTTTATTTGCATTTGAATAATTTAGTATTTACTATCATTCTTTACGAAAAATCTTTCCGTGTTTTTTTTGAATGAAACGAGCAAGCAAACGCACGAAACATTAGTTTTAGGTGCAAATAAAGATTATGGAGAAATATTTTAAAATAAACACGAATTTCGGTATACATTCGAATAATTTAGTATTTACTATCATTCTTTACGAAAAATCAATCCGAGTTTTTATGATTGAAACGAGCAAACAAACATACGAAACATGAGTTTTAGGTGCTAACAATGATTGTCGAAAACTATTTCAAAATGAACACAAATTTTGATTTGTATTTGAATAATTTAGTATTTACTTTCATTCTTTACGAAAAATCTATCCGAGTTTTTTTTAATCAAACGAGCAAACAAACGCACGAAACATGAGTTTTAGGTGTAAACAAAGATTGTGGAAAAATATTTGAAAATGAACACAAATTTTGATTTGCATTTGAATAATTTAGTATTTACTATGATTCTTGATGAAAAATCTATCCGAGTTTTTTTTAATGAAACGAACAAACAAACGCACGAAACATGAGTTTTAGGTGCAAACAAAGATTATGGAAAAATATTTTAAAATGAACACAAATTTTGATTTGCATTTGAATAATTCCCTATTTACTATCATTCTTTACGAAAAATCTATCCGAGTTTTTTATAATGAAACGAGCAAACAAACGCACGAAACATGAGTTTTAGCAGCAAACAATGATTATGGAAAAATATTTTAAAATGAACACCAATTTTTATTTGCATTTGAATAATTTAGTATTTACTATCATTCTTTACGAAAAATCTATCCGACTATTTTTTGAATGAAACGAGCAAACAAACGCACGAAACATTAGTTTTAGGTGCAAACAAAGATTATGGAGAAATATTTTAAAATAAACACGAATTTCGGTTTACATTCGAATAATGTAGTATTTACTATCATTCTTTACGAAAAATAAATCCGAGTTTTTATGATTGAAACGAGCAAACAAACACACGAAACATGAGTTTTAGGTGCAAACAATGATTGTGGAAAACTATTTCAAAATGAACACAAATTTTGATTTGTATTTGAATAATTTAGTATTTACTATCATTCTTTACGAAAAATCTATCCGAGTTTTTTTTAATGAAACGAGCAAACAAACGCACGAAACATGAGTTTTTGCTGCAAACAACGATTATGGAAAAGTATTTTAAAATGAACACCAATTTTTTTTTGCATTTGAAATCTATCCGAGATTTTTTTGAATGAAACGAGCAAACAAACGCACGAAACATTAGTTTTAGGTGCAAACAAAGATTATGAAGAAATTTTTTAAAATGAACAGAAATTTTGATTTGCATTTGAACAATTTAGTATTCACTATCATTCTTGTCGAAAAATCTATCCGAATTTTTTTTAATGAAGCGAGCAAACAAACGCACGAAACATGAGTTTTAGGTGCGAACAAAGATTATGGAAAAATATTTCAAAATGAACACAAATTTTGATTTGCATTTGAATAATTCCGTCTTTACTATCATTCTTTACGAAAAATCTATCCGAGTGTCTTTTAATGAAACGAGCAAACAAACGCACGAAACATGAGTTTTAGCTTCAAACAACGATTATGGAAAAAGATTTTAAAATGAACAGCAATTTTTATTTGCATTTGAATAATTTAGTATTTACTATCATTCTTTACGAAAAATCTATCCGAGTTTTTTTTGAATGAAACGAGCAAACAAACGCACGAAACATTAGTTTTAGGTGCAAACAAAGATTACGGAGAAATATTTTAAAATAAACACGAATTTCGGTTTTCATTCGAATAAATTAGTATTTACTATCATTCTTTACGAAAAATCTATCCGAGTTTTTTTTAATGAAACGAGCAAACAAACGCACGAAACATGAGTTTTAGGTGTAAACAAAGATTGTGGAAAAATATTTTAAAATGAACACAAATTTTGATTTGCATTTGAATAATTTACTATTTACTATCATTCTTGACGAAAAATCTATCCGAGTTTTTTTTAATGAAACGAGCAAACAAACGTACGAAACATGAGTTTTTGGTGCAAACAAAGATTATGGAAAAATATTTTAAAATGAACACAAATTTTGATTTGCATTTGAATAATTTACTATTTACTATCATTCTTGACGAAAAATCTATCCGAGTTTTTTTTAATGAAACGAGCAAACAAACGTACGAAACATGAGTTTTTGGTGCAAACAAAGATTATGGAAAAATATTTTAAAATGATCACAAATTTTGATTTGCATTTGAATAATTCCGTATTTACTATCATTCTTTACGAAAAATCTATCCGAGTATTTTTTAATGAAACGAGCAATCAAACGCACGAAACATGAGTTTTAGCTGCAAACAACGATTATGGAAAAATATTTTAAAATGAACACCAATTTTTATTTGCATTTGAATAATTTAGTATTTACTATCATTCTTTACGAAAAATCAATCCGAGTTTTTATGATTGAAACGAGCAAACAGAGACATGAAAGATGAGTTTTAGGTGCAAACAATGATTGTGGAAAACTATTTCAAAATGAACACAAATTTTGATTTGTATTTGAATAATTTAATATTTACTATCATTCTTTACGAAAAATCTATCCGAGTTTTTTTTAATCAAACGAGCAAACAAACGCACGAAACATGAGTTTTTAGTGCATACAAAGATTGTGGAAAAATATTTTAAAATGAACACAAATTTTGATTTGCATTTGAATAATTCCGTATTTACTATCATTCTTTACGAAAAATCTGTCCGAGTTTTTTTTAATGAACGAGCAAACAAACGCACGAAACATGAGTTTTTGCTGCAAACAACGATTATGGAAAAATATTTTAAAATGAACACAAATTTTGATTTGCATTTGAATAATTCCGTATTTACTATCATTCTTTACGAAAAATCTGTCCGAGTTTTTTTAAATGAAACGAGCAAACAAACGCACGAAACATGAGTTTTAGCTGCAAACAACGATTATGGAAAAATATTTTAAAATGAACACCAATTTTTATTTGCATTTGAATAATTTGTATTTACTATCATTCTTTACGAAAAATCTATCCGTGTTTTTTTTGAATGAAACGAGCAAACAAACGCACGAAACATTAGTTTTAGGTGCAAATAAAGATTATGGAGAAATATTTTAAAATAAACACGAATTTCGGTGTACATTTGAATAATTTAGTATTTACTATCATTCTTTACGAAAAATCAATCCGAGTTTTTATGATTGAAACGAGCAAACAAACATACGAAACATGAGTTTTAGGTGATAACAATGATTGTGGAAAACTATTTCAAAATGAACACAAATTTTGATTTGTATTTGAATAATTTAGTATTTACTATCATTCTTTACGAAAAATCTATCGGAGTTTTTATGATTGAAACGAGCAAAGAAAGACATGAAACATGAGTTTTAGGTGCAAAGAGTGATCGTGGAAAACTATTTCAAAATGAACACAAATTTTGATTTGTATTTGAATAATTTAGTATTTACTATCATTCTTTACGAAAAATCTATCCGAGTTTTTTTTAATGAAACGAGCAAACAAACGAACGAAACATGAGTTTTAGGTGCAAACAAAGATTATGGAAAAATATTTTAAAATGAACACAAATTTTGATTTGCATTTGAATAATTCCGTCTTTACTATCATTCTTTACGAAAAATCTATCCGAGTTTTTTTAAATGAAACGAGCAAACAAACGCACGAAACATTAGTTTTAGCAGCAAACAACGATTATGGAATTTTTTTTTAAAATGAACACCAATTTTTATTTGCATTTGAATAATTTAGTATTTACTATCATTCTTTACGAAAAATCTTTCCGTGTTTTTTTTGAATGAAACGAGCAAGCAAACGCACGAAACATTAGTTTTAGGTGCAAATAAAGATTATGGAGAAATATTTTAAAATAAACACGAATTTCGGTATACATTCGAATAATTTAGTATTTACTATCATTCTTTACGAAAAATCAATCCGAGTTTTTATGATTGAAACGAGCAAACAAACATACGAAACATGAGTTTTAGGTGCTAACAATGATTGTCGAAAACTATTTCAAAATGAACACAAATTTTAATTTGTATTTGAATAATTTAGTATTTACTTTCATTCTTTACGAAAAATCTATCCGAGTTTTTTTTAATCAAACGAGCAAACAAACGCACGAAACATGAGTTTTAGGTGTAAACAAAGATTGTGGAAAAATATTTGAAAATGAACACAAATTTTGATTTGCATTTGAATAATTTAGTATTTACTATGATTCTTGATGAAAAATCTATCCGAGTTTTTTTTAATGAAACGAACAAACAAACGCACGAAACATGAGTTTTAGGTGCAAACAAAGATTATGGAAAAATATTTTAAAATGAACACAAATTTTGATTTGCATTTGAATAATTCCCTATTTACTATCATTCTTTACGAAAAATCTATCCGAGTTTTTTATAATGAAACGAGCAAACAAACGCACGAAACATGAGTTTTAGCAGCAAACAATGATTATGGAAAAATATTTTAAAATGAACACCAATTTTTATTTGCATTTGAATAATTTAGTATTTACTATCATTCTTTACGAAAAATCTATCCGACTATTTTTTGAATGAAACGAGCAAACAAACGCACGAAACATTAGTTTTAGGTGCAAACAAAGATTATGGAGAAATATTTTAAAATAAACACGAATTTCGGTTTACATTCGAATAATGTAGTATTTACTATCATTCTTTACGAAAAATAAATCCGAGTTTTTATGATTGAAACGAGCAAACAAACACACGAAACATGAGTTTTAGGTGCAAACAATGATTGTGGAAAACTATTTCAAAATGAACACAAATTTTGATTTGTATTTGAATAATTTAGTATTTACTATCATTCTTTACGAAAAATCTATCCGAGTTTTTTTTAATGAAACGAGCAAACAAACGCACGAAACATGAGTTTTTGCTGCAAACAACGATTATGGAAAAGTATTTTAAAATGAACACCAATTTTTTTTTGCATTTGAAATCTATCCGAGATTTTTTTGAATGAAACGAGCAAACAAACGCACGAAACATTAGTTTTAGGTGCAAACAAAGATTATGAAGAAATTTTTTAAAATGAACAGAAATTTTGATTTGCATTTGAACAATTTAGTATTCACTATCATTCTTGTCGAAAAATCTATCCGAATTTTTTTTAATGAAGCGAGCAAACAAACGCACGAAACATGAGTTTTAGGTGCGAACAAAGATTATGGAAAAATATTTCAAAATGAACACAAATTTTGATTTGCATTTGAATAATTCCGTCTTTACTATCATTCTTTACGAAAAATCTATCCGAGTGTCTTTTAATGAAACGAGCAAACAAACGCACGAAACATGAGTTTTAGCTTCAAACAACGATTATGGAAAAAGATTTTAAAATGAACAGCAATTTTTATTTGCATTTGAATAATTTAGTATTTACTATCATTCTTTACGAAAAATCTATCCGAGTTTTTTTTGAATGAAACGAGCAAACAAACGCACGAAACATTAGTTTTAGGTGCAAACAAAGATTACGGAGAAATATTTTAAAATAAACACGAATTTCGGTTTTCATTCGAATAAATTAGTATTTACTATCATTCTTTACGAAAAATCTATCCGAGTTTTTTTTAATGAAACGAGCAAACAAACGCACGAAACATGAGTTTTTGCTGCAAACAACGATTATGGAAAAGTATTTTAAAATGAACACCAATTTTTTTTTGCATTTGAAATCTATCCGAGATTTTTTTGAATGAAACGAGCAAACAAACGCACGAAACATTAGTTTTAGGTGCAAACAAAGATTATGAAGAAATTTTTTAAAATGAACAGAAATTTTGATTTGCATTTGAACAATTTAGTATTCACTATCATTCTTGTCGAAAAATCTATCCGAATTTTTTTTAATGAAGCGAGCAAACAAACGCACGAAACATGAGTTTTAGGTGCGAACAAAGATTATGGAAAAATATTTCAAAATGAACACAAATTTTGATTTGCATTTGAATAATTCCGTCTTTACTATCATTCTTTACGAAAAATCTATCCGAGTGTCTTTTAATGAAACGAGCAAACAAACGCACGAAACATGAGTTTTAGCTTCAAACAACGATTATGGAAAAAGATTTTAAAATGAACAGCAATTTTTATTTGCATTTGAATAATTTAGTATTTACTATCATTCTTTACGAAAAATCTATCCGAGTTTTTTTTGAATGAAACGAGCAAACAAACGCACGAAACATTAGTTTTAGGTGCAAACAAAGATTACGGAGAAATATTTTAAAATAAACACGAATTTCGGTTTTCATTCGAATAAATTAGTATTTACTATCATTCTTTACGAAAAATCTATCCGAGTTTTTTTTAATGAAACGAGCAAACAAACGCACGAAACATGAGTTTTAGGTGTAAACAAAGATTGTGGAAAAATATTTTAAAATGAACACAAATTTTGATTTGCATTTGAATAATTTACTATTTACTATCATTCTTGACGAAAAATCTATCCGAGTTTTTTTTAATGAAACGAGCAAACAAACGTACGAAACATGAGTTTTTGGTGCAAACAAAGATTATGGAAAAATATTTTAAAATGAACACAAATTTTGATTTGCATTTGAATAATTTACTATTTACTATCATTCTTGACGAAAAATCTATCCGAGTTTTTTTTAATGAAACGAGCAAACAAACGTACGAAACATGAGTTTTTGGTGCAAACAAAGATTATGGAAAAATATTTTAAAATGATCACAAATTTTGATTTGCATTTGAATAATTCCGTATTTACTATCATTCTTTACGAAAAATCTATCCGAGTATTTTTTAATGAAACGAGCAATCAAACGCACGAAACATGAGTTTTAGCGGCAAACAACGATTATGGAAAAATATTTTAAAATGAACACCAATTTTTATTTGCATTTGAATAATTTAGTATTTACTATCATTCTTTACGAAAAATCAATCCGAGTTTTTATGATTGAAACGAGCAAACAGAGACATGAAAGATGAGTTTTAGGTGCAAACAATGATTGTGGAAAACTATTTCAAAATGAACACAAATTTTGATTTGTATTTGAATAATTTAATATTTACTATCATTCTTTACGAAAAATCTATCCGAGTTTTTTTTAATCAAACGAGCAAACAAACGCACGAAACATGAGTTTTTAGTGCATACAAAGATTGTGGAAAAATATTTTAAAATGAACACAAATTTTGATTTGCATTTGAATAATTCCCTATTTATTATCATTCTTTACGAAAAATCTATCCGAGTTTTTTTTAATGAAACGAGCAAACAAACGCACGAAACATGAGTTTTTGGTGCAAACAAAGATTAGGGAAAAATATTTTAAAATGAACACAAATTTTGATTTGCATTTGAATAATTTCCTATTTATTATCATTCTTTACGAAAAATCTATCCGAGTTTTTTTTAATGAAACGAGCAAACAAACGCACGAAACATGAGTTTTAGCTGCAAACAACGATTATGGAAAAATATTTTAAAATGAACACCTATTTTTTTTTGCATTTGAATAATTTAGTATTTACTATCATTCTTTACGAAAAATCTATCCGAGTTTTTTTTGAATGAAACGAGCAAACAAACGCACTAAACATTAGTTTTAGGTGCAAACAAAGATTATGGAGAAATATTTTAAAATAAACAAGAATTTCGGTTTACATTCGAATAATTTAGTATATACTATCATTCTTTACGAAAAATAAATCCGAGTTTTTATGATTGAAACGAGCAAACAAAGACATGAAACACGAGTTATAGGTGCAAACAATGATTGTGGAAAACTATTTCAAAATGAACACAAATTTTGATTTGTATTTGAATAATTTAGTATTTTCTATCATTCTTTACGAAAAATCTATCCTAGTTTTTTTTAATGAAACGAGCAAACAAACACACGAAACATGAGTTTTAGGTGTAAACAAAGATTGTGGAAAAATATTTTAAAATGAACACAAATTTTGATTTGCATTTGAATAATTTACTATTTACTATCATTCTTGACGAAAAATCTATCCTAGTTTTTTTTAATGAAACGAGCAAACAAATGCACGAAACATTAGTTTTAGGTGCAAACAAAGATTATGGAGAAATATTTTAGAATAAACACGAATTTCGGTTTACATTCGAATAATTTAGTATTTACTATCATTCTTTACGAAAAATCAATCCGAGTTTTTATAATTGAAACGAGCAAACAAACAAACGAAACATGAGTTTTAGGTGCTAACAATGATTGTGGAAAACTATTTCAAAATGAACACAAATTTTGATTTGTATTTTAATAATTTAGTAATTACTATCATTCTTTACGAAAAATCTATCCGAGTTTTTTTTAATGAAACGAGCAAACAATCGCACGAAACATGACTTTTAGGTGTAAACAAAGATTGTGGAAAAATATTTTAAAATGAACACAAATTTTGATTTGCATTTGAATAATTTAGTATTCACTATCATTCTTGTCGAAAAATCTATCCGAATTTTTTTTAATGAAGCGAGCAAACAAACGCACGAAACATGAGTTTTAGGTGCGAACAAAGATTATGGAAAAATATTTCAAAATGAACACAAATTTTGATTTGCATTTGAATAATTCCGTCTTTACTATCATTCTTTACGAAAAATCTATCCGAGTGTTTTTTAATGAAACTAGCAAACAAACGCACGAAACATGAGTTTTAGCTTCAAACAACGATTATGGAAAAAGATTTTAAAATGAACAGCAATTTTTATTTGCATTTGAATAATTTAGTATTTACTATCATTGTTTACGAAAAATCTATCCGAGTTTTTTTTGAATGAAACGAGCAAACAAACGCACGAAACATTAGTTTTAGGTGCAAACAAAGATTACGGAGAAATATTTTAAAATAAACAAGAATTTCGGTTTACATTCGAATAATTTAGTATATACTATCATTCTTTACGAAAAATAAATCCGAGTTTTTATGATTGAAACGAGCAAACAAAGACATGAAACACGAGTTATAGGTGCAAACAATGATTGTGGAAAACTATTTCAAAATGAACACAAATTTTGATTTGTATTTGAATAATTTAGTATTTTCTATCATTCTTTACGAAAAATCTATCCTAGTTTTTTTTAATGAAACGAGCAAACAAACACACGAAACATGAGTTTTAGGTGTAAACAAAGATTGTGGAAAAATATTTTAAAATGAACACAAATTTTGATTTGCATTTGAATAATTTACTATTTACTATCATTCTTGACGAAAAATCTATCCTAGTTTTTTTTAATGAAACGAGCAAACAAATGCACGAAACATTAGTTTTAGGTGCAAACAAAGATTATGGAGAAATATTTTAGAATAAACACGAATTTCGGTTTACATTCGAATAATTTAGTATTTACTATCATTCTTTACGAAAAATCAATCCGAGTTTTTATAATTGAAACGAGCAAACAAACAAACGAAACATGAGTTTTAGGTGCTAACAATGATTGTGGAAAACTATTTCAAAATGAACACAAATTTTGATTTGTATTTTAATAATTTAGTAATTACTATCATTCTTTACGAAAAATCTATCCGAGTTTTTTTTAATGAAACGAGCAAACAATCGCACGAAACATGACTTTTAGGTGTAAACAAAGATTGTGGAAAAATATTTTAAAATGAACACAAATTTTGATTTGCATTTGAATAATTTAGTATTCACTATCATTCTTGTCGAAAAATCTATCCGAATTTTTTTTAATGAAGCGAGCAAACAAACGCACGAAACATGAGTTTTAGGTGCGAACAAAGATTATGGAAAAATATTTCAAAATGAACACAAATTTTGATTTGCATTTGAATAATTCCGTCTTTACTATCATTCTTTACGAAAAATCTATCCGAGTGTTTTTTAATGAAACTAGCAAACAAACGCACGAAACATGAGTTTTAGCTTCAAACAACGATTATGGAAAAAGATTTTAAAATGAACAGCAATTTTTATTTGCATTTGAATAATTTAGTATTTACTATCATTGTTTACGAAAAATCTATCCGAGTTTTTTTTGAATGAAACGAGCAAACAAACGCACGAAACATTAGTTTTAGGTGCAAACAAAGATTACGGAGAAATATTTTAAAATAAACACGAATTTCGGTTTACATTCGAATAAATTAGTATTTACTATCATTCTTTACGAAAAATCTATCCGAGTTTTTTTTAATGAAACGAGCAAACAAACGCACGAAACATGAGTTTTAGGTGTAAACAAAGATTGTGGAAAAATATTTTAAAATGAACACAAATTTTGATTTGCATTTGAATAATTTACTATTTACTATCATTCTTGACGAAAAATCTATCCGAGTTTTTTTTAATGAAACGAGCAAACAAACGTACGAAACATGAGTTTTTGGTGCAAACAAAGATTATGGAAAAATATTTTAAAATGAACACAAATTTTGATTTGCATTTGAATAATTTACTATTTACTATCATTCTTGACGAAAAATCTATCCGAGTTTTTTTTAATGAAACGAGCAAACAAACGTACGAAACATGAGTTTTTGGTGCAAACAAAGATTATGGAAAAATATTTTAAAATGATCACAAATTTTGATTTGCATTTGAATAATTCCGTATTTACTATCATTTTTTACGAAAAATCTATCCGAGTATTTTTTAATGAAACGAGCAATCAAACGCACGAAACATGAGTTTTAGCTGCAAACAACGATTATGGAAAAATATTTTAAAATGAACACGAATTTTTATTTGCATTTGAATAATTTAGTATTTACTATCATTCTTTACGAAAAATCAATCCGAGTTTTTATGATTGAAACGAGCAAACAGAGACATGAAAGATGAGTTTTAGGTGCAAACAATGATTGTGGAAAACTATTTCAAAATGAACACAAATTTTGATTTGTATTTGAATAATTTAATATTTACTATCATTCTTTACGAAAAATCTATCCGAGTTTTTTTTAATCAAACGAGCAAACAAACGCACGAAACATGAGTTTTTAGTGCATACAAAGATTGTGGAAAAATATTTTAAAATGAACACAAATTTTGATTTGCATTTGAATAATTCCCTATTTATTATCATTCTTTACGAAAAATCTATCCGAGTTTTTTTTAATGAAACGAGCAAACAAACGCACGAAACATGAGTTTTAGGTGCAAACAAAGATTAGGGAAAAATATTTTAAAATGAACACAAATTTTGATTTGCATTTGAATAATTCCCTATTTATTATCATTCTTTACGAAAAATCTATCCGAGTTTTTTTTAATGAAACGAGCAAACAAACGCACGAAACATGAGTTTTATCTGCAAACAACGATTATGGAAAAATATTTTAAAATGAACACCTATTTTTTTTTGCATTTGAATAATTTAGTATTTACTATCATTCTTTACGAAAAATCTATCCGAGTTTTTTTTGAATGAAACGAGCAAACAAACGCACTAAACATTAGTTTTAGGTGCAAACAAAGATTATGGAGAAAGATTTTAAAATAAACAAGAATTTCGGTTTACATTCGAATAATTTAGTATTTACTATCATTCTTTACGAAAAATCAATCCGAGTTTTTATGATTGAAACGAGCAAACAAAGACACGAGACATGAGTTTTAGGTGTTAACAATGATTGTGGAAAACTATTTCAAAATGAACAGAAATTTTGATTTTTATTTGAATAATTTAGTTTCTCGATGGATCTTATCCTGCTCCAACACCCTTTCTACCCAATGGAAACGGTACTCCATCAACTCAGCTCAATCCTGAAGCCAAACAGTGGCACTGTCAGGATCAGCTCATACTTGCGTAGATCAAAGTCTCTCTTACTGACAAAATACGAAAAATCTATCCAAGTTTTTTTTAATGAAACGAGCAAAGAAACGCACGAAACATGAGTTTTAGGTGTAAACAAATATTGTGGAAAATTATTTTAAAATGAACAGAAATATTGATTTGCATTCGAATAATTTAGTATTCTTGACGAAAAATCTATCCGAGTTTTTTTTAATGAAACGAGCAAACAAACGCACGAAACATGAGTTTTAGGTGCAAACAAAGATTATGGAAAAATATTTTAAAATGAACACAAATTTTGATTTGCATTTGAATAATTCCGTATTTACTATCATTCTTTACGAAAAATATATCCGAGTTTTTTTTAATGAAACGAGCAAACAAACGCACGAAACATGAGTTTTAGTGGCAAACAACGATTATGGAAACATATTTTAAAATGAACACCAATTTTTATTTGCATTTGAATAATTTAGTATTTACTATCATTCTTTACGAAAAATCTATTCGAGTTTTTTTTGAATGAAACGAGCAAACAAACCCACGAAACATTAGTTTTAGGTGCAAACAAAGATTATGGAGAAATATTTTAAAATAAACACGAATTTCGGTTTACATTCGAATAATTTAGTATTTACTATCATTCTTTACGAAAAATCAATCCGAGTTTTTATGATTGAAACGAGCAAACAAAGACATGAAACATGAGTTTTAGGTGCAAACAGTGATTGTGGAAAACAATTTCAAAATGAACACAAATTTTAATTTATATTTGAATAATTTAGTATTTACTATCATTCTTTACGCAAAATCTATCCGAGTTTTTTTTAATGAAACGAGCAAACAAAGACATGAAACATGAGTTTTAGGTGTAAACAAAGATTGTGGAAAAATATTTTAAAATGAACACAAATTTTGATTTGCATTTGAATAATTTACTATTTACTATCATTCTTGACGAGAAATATATCCGAGTTTTTTTTAATGAAAGGAGCAAACAAACGCACGAATCATGAGTTTTTGGTGCAAACAAAGATTATGGAAAAATATTTTAAAATGAACACAAATTTTAATTTGCATTTGAATAATTCCGTATTTACTATAATTCTTTGCGAAAAAATCTATCCGAGTTTTTTTTAATGAAACGAGCAAACAAACGCACGAAACATGAATTTTTGCTGCAAACAACGATTATGGAAAAATATTTTAAAATGAACACCAATTTTTATTTGCATTTGAATAATTTAGTATTTACTATCATTCCTTACGAAAAATCTATCGGAGTTTTTTTTGAATGAAACGAGCAAACAAATGCACGAAACATTAGTTTTAGGTGCAAACAAAGATTGTGGAGAAATATTTTAAAATAAACACGAATTTCGATTTACTTTCGAATAATTTAGTATTTACTATCATTCTTTACGAAAAATCAATCCGAGTTTTTATGATTGAAACGAGCAAACAAAGACAGGAAACATGAGTTTTAGGTGCAAACAATGATTGTGGAAAACTATTTCAAAATGAACACAAATTTTGATTTGAATTTGAATAAGTTAGTATTTACTATCATTCTTTACGAAAAATCTATCCGAGTTTTTTTTAATGAAACGAGCAAACAAACGCACGAAACATGAGTTTTAGGTGTAAACAAAGATTGTGGAAAAATATTTTAAAATGAACACAAATTTTGATTTGCATTTGAATAATTTACTATTTACTATCATTCTTGACGAAAAATCTATCCGAGTTTTTTTTAATGAAACGAGCAAACAAACGCACGAAACATGACTTTTTGGTGCATACAAAGATTATGGAAAAATATTTTAAAATGAACACAAATTTTGATTTGTTTTTGAATAATTTAGTATTTACTATGATTCTTGACGAAAAATCTATCCGAGTTTTTTTTAATGAAAGGAACAAACAAACGCGCGAAACATGAGTTTTAGGTGCGAACAAAGATTATGGAAAAATATTTTAAAATGAAAACAAATTTTGATTTGCATTTGAATAATTCCATATTTACTATCATTCTTTACGAAAAATCTATCCGAGTTTTTTTTATTGAAACGAGCAAACAAACGCACGAAACATGAGTTTTAGCTGCAAACAAAGATTATGGAAAAATATTTTAAAATGAACACCAATTTTTATTTGCATTTGAATAATTTAGTATTTACTATCATTCTTTACGAAAAATCTATCCGAGTTTTTTTTGAATGAAACGAGCAAACAAACGCACGAAACGTTAGTTTTAGGTGCAAACAAAGATTATGGAGAAATATTTTAAAATGAACACGAATTTCGGTTTACATTCGAATAATTTAGTATTTACTATCATTCTTTACGAAAAATCAATCCGAGTTTTTATGATTGAAACGAGCAAACAAAATGAACACAAATTTTGATTTGCATTTGAATAATTTAGTATTTACTATCATTCTTGACGAAAAATCTATCCGAGTTTTTTTAAATGAAACGAGCAAACAAACGCACGAAACATAAGTTTTAGGTGCAAACAAAGATTGTGGAAAAATATTTTAAAATGAACACAAATTTTGATTTGCATTTGAATAATTCCGTATTTACTATCATTCTTTACGAAAAATCTATCCAAGTTTTTTTTAATGAAACGAGCAAACAAACGCACGAAACATGAGTTTTTGGTGCAAACAAAGACTGTGGAAAAATATTTTAAAATGAACAAAATTTTGATTTGCATTTGAATAATTCCGTATTTACTATCATTCTTTACGAAAAATCTATCCAAGTTTTTTTTAATGAAACGAGCAAACAAACGCACGAAACATGAGTTTTTGGTGCAAACAAAGATTGTGGAAAAATATTTTAAAATGAACACAAATTTTGATTTGCATTTGAATAATTCCGTATTTACTATCATTCTTTACGAAAAATCTATCCAAGTTTTTTTTAATGAAACGAGCAAACAAACGCACGAAACATGAGTTTTTGGTGCAAACAAAGATTGTGGAAAAATATTTTAAAATGAACACAAATTTTGATTTGCATTTGAATAATTTAGTATTTACTATCGTTCTTGACGAAAAATCTATCCGAGTTTTTTTTAATGAAACGAGCAAACAAACGCACAAAACATTAGTTTTAGGTGCAAACAAAGATTGTGGAAAAATATTTTAAAATGAACACAAATTTTGATTTGCATTTGAATAATTCCGTATTTACTATCATTCTTTACGAAAAATCTATCCGAGTTTTTTTTAATGAAACGAGCAAACAAACGCACGAAACATGAGCTTTTGGTGCAAACAAAGATTGTGGAAAAATATTTTAAAATGAACACCAATTTTGATTTGCATTTGAATAATTTAGTATTTACTATCATTCTTGACGAAAAGTCTATCCGAGTTTTTTTTAAAGAAACGAGCAAACAAACGCACGAAACATGAGTTTTAGGTGTAAACAAAGATTGTGGAAAAATATTTTAAAATGAACACAAATTTTGATTTGCATTTGAATAATTCCCTATTTACTATCATTCTTCACGAAAAATCTATCCGAGTTTTTTTTAATGAAACGAGCAAAGAAACGCACGAAACATGAGTTTTTGGTGCAAACAAAGAGTGTGGAAAAATACTTTAAAATGAACACAAATTTTGATTTGCATTTGAATAATTTAGTATTTACTATCATTCTTGACGAAAAATCTATCCGAGTTTTTTTTAATGAAACGAGCAAACAAACGCACGAAACATGAGTTTTTTGTGCAAACAAAGATAATGGAAAAATATTTTAAAATGAACACAAATTTTGATTTGCATTTGAATAATTTATTATTTACTATCATTCTTTACGAAAAATATATCCGAGTTTTTTTATTGAAACGAATAAACAAACGCACGAAACATGAGTATTAGGTGTAAACAAAGATTGTGGAAAAATATTTTAAAATGAACACAAATTTTGATTTGCATTTGAATAATTCCTTGTTTACTATCATTCTTTACGAAAAATCTATCCGAGTTTTTTTTTAATGAAACGAGCCAACAAACGCACGAAACATGAGTTTTAGGTGTAAACAAAGATTGTGGAAAAATATTTTAAAATGAACACAAATTTTGATTTGCATTTGAATAATTCCGTATTTACTATCATTCTTTACGAAAAATATATCCGAGTTTTTTTTAATGAAACGAGCAAACAAACGC
Organism: Juncus effusus; assembly: GCA_027726005.1. Classification (NCBI taxonomy): domain Eukaryota; kingdom Viridiplantae; phylum Streptophyta; class Magnoliopsida; order Poales; family Juncaceae; genus Juncus; species Juncus effusus. The sequence goes on along the minus strand of CM050892.1, from coordinate 9,205,446 downwards.
ACGAAACATGAGTTTTAGTGGCAAACAACGATTATGGAAACATATTTTAAAATGAACACCAATTTTTATTTGCATTTGAATAATTTAGTATTTACTATCATTCTTTACGAAAAATCTATTCGAGTTTTTTTTGAATGAAACGAGCAAACAAACGCACGAAACATTAGTTTTAGGTGCAAACAAAGATTATGGAGAAATATTTTAAAATAAACACGAATTTTGATTTGCATTTGAATAATTTATTATTTACTATCATTCTTTACGAAAAATATATCCGAGTTTTTTTTAATGAAACGAGCAAACAAACGCACGAAACATGAGTTTTTTGTGCAAACAAAGATAATGGAAAAATATTTTAAAATGAACACAAATTTTGATTTGCATTTGAATAATTTATTATTTACTATCATTCTTTACGAAAAATATATCCGAGTTTTTTTATTGAAACGAATAAACAAACGCACGAAACATGAGTATTAGGTGTAAACAAAGATTGTGGAAAAATATTTTAAAATGAACACAAATTTTGATTTGCATTTGAATAATTCCTTGTTTACTATCATTCTTTACGAAAAATCTATCCAAGTTTTTTTTAATGAAACGAGCAAACAAACGCACGAAACATGAATTTTTGCTGCAAACAACGATTATGGAAAAATATTTTAAAATGAACACCAATTTTTATTTGCATTTGAATAATTTAGTATTTACTATCATTCCTTACGAAAAATCTATCGGAGTTTTTTTTGAATGAAACGAGCAAACAAATGCACGAAACATTAGTTTTAGGTGCAAACAAGGATTGTAGAGAAATATTTTAAAATAATCACGAATTTCGATTTACTTTCGAATAATTTAGTATTTACTATCATTCTTTACGAAAAATCAATCCGAGTTTTTATGATTGAAACGAGCAAACAAACGCACGAAACATAAGTTTTAGGTGCAAACAAAGATTGTGGAAAAATATTTTAAAACGAACACAAATTTTGATTTGCATTTGAATAATTCCGTATTTACTATCATTCTTTACGAAAAATCTATCCAAGTTTTTTTTAATGAAACGAGCAAACAAACGCACGAAACATGAGTTTTTGGTGCAAACAAAGACTGTGGAAAAATATTTTAAAATGAACAAAATTTTGATTTGCATTTGAATAATTCCGTATTTACTATCATTCTTTACGAAAAATCTATCCAAGTTTTTTTTAATGAAACGAGCAAACAAACGCACGAAACATGAGTTTTTGGTGCAAACAAAGATTGTGGAAAAATATTTTAAAATGAACACAAATTTTGATTTGCATTTGAATAATTTAGTATTTACTATCGTTCTTGACGAAAAATCTATCCGAGTTTTTTTTAATGAAACGAGCAAACAAACGCACGAAACATTAGTTTTAGGTGCAAACAAAGATTGTGGAAAAATATTTTAAAATGAACACAAATTTTGATTTGCATTTGAATAATTCCGTATTTACTATCATTCTTTACGAAAAATCTATCCGAGTTTTTTTTAATGAAACGAGCAAACAAACGCACGAAACATGAGTTTTTGGTGCAAACAAAGATTGTGGAAAAATATTTTAAAATGAACACCAATTTTGATTTGCATTTGAATAATTTAGTATTTACTATCATTCTTGACGAAAAGTCTATCTGAGTTTTTTTTAAAGAAACGAGCAAACAAACGCACGAAACATGAGTTTTAGGTGTAAACAAAGATTGTGGAAAAATATTTTAAAATGAACACAAATTTTGATTTGCATTTGAATAATTCCCTATTTACTATCATTCTTCACGAAAAATCTATCCGAGTTTTTTTTAATGAAACGAGCAAAGAAACGCACGAAACATGAGTTTTTGGTGCAAACAAAGAGTGTGGAAAAATATTTTAAAATGAACACAAATTTTGATTTGCATTTGAATAATTTAGTATTTACTATCATTCTTGACGAAAAATCTATCCGAGTTTTTTTTAATGAAACGAGCAAACAAACGCACGAAACATGAGTTTTTTGTGCAAACAAAGATAATGGAAAAATATTTTAAAATGAACACAAATTTTGATTTGCATTTGAATAATTTATTATTTACTATCATTCTTTACGAAAAATATATCCGAGTTTTTTTATTGAAACGAATAAACAAACGCACGAAACATGAGTATTAGGTGTAAACAAAGATTGTGGAAAAATATTTTAAAATGAACACAAATTTTGATTTGCATTTGAATAATTCCTTGTTTACTATCATTCTTTACGAAAAATCTATCCGAGTTTTTTTTTAATGAAACGAGCCAACAAACGCACGAAACATGAGTTTTAGGTGTAAACAAAGATTGTGGAAAAATATTTTAAAATGAACACAAATTTTGATTTGCATTTGAATAATTTAGTATTTACTATCATTCTTGACGAAAAATCTATCCGAGTTTTTTTTAACGAAACGAGCAAACAAACGCACGAAACATGAGTTTTTGGTGCAAACAAAGACTGTGGAAAAATATTTTAAAATGAACACAAATTTTGATTTGCATTTGAATAATTTAGTATTTACTATCATTCTTGACGAAAAATCTATCCGAGTATTTTTTAATGAAACGAATAAACAAATGCACGAAACATGAGTTTTAGGTGCAAACAAAGATTGTGGAAAAATATTTTAAAATGAACACAAATTTTGATTTGCATTTGAATAATTCCCTATTTACTATCATTCTTGACGAAAAATCTATCCGAGTTTTTTTTAATGAAACGAGCAAACAAACGCACGAAACATGAGTTTTTGGTGCAACCAAAGAGTGTGGAAAAATATTTTAAAATGAACACAAATTTTGATTTGCATTTGAATAATTTAGTATTTACTATCATTCTTGACGAAAAATCTATCCGAGTTTTTTTTGTTGAAACGAGCAAACAAACGCACGAAACATGAGTTTTTGGTGCAAACAAAGACTGTGGAAAAATATTTTAAAATGAACACAAATTTTTATTTGCATTTGAATAATTTATTATTTACTATCATTGTTGACGAAAAATCTATCCGAGTTTTTTTTAATGAAACGAATAAACAAATGCACAAAACATGAGTTTTAGGTGCAAACAAAGATTGTGGAAAAATATTTTAAGATGAACACAAATTTTGATTTGCATTTGAATAATTCCCTGTTTACTATCATTCTATACGAAAAATCTATCCGAGTTTTTTTTAATGAAACGAGCAAACAAACGCACGAAACATGAGTTTTAGGTGCAAACAAAGATTGTGGAAAAATATTTTAAAATGAACACAAATTTTGATTTGCATTTGAATAATTCCCTATTTACTATCATTCTTGACGAAAAATATATCCGAGTTTTTTTTAATGAAACGAGCAAACAAACGCACGAAACATGAGTTTTTGGTGCAAACAAAGAGTGTGGAAAAATATTTTAAAATGAACACAAATTTTGATTTGCATTTGAATAATTTAGTATTTACTATCATTCTTGACGAAAAATCTATCCGAGTTTTTTTTAATGAAACGAGCAAACAAACGCACGAAACATGAGTTTTTGGTGCAAACAAGGACTGTGGAAAAATATTTTAAAATGAACACAAATTTTGATTTGCATTTGAATAATTTATTATTTACTATCATTCTTGACGAAAAATCTATCCGAGTTTTTTTTAATGAAACGAATAAACAAATGCACGAAACATGAGTTTTAGGTGCAAACAAAGATTATGGAAAAATATTTTAAAATGAACACAAATTTTGATTTGCATTTGAATAATTCCGTATTTACTATCATTCTTTACGAAAAATCTATTCGAGTTTTTTTTAATGAAACGAGCAAACAAACGCACGAAACAGGAGTTTTTGGTGCATACAAAGATTGTGGAAAAATATTTTAAAATGAACACAAATTTTGATTTGCATTTGAATAATTTAGTATTTACTATCATTCTTGACGAAAAATCTATCCGAGTTTTTTTTAAAGAAACGAGCAAACAAACGCACGAAACATGAGTTTTAGGTGTAAACAAAGATTGTGGAAAAATATTTTAAAATGAACACAAATTTTGATTTGCATTTGAATAATTCCCTATTTACTATCATTCTTGACGAAAAATCTATCCGAGTTTTTTTTAATGAAACGAGCAAAGAAACGCACGAAACATGAGTTTTTGGTGCAAACAAAGAGTGTGGAAAAATATTTTAAAATGAACACAAATTTTGATTTGCATTTGAATAATTTAGTATTTACTATCATTCTTGACGAAAAATCTATCCGAGTTTTTTTTAATGAAACGAGCAAACAAACGCACGAAACATAAGTTTTAGGTGCAAACAAAGATTGTGGAAAAATATTTTAAAATGAACACAAATTTTGATTTGCATTTGAATAATTCCGTATTTACTATCATTCTTTACGAAAAATCTATCCAAGTTTTTTTTAATGAAACGAGCAAACAAACGCACGAAACATGAGTTTTTGGTGCAAACAAAGACTGTGGAAAAATATTTTAAAATGAACAAAATTTTGATTTGCATTTGAATAATTCCGTATTTACTATCATTCTTTACGAAAAATCTATCCAAGTTTTTTTTAATGAAACGAGCAAACAAACGCACGAAACATGAGTTTTTGGTGCAAACAAAGATTGTGGAAAAATATTTTAAAATGAACACAAATTTTGATTTGCATTTGAATAATTTAGTATTTACTATCGTTCTTGACGAAAAATCTATCCAAGTTTTTTTTAATGAAACGAGCAAACAAACGCACGAAACATGAGTTTTAGGTGCAAACAAAGATTGTGGAAAAATATTTTAAAATGAACACAAATTTTGATTTGCATTTGAATAATTCCGTATTTACTATCATTCTTTACGAAAAATCTATCCGAGTTTTTTTTAATGAAACGAGCAAACAAACGCACGAAACATGAGTTTTTGGTGCAAACAAAGATTGTGGAAAAATATTTTAAAATGAACACCAATTTTGATTTGCATTTGAATAATTTAGTATTTACTATCATTCTTGACGAAAAGTCTATCCGAGTTTTTTTTAAAGAAACGAGCAAACAAACGCACGAAACATGAGTTTTAGGTGTAAACAAAGATTGTGGAAAAATATTTTAAAATGAACACAAATTTTGATTTGCATTTGAATAATTCCCTATTTACTATCATTCTTCACGAAAAATCTATCCGAGTTTTTTTTAATGAAACGAGCAAAGAAACGCACGAAACAAGAGTTTTTGGTGCAAACAAAGAGTGTGGAAAAATATTTTAAAATGAACACAAATTTTGATTTGCATTTGAATAATTTAGTATTTACTATCATTCTTGACGAAAAATCTATCCGAGTTTTTTTTAATGAAACGAGCAAACAAACGCACGAAACATAAGTTTTTGGTGCAAACAAAGATTGTGGAAAAATATTTTAAAATGAACACAAATTTTGATTTGCATTTGAATAATTCCGTATGTACTATCATTCTTTACGAAAAATCTATCCAAGTTTTTTTTAATGAAACGAGCAAACAAACGCACGAAACATGAGTTTTTGGTGCAAACAAAGACTGTGGAAAAATATTTTAAAATGAACAAAATTTTGATTTGCATTTGAATAATTCCGTATTTACTATCATTCTTTACGAAAAATCTATCCAAGTTTTTTTTAATGAAACGAGCAAACAAACGCACGAAACATGAGTTTTTGGTGCAAACAAAGATTGTGGAAAAATATTTTAAAATGAACACAAATTTTGATTTGCATTTGAATAATTTAGTATTTACTATCGTTCTTGACGAAAAATCTATCCGAGTTTTTTTTAATGAAACGAGCAAACAAACGCACGAAACATGAGTTTTAGGTGCAAACAAAGATTGTGGAAAAATATTTTAAAATGAACACAAATTTTGATTTGCATTTGAATAATTCCGTATTTACTATCATTCTTTACGAAAAATCTATCCGAGTTTTTTTTAATGAAACGAGCAAACAAACGCACGAAACATGAGTTTTTGGTGCAAACAAAGATTGTGGAAAAATATTTTAAAATGAACACCAATTTTGATTTGCATTTGAATAATTTAGTATTTACTATCATTCTTGACGAAAAGTCTATCCGAGTTTTTTTTAAAGAAACGAGCAAACAAACGCACGAAACATGAGTTTTAGGTGTAAACAAAGATTGTGGAAAAATATTTTAAAATGAACACAAATTTTGATTTGCATTTGAACAATTCCCTATTTACTATCATTCTTCACGAAAAATCTATCCGAGTTTTTTTTAATGAAACGAGCAAAGAAACGCACGAAACATGAGTTTCTGGTGCAAACAAAGAGTGTGGAAAAATATTTTAAAATGAACACAAATTTTGATTTGCATTTGAATAATTTAGTATTTACTATCATTCTTGACGAAAAATCTATCCTAGTTTTTTTTAATGAAACGAGCAAACAAACGCACGAAACATGAGTTTTTTGTGCAAACAAAGATAATGGAAAAATATTTTAAAATGAACACAAATTTTGATTTGCATTTGAATAATTTATTATTTACTATCATTCTTTACGAAAAATATATCCGAGTTTTTTTATTGAAACGAATAAACAAACGCACGAAACATGAGTTTTAGGTGTAAACAAAGATTGTGGAAAAATATTTTAAAATGAACACAAATTTTGATTTGCATTTGAATAATTCCTTGTTTACTATCATTCTTTACGAAAAATCTATCCGAGTTTTTTTTTAATGAAACGAGCCAACAAACGCACGAAACATGAGTTTTAGGTGTAAACAAAGATTGTGGAAAAATATTTTAAAATGAACACAAATTTTGATTTGCATTTGAATAATTCCGTATTTACTATCATTCTTTACGAAAAATCTATCCGAGTTTTTTTTAATGAAACGAGCAAACAAACGCACGAAACATGAGTTTTTGGTGCAAACAAAGATTGTGGAAAAATATTTTAAAATGAACACCAATTTTGATTTGCATTTGAATAATTTAGTATTTACTATCATTCTTGACGAAAAGTCTATCCGAGTTTTTTTTAAAGAAACGAGCAAACAAACGCACGAAACATGAGTTTTAGGTGTAAACAAAGATTGTGGAAAAATATTTTAAAATGAACACAAATTTTGATTTGCATTTGAACAATTCCCTATTTACTATCATTCTTCACGAAAAATCTATCCGAGTTTTTTTTAATGAAACGAGCAAAGAAACGCACGAAACATGAGTTTCTGGTGCAAACAAAGAGTGTGGAAAAATATTTTAAAATGAACACAAATTTTGATTTGCATTTGAATAATTTAGTATTTACTATCATTCTTGACGAAAAATCTATCCGAGTTTTTTTTAATGAAACGAGCAAACAAACGCACGAAACATGAGTTTTTTGTGCAAACAAAGATAATGGAAAAATATTTTAAAATGAACACAAATTTTGATTTGCATTTGAATAATTTATTATTTACTATCATTCTTTACGAAAAATATATCCGAGTTTTTTTATTGAAACGAATAAACAAACGCACGAAACATGAGTTTTAGGTGTAAACAAAGATTGTGGAAAAATATTTTAAAATGAACACAAATTTTGATTTGCATTTGAATAATTCCTTGTTTACTATCATTCTTTACGAAAAATCTATCCGAGTTTTTTTTTAATGAAACGAGCCAACAAACGCACGAAACATGAGTTTTAGGTGTAAACAAAGATTGTGGAAAAATATTTTAAAATGAACACAAATTTTGATTTGCATTTGAATAATTTAGTATTTACTATCATTCTTGACGAAAAATCTATCCGAGTTTTTTTTAATGAAACGAATAAACAAATGCACGAAACATGAGTTTTAGGTGCAAACAAAGATTATGGAAAAATATTTTAAGATGAGCACAAATTTTGATTTGCATTTGAATAATTCCCTGTTTACTATCATTCTATACGAAAAATCTATCCGAGTTTTTTTTAATGAAACGAGCAAACAAACGCACGAAACATGAGTTTTAGGTGTAAACAAAGATTGTGGAAAAATATTTTAAAATGAACACAAATTTTGATTTGCATTTGAATAATTCCCTATTTACTATCATTCTTGACGAAAAATCTATCCGAGTTTTTTTTAATGAAACGAGCAAACAAACGCACGAAACATGAGTTTTTGGTGCAAACAAAGAGTGTGGAAAAATATTTTAAAATGAACACAAATTTTGATTTGCATTTGAATAATTTAGTATTTACTATCATTCTTGACGAAAAATCTATCCGAGTTTTTTTTGTTGAAACGAGCAAACAAACGCACGAAACATGAGTTTTTGGTGCAAACAAAGACTGTGGAAAAATATTTTAAAATGAACATAAATTTTGATTTGCATTTGAATAATTTATTATTTACTATCATTCTTGACGAAAAATCTATCCGAGTTTTTTTTAATGAAACGAATAAACAAATGCACGAAACATGAGTTTTAGGTGCAAACAAAGATTATGGAAAAATATTTTAAAATGAACACAAATTTTGATTTGCATTTGAATAATTCCCTATTTACTATCATTCTTTACGAAAAATCTATCCGAGTTTTTTTTAATGAAACGAGCAAACAAACGCACGAAACATGAGTTTTTGGTGCAAACAAAGATTGTGGAAAAATATTTTAAAATGAACACAAATTTTGATTTGCATTTGAATAATTTATTATTTACTATCATTCTTGACGAAAAATCTATCCGAGTTTTTTTTAATGAAACGAATAAACAAATGCACGAAACATGAGTTTTAGGTGCAAACAAAGATTATGGAAAAATATTTTAAAATGAACATAAATTTTGATTTGCATTTGAATAATTCCCTATTTACTATCATTCTTTACGAAAAATCTATCCGAGTTTTTTTTAATGAAACGAGCAAACAAACGCACGAAACATGAGTTTTAGGTGTAAACAAAGATTGTGGAAAAATATTTTAAAATGAACACAAATTTTGATTTGCATTTGAATAATTCCTTGTTTACTATCATTCTTTACGAAAAATCTATCCGAGTTTTTTTTTAATGAAACGAGCCAACAAACGCACAAAACATGAGTTTTAGGTGTAAACAAAGATTGTGGAAAAATATTTTAAAATGAACACAAATTTTGATTTGCATTTGAATAATTTAGTATTTACTATCATTCTTGACGAAAAATCTATCCGAGTTTTTTTTAATGAAACGAATAAACAAATGCACGAAACATGAGTTTTAGGTGCAAACAAAGATTATGGAAAAATATTTTAAGATGAGCACAAATTTTGATTTGCATTTGAATAATTCCCTGTTTACTATCATTCTATACGAAAAATCTATCCGAGTTTTTTTTAATGAAACGAGCAAACAAACGCACGAAACATGAGTTTTAGGTGTAAACAAAGATTGTGGAAAAATATTTTAAAATGAACACAAATTTTGATTTGCATTTGAATAATTCCCTATTTACTATCATTCTTGACGAAAAATCTATCCGAGTTTTTTTTAATGAAACGAGCAAACAAACGCACGAAACATGAGTTTTTGGTGCAAACAAAGAGTGTGGAAAAATATTTTAAAATGAACACAAATTTTGATTTGCATTTGAATAATTTAGTATTTACTATCATTCTTGACGAAAAATCTATCCGAGTTTTTTTTGTTGAAACGAGCAAACAAACGCACGAAACATGAGTTTTAACAAAGATTGTGGAAAAATATTTTAAAATGAACACAAATTTTGATTTGCATTTGAATAATTCCGTATTTACTATCATTCTTTACGAAAAATCTATCCGAGTTGTTTTTAATGAAACGAGCAAACAAACGCACGAAACATGAGTTTTTGGTGCAAACAAAGATTGTGGAAAAATATTTTAAAATGAACACAAATTTTGATTTGCATTTGAATAATTTAGTATTTACTATCATTCTTGACGAAAAATCTATCCGAGTTTTTTTTAATGAAACGAGCAAACAAACGCACTAAACATGAGTTTTAGGTGTAAACAAAGATTGTGGAAAAATATTTTAAAATGAACACAAATTTTGATTTGCATTTGAATAATTCCGTATTTACAATCATTCTTTACGAAAAATCTATCCGAGTTTTTTTTAATGAAACGAGCAAACAAACGCACGAAACATGAGTTTTTGGTGCAAACAAAGAGTGTGGAAAAATATTTTAAAATGAACACAAATTTTGATTTGCATTTGAATAATTTAGTATTTACTATCATTCTTGACGAAAAATCTATCCGAGTTTTTTTTAATGAAACGAGCAAACAAACGCACGAAACATGAGTTTTAGGTGTAAACAAAGATTGTGGAAAAATATTATAAAATGAACACAAATTTTGATTTGCATTTGAATAATTCCCTATTTACTATCATTCTTGACGAAAAATCTATCCGAGTTTTTTTTAATGAAACGAGCAAACAAACGCACGAAACATGAGTTTTTGGTGCAAACAAAGAGTGTGGAAAAATATTTTTAAATGAACACAAATTTTGATTTGCATTTGAATAATTCCCTATTTACTATCATTCTTGACGAAAAATCTATCCGAGTTTTTTTTAATGAAACGAGCAAACAAACGCACGAAACATGAGTTTTTGGTGCAAACAAAGAGTGTGGAAAAATATTTTAAAATGAACACAAATTTTGATTTGCATTTGAATAATTTAGTATTTACTATCATTCTTGACGAAAAATCTATCCGAGTTTTTTTTAATGAAACGAGCAAACAAACGCACGAAACATGAGTTTTAGGTGTAAACAAAGATTGTGGAAAAATATTATAAAATGAACACAAATTTTGATTTGCATTTGAATAATTCCCTATTTACTATCATTCTTGACGAAAAATCTATCCGAGTTTTTTTTAATGAAACGAGCAAACAAACGCACGAAACATGAGTTTTTGGTGCAAACAAAGAGTGTGGAAAAATATTTTTAAATGAACACAAATTTTGATTTGCATTTGAATAATTCCCTATTTACTATCATTCTTGACGAAAAATCTATCCGAGTTTTTTTTAATGAAACGAGCAAACAAACGCACGAAACATGAGTTTTTGGTGCAAACAAGGACTGTGGAAAAATATTTTAAAATGAACACAAATTTTGATTTGCATTTGAATAATTTAGTATTTACTATCATTCTTGACGAAAAATCTATCCGAGTTTTTTTTAATGAAACGAGCAAACAAACGCACGAAACATGAGTTTTAGGTGTAAACAAAGATTGTGGAAAAATATTTTAAAATGAACACAAATTTTGATTTTGCATTTGAATAATTCCCTATTTACTATCATTCTTGACGAAAAATCTATCCGAGTTTTTTTTAATGAAACGAGCAAACAAACGCACGAAACATGAGTTTTTGGTGCAAACAAAGAGTGTGGAAAAATATTTTAAAATGAACACAAATTTTGATTTGCATTTGAATAATTTAGTATTTACTATCATTCTTGACGAAAAATCTATCCGAGTTTTTTTTAATGAAACGAGCAAACAAACGCACGAAACATGAGTTTTTGGTGCAAACAAGGACTGTGGAAAAATATTTTAAAATGAACACAAATTTTGATTTGCATTTGAATAATTTAGTATTTACTATCATTCTTGACGAAAAATCTATCCGAGTTTTTTTTAATGAAACGAGCAAACAAACGCACGAAACATGAGTTTTAGGTGTAAACAAAGATTGTGGAAAAATATTTTAAAATGAACACAAATTTTGATTTGCATTTGAATAATTCCGTATTTACTATCATTCTTTACGAAAAATCTATCCGAGTTGTTTTTAATGAAACGAGCAAACAAACGCACGAAACATGAGTTTTTGGTGCAAACAAAGATTGTGGAAAAATATTTTAAAATGAACACAAATTTTGATTTGCATTTGAATAATTTAGTATTTACTATCATTCTTGACGAAAAATCTATCCGAGTTTTTTTTAATGAAACGAGCAAACAAACGCACTAAACATGAGTTTTAGGTGTAAACAAAGATTGTGGAAAAATATTTTAAAATGAACACAAATTTTGATTTGCATTTGAATAATTCCGTATTTACAATCATTCTTGACGAAAAATCTATCCGAGTTTTTTTTAATGAAACGAGCAAACAAACGCACTAAACATGAGTTTTAGGTGTAAACAAAGATTGTGGAAAAATATTTTAAAATGAACACAAATTTTGATTTGCATTTGAATAATTCCGTATTTACAATCATTCTTTACGAAAAATCTATCCGAGTTTTTTTTAATGAAACGAGCAAACAAACGCACGAAACATGAGTTTTTGGTGCAAACAAAGAGTGTGGAAAAATATTTTAAAATGAACACAAATTTTGATTTGCATTTGAATAATTTAGTATTTACTATCATTCTTGACGAAAAATCTATCCGAGTTTTTTTTAATGAAACGAGCAAACAAACGCACGAAACATGAGTTTTAGGTGTAAACAAAGATTGTGGAAAAATATTATAAAATGAACACAAATTTTGATTTGCATTTGAATAATTCCCTATTTACTATCATTCTTGACGAAAAATCTATCCGAGTTTTTTTTAATGAAACGAGCAAACAAACGCACGAAACATGAGTTTTTGGTGCAAACAAAGAGTGTGGAAAAATATTTTAAAATGAACACAAATTTTGATTTGCATTTGAATAATTCCCTATTTACTATCATTCTTGACGAAAAATCTATCCGAGTTTTTTTTAATGAAACGAGCAAACAAACGCACGAAACATGAGTTTTTGGTGCAAACAAGGACTGTGGAAAAATATTTTAAAATGAACACAAATTTTGATTTGCATTTGAATAATTTAGTATTTACTATCATTCTTGACGAAAAATCTATCCGAGTTTTTTTTAATGAAACGAGCAAACAAACGCACGAAACATGAGTTTTAGGTGTAAACAAAGATTGTGGAAAAATATTTTAAAATGAACACAAATTTTGATTTGCATTTGAATAATTCCCTATTTACTATCATTCTTGACGAAAAATCTATCCGAGTTTTTTTTAATGAAACGAGCAAACAAACGCACGAAACATGAGTTTTTGGTGCAAACAAAGAGTGTGGAAAAATATTTTAAAATGAACACAAATTTTGATTTGCATTTGAATAATTTAGTATTTACTATCATTCTTGACGAAAAATCTATCCGAGTTTTTTTTAATGAAACGAGCAAACAAACGCACGAAACATGAGTTTTTGGTGCAAACAAGGACTGTGGAAAAATATTTTAAAATGAACACAAATTTTGATTTGCATTTGAATAATTTAGTATTTACTATCATTCTTGACGAAAAATCTATCCGAGTTTTTTTTAATGAAACGAGCAAACAAACGCACGAAACATGAGTTTTAGGTGTAAACAAAGATTGTGGAAAAATATTTTAAAATGAACACAAATTTTGATTTGCATTTGAATAATTCCGTATTTACTATCATTCTTTACGAAAAATCTATCCGAGTTGTTTTTAATGAAACGAGCAAACAAACGCACGAAACATGAGTTTTTGGTGCAAACAAAGATTGTGGAAAAATATTTTAAAATGAACACAAATTTTGATTTGCATTTGAATAATTTAGTATTTACTATCATTCTTGACGAAAAATCTATCCGAGTTTTTTTTAATGAAACGAGCAAACAAACGCACTAAACATGAGTTTTAGGTGTAAACAAAGATTGTGGAAAAATATTTTAAAATGAACACAAATTTTGATTTGCATTTGAATAATTCCGTATTTACAATCATTCTTTACGAAAAATCTATCCGAGTTTTTTTTAATGAAACGAGCAAACAAACGCACGAAACATGAGTTTTTGGTGCAAACAAAGATTGTGGAAAAATATTTTAAAATGAACACAAATTTTGATTTGCATTTGAATAATTTAGTATTTACTATCATTCTTGACGAAAAATCTATCCGAGTTTTTTTTAATGAAACGAGCAAACAAACGCACTAAACATGAGTTTTAGGTGTAAACAAAGATTGTGGAAAAATATTTTAAAATGAACACAAATTTTGATTTGCATTTGAATAATTCCGTATTTACAATCATTCTTTACGAAAAATCTATCCGAGTTTTTTTTAATGAAACGAGCAAACAAACGCACGAAACATGAGTTTTTGGTGCAAACAAAGATTGTGGAAAAATATTTTAAAATGAACACAAATTTTGATTTGCATTTGAATAATTTAGTATTTACTATCATTCTTGACGAAAAATCTATCCGAGTTTTTTTTAATGAAACGAGCAAACAAACGCACGAAACATGAGTTTTAGGTGTAAACAAAGATTGTGGAAAAATATTTTAAAATGAACACAAATTTTGATTTGCATTTGAATAATTCCGTATTTACAATCATTCTTTACGAAAAATCTATCCGAGTTTTTTTTAATGAAACGAGCAAACAAACGCACGAAACATGAGTTTTTGGTGCAAACAAAGATTGTGGAAAAATATTTTAAAATGAACACAAATTTTGATTTGCATTTGAATAATTTAGTATTTACTATCATTCTTGACGAAAAATCTATCCGAGTTGTTTTTAAAGAAACGAGCAAACAAACGCACGAAACATGAGTTTTTGGTGCAAACAAAGATTGTGGAAAAATATTTTAAAATGAACACAAATTTTGATTTGCATTTGAATAATTCCGTATTTACTATCATTCTTTACGAAAAATCTATCCGCGTTTTTTTTAATGAAACGAATAAACAAATGCACGAAACATGAGTTTTAGGTGCAAACAAAGATTATGGAAAAATATTTTAAAATGAACACAAATATTGATTTGCATTTGAATAATTCCCTATTTACTATCATTCTTTACGAAAAATCTATCCGAGTTTTTTTTAATGAAACGAGCAAACAAACGCACGAAACATGAGTTTTTGGTGCAAACAAAGAGTGTGGAAAAATATTTTAAAATGAACACAAATTTTGATTTGCATTTGAATAATTTAGTATTTACTATCATTCTTGACGAAAAATCTATCCGAGTTTTTTTTAATGAAACGAGCAAACAAACGCACGAAACATGAGTTTTTGGTGCAAACAAGGACTGTGGAAAAATATTTTAAAATGAACACAAATTTTGATTTGCATTTGAATAATTTATTATTTACTATCATTCTTGACGAAAAATCTATCCGAGTTTTTTTTAATGAAACGAATAAACAAATGCACGAAACATGAGTTTTAGGTGCAAACAAAGATTATGGAAAAATATTTTAAAATGAACACAAATTTTGATTTGCATTTGAATAATTCCCTATTTACTATCATTCTTTACGAAAAATCTATCCGAGTTTTTTTTAATGAAACGAGCAAACAAACGCACGAAACATGAGTTTTTGGTGCAAACAAAGATTGTGGAAAAATATTTTAAAATGAACACAAATTTTGATTTGCATTTGAATAATTCCGTATTTACTATCATTCTTTACGAAAAATCTATCCGCGTTTTTTTTAATGAAACGAATAAACAAATGCACGAAACATGAGTTTTAGGTGCAAACAAAGATTATGGAAAAATATTTTAAAATGAACACAAATATTGATTTGCATTTGAATAATTCCCTATTTACTATCATTCTTTACGAAAAATCTATCCGAGTTTTTTTTAATGAAACGAGCAAACAAACGCACGAAACAAGAGTTTTTGGTGCAAACAAAGACTGTGGAAAAATATTTTAAAATGAACACAAATTTTGATTTGCATTTGAATAATTCCGTATTTACTATCATTCTTGACGAAAAATCTATCCGAGTTTTTTTTAATGAAACGAGCAAACAAACGCACGAAACATGAGTTTTTGGTGCAAACAAAGACTGTGGAAAAATATTTTAAAATGAACACAAATTTTGATTTGCATTTGAATAATTTAGTATTTACTATCATTCTTGACGAAAAATCTATCCGAGTATTTTTTAATGAAACGAATAAACAAATGCACGAAACATGAGTTTTAGGTGCAAACAAAGATTATGGAAAAATATTTTAAAATGAACACAAATTTTGATTTGCATTTGAATAATTCCGTATTTACTATCATTCTATACGAAAAATCTATCCGCGTTTTTTTTAATGAAACGAATAAACAAATGCACGAAACTTGAGTTTTAGGTGCAAACAAAGATTATGGAAAAATATTTTAAAATGAACACAAATTTTGATTTGCATTTGAATAATTCCCTATTTACTATCATTCTTTACGAAAAATCTATCCGAGTTTTTTTTAATGAAACGAGCAAACAAACGCACGAAACATGAGTTTTTGGTGCAAACAAGGACTGTGGAAAAATATTTTAAAATGAACACAAATTTTGATTTGCATTTGAATAATTCCCTATTTACTATCATTCTTTACGAAAAATCTATCCGAGTTTTTTTTAATGAAACGAGCAAACAAACGCACGAAACATGAGTTTTTGGTGCAAACAAAGACTGTGGAATAATATTTTAAAATGAACACAAATTTTGATTTGCATTTGAATAATTCCGTATTTACTATCATTCTTGACGAAAAATCTATCCGAGTTTTTTTTAATGAAACGAGCAAACAAACGCACGAAACATGAGTTTTTGGTGCAAACAAAGACTGTGGAAAAATATTTTAAAATGAACACAAATTTTGATTTGCATTTGAATAATTTAGTATTTACTATCATTCTTGACGAAAAATCTATCCGAGTATTTTTTAATGAAACGAATAAACAAATGCACGAAACATGAGTTTTAGGTGCAAACAAAGATTATGGAAAAATATTTTAAAATGAACACAAATTTTGATTTGCATTTGAATAATTCCGTATTTACTATCATTCTATACGAAAAATCTATCCGCGTTTTTTTTAATGAAACGAATAAACAAATGCACGAAACTTGAGTTTTAGGTGCAAACAAAGATTATGGAAAAATATTTTAAAATGAACACAAATTTTGATTTGCATTTGAATAATTCCCTATTTACTATCATTCTTTACGAAAAATCTATCCGAGTTTTTTTTAATGAAACGAGCAAACAAACGCACGAAACATGAGTTTTTGGTGCAAACAAGGACTGTGGAAAAATATTTTAAAATGAACACAAATTTTGATTTGCATTTGAATAATTCCGTATTTACTATCATTCTTTACGAAAAATCTATCCGAGTTGTTTTTAATGAAACGATCAAACAAACGCACGAAACATGAGTTTTTGGTGCAAACAAAGAGTCTGGAAAAATATTTTAAAATGAACACAAATTTTGATTTGCATTTGAATAATTTAGTATTTACTATCATTCTTTACGAAAAATCTATCAGAGTTTTTTTTAATGAAACGAGCAAACAAACGCACGAAACACGAGTTTTTGGTGCAAACAAAGATTGTGGAAAAATATTTTAAAATGAACACAAATTTTGATTTGCATTTGAATAATTCCCTATTTACTATCATTCTTGACGAAAAATCTATCCGAGTTTTTTTTAATGAAACGAGCAAACAAACGCACGAAACATGAGTTTTTGGTGCAAACAAGGACTGTGGAAAAATATTTTAAAATGAACACAAATTTTGATTTGCATTTGAATAATTTAGTATTTACTATCATTCTTGACGAAAAATCTATCCGAGTTTTTTTTAATGAAACGAGCAAACAAACGCACGAAACATGAGTTTTTGGTGCAAACAAGGACTGTGGAAAAATATTTTAAAATGAACACAAATTTTGATTTGCATTTGAATAATTCCCTATTTACTATCATTCTTTACGAAAAATCTATCCGAGTTTTTTTTAATGAAACGAGCAAACAAACGCACGAAACATGAGTTTTTGGTGCAAACAAGGACTGTGGAAAAATATTTTAAAATGAACACAAATTTTGATTTGCATTTGAATAATTCCCTATTTACTATCATTCTTGACGAAAAATCTATCCGAGTTTTTTTTAATGAAACGAGCAAACAAACGCACGAAACATGAGTTTTTGGTGCAAACAAGGACTGTGGAAAAATATTTTAAAATGAACACAAATTTTGATTTGCATTTGAATAATTCCCTATTTACTATCATTCTTTACGAAAAATCTATCCGAGTTTTTTTTAATGAAACGAGCAAACAAACGCACGAAACATGAGTTTTTGGTGCAAACAAAGACTGTGGAATAATATTTTAAAATGAACACAAATTTTGATTTGCATTTGAATAATTCCGTATTTACTATCATTCTTGACGAAAACTCTATCCGAGTTGTTTTTAATGAAACGAGCAAACAAACGCACGAAACATGAGTTTTTGGTGCAAACAAAGAGTCTGGAAAAATATTTTAAAATGAACACAAATTTTGATTTGCATTTGAATAATTTAGTATTTACTATCATTCTTTACGAAAAATCTATCAGAGTTTTTTTTAATGAAACGAGCAAACAAACGCACGAAACATGAGTTTTTGGTGCAAACAAAGAGTGTGGAAAAATATTTTAAAATGAACACAAATTTTGATTTGCATTTGAATAATTCCCTATTTACTATCATTCTTGACGAAAAATCTATCCGAGTTTTTTTTAATGAAACGAGCAAACAAACGCACGAAACATGAGTTTTTGGTGCAAACAAGGACTGTGGAAAAATATTTTAAAATGAACACAAATTTTGATTTGTATTTGAATAATTTAGTATTTACTATCATTCTTGACGAAAAATCTATCCGAGTTTTTTTTAATGAAACGAGCAAACAAACGCACGAAACATGAGTTTTAGGTGTAAACAAAGATTGTGGAAAAATATTTTAAAATGAACACAAATTTTGATTTGCATTTGAATAATTCCCTATTTACTATCATTCTTGACGAAAAATCTATCCGAGTTTTTTTTAATGAAACGAGCAAACAAACGCACGAAACATGAGTTTTTGGTGCAAACAAAGAGTGTGGAAAAATATTTTAAAATGAACACAAATTTTGATTTGCATTTGAATAATTTAGTATTTACTATCATTCTTGACGAAAAATCTATCCGAGTTTTTTTTAATGAAACGAGCAAACAAACGCACGAAACATGAGTTTTTGGTGCAAACAAGGACTGTGGAAAAATATTTTAAAATGAACACAAATTTTGATTTGCATTTGAATAATTCCCTATTTACTATCATTCTTGACGAAAAATCTATCCGAGTTTTTTTTAATGAAACGAGCAAACAAACGCACGAAACATGAGTTTTTGGTGCAAACAAGGACTGTGGAAAAATATTTTAAAATGAACACAAATTTTGATTTGCATTTGAATAATTCCCTATTTACTATCATTCTTTACGAAAAATCTATCCGAGTTTTTTTTAATGAAACGAGCAAACAAACGCACGAAACATGAGTTTTTGGTGCAAACAAAGACTGTGGAATAATATTTTAAAATGAACACAAATTTTGATTTGCATTTGAATAATTCCGTATTTACTATCATTCTTGACGAAAAATCAATCCGAGTTGGTTTTAATGAAACGAGCAAACAAACGCACGAAACATGAGTTTTTGGTGGAAACAAAGAGTCTGGAAAAATATTTTAAAATGAACACAAATTTTGATTTGCATTTGAATAATTTAGTATTTACTATCATTCTTTACGAAAAATCTATCAGAGTTTTTTTTAATGAAACGAGCAAACAAACGCACGAAACATGAGTTTTTGGTGCAAACAAAGAGTGTGGAAAAATATTTTAAAATGAACACAAATTTTGATTTGCATTTGAATAATTCCCTATTTACTATCATTCTTGACGAAAAATCTATCCGAGTTTTTTTTAATGAAACGAGCAAACAAACGCACGAAACATGAGTTTTTGGTGCAAACAAGGACTGTGGAAAAATATTTTAAAATGAACACAAATTTTGATTTGCATTTGAATAATTTAGTATTTACTATCATTCTTGACGAAAAATCTATCCGAGTTTTTTTTAATGAAACGAGCAAACAAACGCACGAAACATGAGTTTTAGGTGTAAACAAAGATTGTGGAAAAATATTTTAAAATGAACACAAATTTTGATTTGCATTTGAATAATTCCCTATTTACTATCATTCTTGACGAAAAATCTATCCGAGTTTTTTTTAATGAAACGAGCAAACAAACGCACGAAACATGAGTTTTTGGTGCAAACAAAGAGTGTGGAAAAATATTTTAAAATGAACACAAATTTTGATTTGCATTTTAATAATTTAGTATTTACTATCATTCTTGACGAAAAATCTATCCGAGTTTTTTTTAATGAAACGAGCAAACAAACGCACGAAACATGAGTTTTTGGTGCAAACAAGGACTGTGGAAAAATATTTTAAAATGAACACAAATTTTGATTTGCATTTGAATAATTTAGTATTTACTATCATTCTTGACGAAAAATCTATCCGAGTTTTTTTTAATGAAACGAGCAAACAAACGCACGAAACATGAGTTTTAGGTGTAAACAAAGATTGTGGAAAAATATTTTAAAATGAACACAAATTTTGATTTGCATTTGAATAATTCCGTATTTACTATCATTCTTTACGAAAAATCTATCCGAGTTGTTTTTAATGAAACGAGCAAACAAACGCACGAAACATGAGTTTTTGGTGCAAACAAAGATTCTGGAAAAATATTTTAAAATGAACACAAATTTTGATTTGCATTTGAATAATTTAGTATTTACTATCATTCTTGACGAAAAATCTATCCGAGTTTTTTTTAATGAAACGAGCAAACAAACGCACTAAACATGAGTTTTAGGTGTAAACAAAGATTGTGGAAAAATATTTTAAAATGAACACAAATTTTGATTTGCATTTGAATAATTCCGTATTTACAATCATTCTTTACGAAAAATCTATCCGAGTTTTTTTTAATGAAACGAGCAAACAAACGCACGAAACATGAGTTTTTGGTGCAAACAAAGATTGTGGAAAAATATTTTAAAATGAACACAAATTTTGATTTGCATTTGAATAATTTAGTATTTACTATCATTCTTGACGAAAAATCTATCCGAGTTTTTTTTAATGAAACGAGCAAACAAACGCACGAAACATGAGTTTTAGGTGTAAACAAAGATTGTGGAAAAATATTATAAAATGAACACAAATTTTGATTTGCATTTGAATAATTCCCTATTTACTATCATTCTTGACGAAAAATCTATCCGAGTTTTTTTTAATGAAACGAGCAAACAAACGCACGAAACATGAGTTTTTGGTGCAAACAAAGAGTGTGGAAAAATATTTTAAAATGAACACAAATTTTGATTTGCATTTGAATAATTTAGTATTTACTATCATTCTTGACGAAAAATCTATCCGAGTTTTTTTTAATGAAACGAGCAAACAAACGCACGAAACATGAGTTTTTGGTGCAAACAAGGACTGTGGAAAAATATTTTAAAATGAACACAAATTTTGATTTGCATTTGAATAATTTATTATTTACTATCATTCTTGACGAAAAATCTATCCGAGTTTTTTTTAATGAAACGAATAAACAAATGCACGAAACATGAGTTTTAGGTGCAAACAAAGATTATGGAAAAATATTTTAAAATGAACACAAATTTTGATTTGCATTTGAATAATTCCCTATTTACTATCATTCTTTACGAAAAATCTATCCGAGTTTTTTTTAATGAAACGAGCAAACAAACGCACGAAACATGAGTTTTTGGTGCAAACAAGGACTGTGGAAAAATATTTTAAAATGAACACAAATTTTGATTTGCATTTGAATAATTCCCTATTTACTATCATTCTTGACGAAAAATCTATCCGAGTTTTTTTTAATGAAACGAGCAAACAAACGCACGAAACATGAGTTTTTGGTGCAAACAAGGACTGTGGAAAAATATTTTAAAATGAACACAAATTTTGATTTGCATTTGAATAATTCCCTATTTACTATCATTCTTTACGAAAAATCTATCCGAGTTTTTTTTAATGAAACGAGCAAACAAACGCACGAAACATGAGTTTTTGGTGCAAACAAAGACTGTGGAATAATATTTTAAAATGAACACAAATTTTGATTTGCATTTGAATAATTCCGTATTTACTATCATTCTTGACGAAAACTCTATCCGAGTTGTTTTTAATGAAACGAGCAAACAAACGCACGAAACATGAGTTTTTGGTGCAAACAAAGAGTCTGGAAAAATATTTTAAAATGAACACAAATTTTGATTTGCATTTGAATAATTTAGTATTTACTATCATTCTTTACGAAAAATCTATCAGAGTTTTTTTTAATGAAACGAGCAAACAAACGCACGAAACATGAGTTTTTGGTGCAAACAAAGAGTGTGGAAAAATATTTTAAAATGAACACAAATTTTGATTTGCATTTGAATAATTCCCTATTTACTATCATTCTTGACGAAAAATCTATCCGAGTTTTTTTTAATGAAACGAGCAAACAAACGCACGAAACATGAGTTTTTGGTGCAAACAAGGACTGTGGAAAAATATTTTAAAATGAACACAAATTTTGATTTGTATTTGAATAATTTAGTATTTACTATCATTCTTGACGAAAAATCTATCCGAGTTTTTTTTAATGAAACGAGCAAACAAACGCACGAAACATGAGTTTTAGGTATAAACAAAGATTGTGGAAAAATATTTTAAAATGAACACAAATTTTGATTTGCATTTGAATAATTCCCTATTTACTATCATTCTTGACGAAAAATCTATCCGAGTTTTTTTTAATGAAACGAGCAAACAAACGCACGAAACATGAGTTTTTGGTGCAAACAAAGAGTGTGGAAAAATATTTTAAAATGAACACAAATTTTGATTTGCATTTGAATAATTTAGTATTTACTATCATTCTTGACGAAAAATCTATCCGAGTTTTTTTTAATGAAACGAGCAAACAAACGCACGAAACATGAGTTTTTGGTGCAAACAAGGACTGTGGAAAAATATTTTAAAATGAACACAAATTTTGATTTGCATTTGAATAATTCCCTATTTACTATCATTCTTGACGAAAAATCTATCCGAGTTTTTTTTAATGAAACGAGCAAACAAACGCACGAAACATGAGTTTTTGGTGCAAACAAGGACTGTGGAAAAATATTTTAAAATGAACACAAATTTTGATTTGCATTTGAATAATTCCCTATTTACTATCATTCTTTACGAAAAATCTATCCGAGTTTTTTTTAATGAAACGAGCAAACAAACGCACGAAACATGAGTTTTTGGTGCAAACAAAGACTGTGGAATAATATTTTAAAATGAACACAAATTTTGATTTGCATTTGAATAATTCCGTATTTACTATCATTCTTGACGAAAAATCAATCCGAGTTGTTTTTAATGAAACGAGCAAACAAACGCACGAAACATGAGTTTTTGGTGGAAACAAAGAGTCTGGAAAAATATTTTAAAATGAACACAAATTTTGATTTGCATTTGAATAATTTAGTATTTACTATCATTCTTTACGAAAAATCTATCAGAGTTTTTTTTAATGAAACGAGCAAACAAACGCACGAAACATGAGTTTTTGGTGCAAACAAAGAGTGTGGAAAAATATTTTAAAATGAACACAAATTTTGATTTGCATTTGAATAATTCCCTATTTACTATCATTCTTGACGAAAAATCTATCCGAGTTTTTTTTAATGAAACGAGCAAACAAACGCACGAAACATGAGTTTTTGGTGCAAACAAGGACTGTGGAAAAATATTTTAAAATGAACACAAATTTTGATTTGCATTTGAATAATTTAGTATTTACTATCATTCTTGACGAAAAATCTATCCGAGTTTTTTTTAATGAAACGAGCAAACAAACGCACGAAACATGAGTTTTAGGTGTAAACAAAGATTGTGGAAAAATATTTTAAAATGAACACAAATTTTGATTTGCATTTGAATAATTCCCTATTTACTATCATTCTTGACGAAAAATCTATCCGAGTTTTTTTTAATGAAACGAGCAAACAAACGCACGAAACATGAGTTTTTGGTGCAAACAAAGAGTGTGGAAAAATATTTTAAAATGAACACAAATTTTGATTTGCATTTTAATAATTTAGTATTTACTATCATTCTTGACGAAAAATCTATCCGAGTTTTTTTTAATGAAACGAGCAAACAAACGCACGAAACATGAGTTTTTGGTGCAAACAAGGACTGTGGAAAAATATTTTAAAATGAACACAAATTTTGATTTGCATTTGAATAATTTAGTATTTACTATCATTCTTGACGAAAAATCTATCCGAGTTTTTTTTAATGAAACGAGCAAACAAACGCACGAAACATGAGTTTTAGGTGTAAACAAAGATTGTGGAAAAATATTTTAAAATGAACACAAATTTTGATTTGCATTTGAATAATTCCGTATTTACAATCATTCTTTACGAAAAATCTATCCGAGTTGTTTTTAATGAAACGAGCAAACAAACGCACGAAACATGAGTTTTTGGTGCAAACAAAGATTGTGGAAAAATATTTTAAAATGAACACAAATTTTGATTTGCATTTGAATAATTTAGTATTTACTATCATTCTTGACGAAAAATCTATCCGAGTTTTTTTTAATGAAACGAGCAAACAAACGCACTAAACATGAGTTTTAGGTGTAAACAAAGATTGTGGAAAAATATTTTAAAATGAACACAAATTTTGATTTGCATTTGAATAATTCCGTATTTACAATCATTCTTTACGAAAAATCTATCCGAGTTTTTTTTAATGAAACGAGCAAACAAACGCACGAAACATGAGTTTTTGGTGGAAACAAAGATTGTGGAAAAATATTTTAAAATGAACACAAATTTTGATTTGCATTTGAATAATTTAGTATTTACTATCATTCTTGACGAAAAATCTATCCGAGTTTTTTTTAATGAAACGAGCAAACAAACGCACGAAACATGAGTTTTAGGTGTAAACAAAGATTGTGGAAAAATATTATAAAATGAACACATATTTTGATTTGCATTTGAATAATTCCCTATTTACTATCATTCTTGACGAAAAATCTATCCGAGTTTTTTTTAATGAAACGAGCAAACAAACGCACGAAACATGAGTTTTTGGTGCAAACAAAGAGTGTGGAAAAATATTTTAAAATGAACACAAATTTTGATTTGCATTTGAATAATTTAGTATTTACTATCATTCTTGACGAAAAATCTATCCGAGTTTTTTTTAATGAAACGAGCAAACAAACGCACGAAACATGAGTTTTTGGTGCAAACAAGGACTGTGGAAAAATATTTTAAAATGAACACAAATTTTGATTTGCATTTGAATAATTTATTATTTACTATCATTCTTGACGAAAAATCTATCCGAGTTTTTTTTAATGAAACGAATAAACAAATGCACGAAACATGAGTTTTAGGTGCAAACAAAGATTATGGAAAAATATTTTAAAATGAACACAAATTTTGATTTGCATTTGAATAATTCCCTATTTACTATCATTCTTTACGAAAAATCTATCCGAGTTTTTTTTAATGAAACGAGCAAACAAACGCACGAAACATGAGTTTTTGGTGCAAACAAAGATTGTGGAAAAATATTTTAAAATGAACACAAATTTTGATTTGCATTTGAATAATTCCGTATTTACTATCATTCTTTACGAAAAATCTATCCGCGTTTTTTTTAATGAAACGAATAAACAAATGCACGAAACATGAGTTTTAGGTGCAAACAAAGATTATGGAAAAATATTTTAAAATGAACACAAATATTGATTTGCATTTGAATAATTCCCTATTTACTATCATTCTTTACGAAAAATCTATCCGAGTTTTTTTTAATGAAACGAGCAAACAAACGCACGAAACATGAGTTTTTGGTGCAAACAAAGAGTGTGGAAAAATATTTTAAAATGAACACAAATTTTGATTTGCATTTGAATAATTTAGTATTTACTATCATTCTTGACGAAAAATCTATCCGAGTTTTTTTTAATGAAACGAGCAAACAAACGCACGAAACATGAGTTTTTGGTGCAAACAAGGACTGTGGAAAAATATTTTAAAATGAACACAAATTTTGATTTGCATTTGAATAATTTATTATTTACTATCATTGTTGACGAAAAATCTATCCGAGTTTTTTTTAATGAAACGAATAAACAAATGCACGAAACATGAGTTTTAGGTGCAAACAAAGATTATGGAAAAATATTTTAAAATGAACACAAATTTTGATTTGCATTTGAATAATTCCCTATTTACTATCATTCTTTACGAAAAATCTATCCGAGTTTTTTTTAATGAAACGAGCAAACAAACGCACGAAACATGAGTTTTTGGTGCAAACAAAGATTGTGGAAAAATATTTTAAAATGAACACAAATTTTGATTTGCATTTGAATAATTCCGTATTTACTATCATTCTTTACGAAAAATCTATCCGCGTTTTTTTTAATGAAACGAATAAACAAATGCACGAAACATGAGTTTTAGGTGCAAACAAAGATTATGGAAAAATATTTTAAAATGAACACAAATATTGATTTGCATTTGAATAATTCCCTATTTACTATCATTCTTTACGAAAAATCTATCCGAGTTTTTTTTAATGAAACGAGCAAACAAACGCACGAAACATGAGTTTTTGGTGCAAACAAAGATTGTGGAAATATATTTTAAAATGAACACAAATTTTGATTTGCATTTGAATAATTTAGTATTTACTATCATTCTTGACGAAAAATCTATCCGAGTTTTTTTTAATGAAACGAGCAAACAAACGCACTAAACATGAGTTTTAGGTGTAAACAAAGATTGTGGAAAAATATTTTAAAATGAACACAAATTTTGATTTGCATTTGAATAATTCCGTATTTACAATCATTCTTTACGAAAAATCTATCCGAGTTTTTTTTAATGAAACGAGCAAACAAACGCACGAAACATGAGTTTTTGGTGCAAACAAAGATTGTGGAAAAATATTTTAAAATGAACACAAATTTTGATTTGCATTTGAATAATTTAGTATTTACTATCATTCTTGACGAAAAATCTATCCGAGTTTTTTTTAATGAAACGAGCAAACAAACGCACGAAACATGAGTTTTAGGTGTAAACAAAGATTGTGGAAAAATATTATAAAATGAACACAAATTTTGATTTGCATTTGAATAATTCCCTATTTACTATCATTCTTGACGAAAAATCTATCCGAGTTTTTTTTAATGAAACGAGCAAACAAACGCACGAAACATGAGTTTTTGGTGCAAACAAAGAGTGTGGAAAAATATTTTAAAATGAACACAAATTTTGATTTGCATTTGAATAATTTAGTATTTACTATCATTCTTGACGAAAAATCTATCCGAGTTTTTTTTAATGAAACGAGCAAACAAACGCACGAAACATGAGTTTTTGGTGCAAACAAGGACTGTGGAAAAATATTTTAAAATGAACACAAATTTTGATTTGCATTTGAATAATTTATTATTTACTATCATTCTTGACGAAAAATCTATCCGAGTTTTTTTTAATGAAACGAATAAACAAATGCACGAAACATGAGTTTTAGGTGTAAACAAAGATTGTGGAAAAATATTATAAAATGAACACAAATTTTGATTTGCATTTGAATAATTCCCTATTTACTATCATTCTTTACGAAAAATCTATCCGAGTTTTTTTTAATGAAACGAGCAAACAAACGCACGAAACATGAGTTTTTGGTGCAAACAAAGATTGTGGAAAAATATTTTAAAATGAACACAAATTTTGATTTGCATTTGAATAATTCCGTATTTACTATCATTCTTTACGAAAAATCTATCCGCGTTTTTTTTAATGAAACGAATAAACAAATGCACGAAACATGAGTTTTAGGTGCAAACGAAGATTATGGAAAAATATTTTAAAATGAACACAAATATTGATTTGCATTTGAATAATTCCCTATTTACTATCATTCTTTACGAAAAATCTATCCGAGTTTTTTTTAATCAAACGAGCAAACAAACGCACGAAACATGAGTTTTTGGTGCAAACAAAGAGTGTGGAAAAATATTTTAAAATGAACACAAATTTTGATTTGCATTTGAATAATTTAGTATTTACTATCATTCTTGACGAAAAATCTATCCGAGTTTTTTTTAATGAAACGAGCAAACAAACGCACGAAACATGAGTTTTTGGTGCAAACAAAGATTGTGGAAAAATATTTTAAAATGAACACAAATTTTGATTTGCATTTGAATAATTTATTATTTACTATCATTCTTGACGAAAAATCTATCCGAGTTTTTTTTAATGAAACGAATAAACAAATGCACGAAACATGAGTTTTAGGTGCAAACAAAGATTATGGAAAAATATTTTAAAATGAACACAAATATTGATTTGCATTTGAATAATTCCCTATTTACTATCATTCTTTACGAAAAATCTATCCGAGTTTTTTTTAATGAAACGAGCAAACAAACGCACGAAACATGAGTTTTTGGTGCAAACAAAGACTGTGGAAAAATATTTTAAAATGAACACAAATTTTGATTTGCATTTGAATAATTCCGTATTTACTATCATTCTTGACGAAAAATCTATCCGAGTTTTTTTTAATGAAACGAGCAAACAAACGCACGAAACATGAGTTTTTGGTGCAAACAAGGACTGTGGAAAAATATTTTAAAATGAACACAAATTTTGATTTGCATTTGAATAATTTATTATTTACTATCATTCTTGACGAAAAATCTATCCGAGTTTTTTTTAATGAAACGAATAAACAAATGCACGAAACATGAGTTTTAGGTGCAAACAAAGATTATGGAAAAATATTTTAAAATGAACACAAATTTTGATTTGCATTTGAATAATTCCCTATTTACTATCATTCTTTACGAAAAATCTATCCGAGTTTTTTTTAATGAAACGAGCAAACAAACGCACGAAACATGAGTTTTTGGTGCAAACAAAGATTGTGGAAAAATATTTTAAAATGAACACAAATTTTGATTTGCATTTGATTAATTTCGTATTTACTATCATTCTTTACGAAAAATCTATCCGCGTTTTTTTTAATGAAACGAATAAACAAATGCACGAAACATGAGTTTTAGGTGCAAACAAAGATTATGGAAAAATATTTTAAAATGAACACAAATATTGATTTGCATTTGAATAATTCCCTATTTACTATCATTCTTTACGAAAAATCTATCCGAGTTTTTTTTAATGAAACGAGCAAACAAACGCACGAAACATGAGTTTTTGGTGCAAACAAAGACTGTGGAAAAATATTTTAAAATGAACACAAATTTTGATTTGCATTTGAATAATTCCGTATTTACTATCATTCTTGACGAAAAATCTATCCGAGTTTTTTTTAATGAAACGAGCAAACAAACGCACGAAACATGAGTTTTTGGTGCAAACAAAGACTGTGGAAAAATATTTTAAAATGAACACAAATTTTGATTTGCATTTGAATAATTTAGTATTTACTATCATTCTTGACGAAAAATCTATCCGAGTATTTTTTAATGAAACGAATAAACAAATGCACGAAACATGAGTTTTAGGTGCAAACAAAGATTATGGAAAAATATTTTAAAATGAACACAAATTTTGATTTGCATTTGAATAATTCCGTATTTACTATCATTCTATACGAAAAATCTATCCGCGTTTTTTTTAATGAAACGAATAAACAAATGCACGAAACATGAGTTTTAGGTGCAAACAAAGATTATGGAAAAATATTTTAAAATGAACACAAATTTTGATTTGCATTTGAATAATTCCCTATTTACTATCATTCTTTACGAAAAATCTATCCGAGTTTTTTTTAATGAAACGAGCAAACAAACGCACGAAACATGAGTTTTTGGTGCAAACAAAGACTGTGGAATAATATTTTAAAATGAACACAAATTTTGATTTGCATTTGAATAATTCCGTATTTACTATCATTCTTGACGAAAAATCTATCCGAGTTTTTTTTAATGAAACGAGCAAACAAACGCACGAAACATGAGTTTTTGGTGCAAACGAAGATTATGGAAAAATATTTTAAAATGAACACAAATATTGATTTGCATTTGAATAATTCCCTATTTACTATCATTCTTTACGAAAAATCTATCCGAGTTTTTTTTAATGAAACGAGCAAACAAACGCACGAAACATGAGTTTTTGGTGCAAACAAAGAGTCTGGAAAAATATTTTAAAATGAACACAAATTTTGATTTGCATTTGAATAATTTAGTATTTACTATCATTCTTTACGAAAAATCTATCAGAGTTTTTTTTAATGAAACGAGCAAACAAACGCACGAAACATGAGTTTTTGGTGCAAACAAAGATTGTGGAAAAATATTTTAAAATGAACACAAATTTTGATTTGCATTTGAATAATTCCCTATTTACTATCATTCTTTACGAAAAATCTATCCGAGTTTTTTTTAATGAAACGAGCAAACAAACGCACGAAACATGAGTTTTTGGTGCAAACAAAGAGTGTGGAAAAATATTTTAAAATGAACACAAATTTTGATTTGCATTTGAATAATTTAGTATTTACTATCATTCTTGACGAAAAATCTATCCGAGTTTTTTTTAATGAAACGAGCAAACAAACGCACGAAACATGAGTTTTTGGTGCAAACAAGGACTGTGGAAAAATATTTTAAAATGAACACAAATTTTGATTTGCATTTGAATAATTTATTATTTACTATCATTCTTGACGAAAAATCTATCCGAGTTTTTTTTAATGAAACGAATAAACAAATGCACGAAACATGAGTTTTAGGTGCAAACAAAGATTATGGAAAAATATTTTAAAATGAACACAAATTTTGATTTGCATTTGAATAATTCCCTATTTACTATCATTCTTTACGAAAAATCTATCCGAGTTTTTTTTAATGAAACGAGCAAACAAACGCACGAAACATGAGTTTTTGGTGCAAACAAAGATTGTGGAAAAATATTTTAAAATGAACACAAATTTTGATTTGCATTTGATTAATTTCGTATTTACTATCATTCTTTACGAAAAATCTATCCGCGTTTTTTTTAATGAAACGAATAAACAAATGCACGAAACATGAGTTTTAGGTGCAAACAAAGATTATGGAAAAATATTTTAAAATGAACACAAATATTGATTTGCATTTGAATAATTCCCTATTTACTATCATTCTTTACGAAAAATCTATCCGAGTTTTTTTTAATGAAACGAGCAAACAAACGCACGAAACATGAGTTTTTGGTGCAAACAAAGACTGTGGAAAAATATTTTAAAATGAACACAAATTTTGATTTGCATTTGAATAATTCCGTATTTACTATCATTCTTGACGAAAAATCTATCCGAGTTTTTTTTAATGAAACGAGCAAACAAACGCACGAAACATGAGTTTTTGGTGCAAACAAAGACTGTGGAAAAATATTTTAAAATGAACACAAATTTTGATTTGCATTTGAATAATTTAGTATTTACTATCATTCTTGACGAAAAATCTATCCGAGTATTTTTTAATGAAACGAATAAACAAATGCACGAAACATGAGTTTTAGGTGCAAACAAAGATTATGGAAAAATATTTTAAAATGAACACAAATTTTGATTTGCATTTGAATAATTCCGTATTTACTATCATTCTATACGAAAAATCTATCCGCGTTTTTTTTAATGAAACGAATAAACAAATGCACGAAACATGAGTTTTAGGTGCAAACAAAGATTATGGAAAAATATTTTAAAATGAACACAAATTTTGATTTGCATTTGAATAATTCCCTATTTACTATCATTCTTTACGAAAAATCTATCCGAGTTTTTTTTAATGAAACGAGCAAACAAACGCACGAAACATGAGTTTTTGGTGCAAACAAAGACTGTGGAATAATATTTTAAAATGAACACAAATTTTGATTTGCATTTGAATAATTCCGTATTTACTATCATTCTTGACGAAAAATCTATCCGAGTTTTTTTTAATGAAACGAGCAAACAAACGCACGAAACATGAGTTTTTGGTGCAAACAAAGACTGTGGAAAAATATTTTAAAATGAACACAAATTTTGATTTGCATTTGAATAATTCCGTATTTACTATCATTCTTTACGAAAAATCTATCCGAGTTGTTTTTAATGAAACGAGCAAACAAACGCACGAAACATGAGTTTTTGGTGCAAACAAAGAGTCTGGAAAAATATTTTAAAATGAACACAAATTTTGATTTGCATTTGAATAATTTAGTATTTACTATCATTCTTTACGAAAAATCTATCAGAGTTTTTTTTAATGAAACGAGCAAACAAACGCACGAAACATGAGTTTTTGGTGCAAACAAAGATTGTGGAAAAATATTTTAAAATGAACACAAATTTTGATTTGCATTTGAATAATTCCCTATTTACTATCATTCTTTACGAAAAATCTATCCGAGTTTTTTTTAATGAAACGAGCAAACAAACGCACGAAACATGAGTTTTTGGTGCAAACAAAGACTGTGGAATAATATTTTAAAATGAACACAAATTTTGATTTGCATTTGAATAATTCCGTATTTACTATCATTCTTGACGAAAAATCTATCCGAGTTTTTTTTAATGAAACGAGCAAACAAACGCACGAAACATGAGTTTTTGGTGCAAACAAAGCCTGTGGAAAAATATTTTAAAATGAACACAAATTTTGATTTGCATTTGAATAATTCCGTATTTACTATCATTCTTTACGAAAAATCTATCCGAGTTGTTTTTAATGAAACGAGCAAACAAACGCACGAAACATGAGTTTTTGGGGCAAACAAAGACTGTGGAAAAATATTTTAAAATGAACACAAATTTTGATTTGCATTTGAATAATTTAGAATTTACTATCATTCTTGACGAAAAATCTATCCGAGTTTTTTTTAATGAAACGAGCAAACAAACGCACGAAACATGAGTTTTTGGTGCAAACAAAGACTGTGGAAAAATATTTTAAAATGAACACAAATTTTGATTTACATTTGAATAATTCCCTATTTACTATCATTCTTTACGAAAAATCTATCCGAGTTTTTTCTAATGAAACGAGCAAACAAATGCACGAAACATGAGTTTTTGGTGTAAACAAAGATTGTGGAAAACATATTTTAAAATGAACAAAAATTTTTATTTGCATTTGAATAATTTAGTATTTACTATCATTCTTTACGAAAAATCTATCCGAGTTTTTTTTAATGAAACGAGCAAACAAACGCACGAAACATGAGTTTTAGGTGCAAACAAAGATTATGGAAAAATATTTTAAAATGAACACAAGTTTTGATTTGCATTTGAATAATTCCCTATTTACTATCATTCTTTACGAAAAATCTATCCGAGTTTTTTTTAATGAAACGAGCAAACAAACGCACGAAACATGAGTTTTTGGTGCAAACAAAGACTGTGGAAAAATATTTCAAAATGAACACAAATTTTGATTTTCATTTGAATAATTCCGTATTTACTATCATTCTTTACGAAAAATCTATCCGAGTTTTTTTTAATGAAACGAGCAAACAAACGCACGAAACATGAGTTTTTGGGGCAAACAAAGACTGTGGGAAAATATTTTAAAATGAACACAAATTTTGATTTGCATTTGAATAATTTAGTATTTACTATCATTCTTGACGAAAAATCTATCCGAGTTTTTTTTAATGAAACGAGCAAACAAACGCACGAAACATGAGTTTTTGGTGCAAACAAAGACTGTGGAATAATATTTTAAAATGAACACAAATTTTGATTTGCATTTGAATAATTCCGTATTTACTATCATTCTTGACGAAAAATCTATCCGAGTTTTTTTTAATGAAACGAGCAAACAAACGCACGAAACATGAGTTTTTGGTGCAAACAAAGACTGTGGAAAAATATTTTAAAATGAACACAAATTTTGATTTGCATTTCAATAATTTAGTATTTACTATCATTCTTGACGAAAAATCTATCCGAGTATTTTTTAATGAAACGAATAAACAAATGCACGAAACATGAGTTTTAGGTGCAAACAAAGATTATGGAAAAATATTTTAAAATGAACACAAATTTTGATTTGCATTTGAATAATTCCGTATTTACTATCATTCTATACGAAAAATCTATCCGCGTTTTTTTTAATGAAACGAATAAACAAATGCACGAAACATGAGTTTTAGGTGCAAACAAAGATTATGGAAAAATATTTTAAAATGAACACAAATTTTGATTTGCATTTGAATAATTCCCTATTTACTATCATTCTTTACGAAAAATCTATCCGAGTTTTTTTTAATGAAACGAGCAAACAAACGCACGAAACATGAGTTTTTGGTGCAAACAAAGACTGTGGAATAATATTTTAAAATGAACACAAATTTTGATTTGCATTTGAATAATTCCGTATTTACTATCATTCTTGACGAAAAATCTATCCGAGTTTTTTTTAATGAAACGAGCAAACAAACGCACGAAACATGAGTTTTTGGTGCAAACAAAGACTGTGGAAAAATATTTTAAAATGAACACAAATTTTGATTTGCATTTGAATAATTTAGTATTTACTATCATTCTTGACGAAAAATCTATCCGAGTATTTTTTAATGAAACGAATAAACAAATGCACGAAACATGAGTTTTAGGTGCAAACAAAGATTATGGAAAAATATTTTAAAATGAACACAAATTTTGATTTGCATTTGAATAATTCCGTATTTACTATCATTCTATACGAAAAATCTATCCGCGTTTTTTTTAATGAAACGAATAAACAAATGCACGAAACATGAGTTTTAGGTGCAAACAAAGATTATGGAAAAATATTTTAAAATGAACACAAATTTTGATTTGCATTTGAATAATTCCCTATTTACTATCATTCTTTACGAAAAATCTATCCGAGTTTTTTTTAATGAAACGAGCAAACAAACGCACGAAACATGAGTTTTTGGTGCAAACAAAGACTGTGGAATAATATTTTAAAATGAACACAAATTTTGATTTGCATTTGAATAATTCCGTATTTACTATCATTCTTGACGAAAAATCTATCCGAGTTTTTTTTAATGAAACGAGCAAACAAACGCACGAAACATGAGTTTTTGGTGCAAACAAAGACTGTGGAAAAATATTTTAAAATGAACACAAATTTTGATTTGCATTTGAATAATTCCGTATTTACTATCATTCTTTACGAAAAATCTATCCGAGTTGTTTTTAATGAAACGAGCAAACAAACGCACGAAACATGAGTTTTTGGTGCAAACAAAGAGTCTGGAAAAATATTTTAAAATGAACACAAATTTTGATTTGCATTTGAATAATTTAGTATTTACTATCATTCTTTACGAAAAATCTATCAGAGTTTTTTTTAATGAAACGAGCAAACAAACGCACGAAACATGAGTTTTTGGTGCAAACAAAGATTGTGGAAACATATTTTAAAATGAACACAAATTTTGATTTGCATTTGAATAATTCCCTATTTACTATCATTCTTTACGAAAAATCTATCCGAGTTTTTTTTAATGAAACGAGCAAACAAACGCACGAAACATGAGTTTTTGGTGCAAACAAAGACTGTGGAATAATATTTTAAAATGAACACAAATTTTGATTTGCATTTGAATAATTCCGTATTTACTATCATTCTTGACGAAAAATCTATCCGAGTTTTTTTTAATGAAACGAGCAAACAAACGCACGAAACATGAGTTTTTGGTGCAAACAAAGCCTGTGGAAAAATATTTTAAAATGAACACAAATTTTGATTTGCATTTGAATAATTCCGTATTTACTATCATTCTTTACGAAAAATCTATCCGAGTTGTTTTTAATGAAACGAGCAAACAAACGCACGAAACATGAGTTTTTGGGGCAAACAAAGACTGTGGAAAAATATTTTAAAATGAACACAAATTTTGATTTGCATTTGAATAATTTAGAATTTACTATCATTCTTGACGAAAAATCTATCCGAGTTTTTTTTAATGAAACGAGCAAACAAACGCACGAAACATGAGTTTTTGGTGCAAACAAAGACTGTGGAAAAATATTTTAAAATGAACACAAATTTTGATTTACATTTGAATAATTCCCTATTTACTATCATTCTTTACGAAAAATCTATCCGAGTTTTTTCTAATGAAACGAGCAAACAAATGCACGAAACATGAGTTTTTGGTGTAAACAAAGATTGTGGAAAACATATTTTAAAATGAACACAAATTTTTATTTGCATTTGAATAATTTAGTATTTACTATCATTCTTTACGAAAAATCTATCCGAGTTTTTTTTAATGAAACGAGCAAACAAACGCACGAAACATGAGTTTTAGGTGCAAACAAAGATTATGGAAAAATATTTTAAAATGAACACAAGTTTTGATTTGCATTTGAATAATTCCCTATTTACTATCATTCTTTACGAAAAATCTATCCGAGTTTTTTTTAATGAAACGAGCAAACAAACGCACGAAACATGAGTTTTTGGTGCAAACAAAGACTGTGGAAAAATATTTCAAAATGAACACAAATTTTGATTTTCATTTGAATAATTCCGTATTTACTATCATTCTTTACGAAAAATCTATCCGAGTTTTTTTTAATGAAACGAGCAAACAAACGCACGAAACATGAGTTTTTGGGGCAAACAAAGACTGTGGGAAAATATTTTAAAATGAACACAAATTTTGATTTGCATTTGAATAATTTAGTATTTACTATCATTCTTGACGAAAAATCTATCCGAGTTTTTTTTAATGAAACGAGCAAACAAACGCACGAAACATGAGTTTTTGGTGCAAACAAAGACTGTGGAATAATATTTTAAAATGAACACAAATTTTGATTTGCATTTGAATAATTCCGTATTTACTATCATTCTTGACGAAAAATCTATCCGAGTTTTTTTTAATGAAACGAGCAAACAAACGCACGAAACATGAGTTTTTGGTGCAAACAAAGACTGTGGAAAAATATTTTAAAATGAACACAAATTTTGATTTGCATTTCAATAATTTAGTATTTACTATCATTCTTGACGAAAAATCTATCCGAGTATTTTTTAATGAAACGAATAAACAAATGCACGAAACATGAGTTTTAGGTGCAAACAAAGATTATGGAAAAATATTTTAAAATGAACACAAATTTTGATTTGCATTTGAATAATTCCGTATTTACTATCATTCTATACGAAAAATCTATCCGCGTTTTTTTTAATGAAACGAATAAACAAATGCACGAAACATGAGTTTTAGGTGCAAACAAAGATTATGGAAAAATATTTTAAAATGAACACAAATTTTGATTTGCATTTGAATAATTCCTTATTTACTATCATTCTTTACGAAAAATCTATCCGAGTTTTTTTTAATGAAACGAGCAAACAAACGCACGAAACATGAGTTTTTGGGGCAAACAAAGACTGTGGAAAAATATTTTAAAATGAACACAAATTTTGATTTGCATTTGAATAATTTAGTATTTACTATCATTCTTGACGAAAAATCTATCCGAGTTTTTTTTAATGAAACGAGCAAACAAACGCACGAAACATGAGTTTTTGGTGCAAACAAAGACTGTGGAATAATATTTTAAAATGAACACAAATTTTGATTTGCATTTGAATAATTCCGTATTTACTATCATTCTTGACGAAAAATCTATCCGAGTTTTTTTTAATGAAACGAGCAAACAAACGCACGAAACATGAGTTTTTGGTGCAAACAAAGACTGTGGAAAAATATTTTAAAATGAACACAAATTTTGATTTGCATTTCAATAATTTATTATTTACTATCATTCTTGAAGAAAAATCTATCCGAGCTTTTTTTAATGAAACGAATAAACAAATGCACGAAACATGAGTTTTAGGTGCAAACAAAGATTATGGAAAAATATTTTAAAATGAACACAAATTTTGATTTGCATTTGAATAATTCCCTATTTACTATCATTCTTTACGAAAAATCTATCCGAGTTTTTTTAATGAAACGAGCAAACAAACGCACGAAACATGAGTTTTTGGTGCAAACAAAGATTATGGAAAAATATTTTAAAATGAACACAAATTTTGATTTGCATTTGAATAATTCCGTATTTACTATCATTCTTTACGAAAAATCTATCCGCGTTTTTTTTAATGAAACGAATAAACAAATGCACGAAACATGAGTTTTAGGTGCAAACAAAGATTATGGAAAAATATTTTAAAATGAACACAAATTTTGATTTGCATTTGAATAATTCCCTATTTACTATCATTCTTTACGAAAAATCTATCCGAGTTGTTTTTAATGAAACGAGCAAACAAA
Source organism: Juncus effusus (assembly GCA_027726005.1). Classification (NCBI taxonomy): domain Eukaryota; kingdom Viridiplantae; phylum Streptophyta; class Magnoliopsida; order Poales; family Juncaceae; genus Juncus; species Juncus effusus. Next base: position 9,167,109 of record CM050892.1, on the reverse strand, counting down.
CGCACGAAACATGAGTTTTTGGTGCAAACAAAGAGTCTGGAAAAATATTTTAAAATGAACACAAATTTTGATTTGCATTTCAATAATTTATTATTTACTATCATTCTTGAAGAAAAATCTATCCGAGCTTTTTTTAATGAAACGAATAAACAAATGCACGAAACATGAGTTTTAGGTGCAAACAAAGATTATGGAAAAATATTTTAAAATGAACACAAATTTTGATTTGCATTTGAATAATTCCCTATTTACTATCATTCTTTACGAAAAATCTATCCGAGTTTTTTTAATGAAACGAGCAAACAAACGCACGAAACATGAGTTTTTGGTGCAAACAAAGATTATGGAAAAATATTTTAAAATGAACACAAATTTTGATTTGCATTTGAATAATTCCGTATTTACTATCATTCTTTACGAAAAATCTATCCGCGTTTTTTTTAATGAAACGAATAAACAAATGCACGAAACATGAGTTTTAGGTGCAAACAAAGATTATGGAAAAATATTTTAAAATGAACACAAATTTTGATTTGCATTTGAATAATTCCCTATTTACTATCATTCTTTACGAAAAATCTATCCGAGTTTTTTTTAATGAAACGAGCAAACAAACGCACGAAACATGAGTTTTTGGTGCAAACAAAGACTGTGGAATAATATTTTAAAATGAACACAAATTTTGATTTGCATTTGAATAATTCCGTATTTACTATCATTCTTGACGAAAAATCTATCCGAGTTTTTTTTAATGAAACGAGCAAACAAACGCACGAAACATGAGTTTTTGGTGCAAACAAAGACTGTGGAAAAATATTTTAAAATGAACACAAATTTTGATTTGCATTTGAATAATTCCGTATTTACTATCATTCTTTACGAAAAATCTATCCGAGTTGTTTTTAATGAAACGAGCAAACAAACGCACGAAACATGAGTTTTTGGTGCAAACAAAGAGTCTGGAAAAATATTTTAAAATGAACACAAATTTTGATTTGCATTTGAATAATTTAGTATTTACTATCATTCTTTACGAAAAATCTATCAGAGTTTTTTTTAATGAAACGAGCAAACAAACGCACGAAACATGAGTTTTTGGTGCAAACAAAGATTGTGGAAAAATATTTTAAAATGAACACAAATTTTGATTTGCATTTGAATAATTCCCTATTTACTATCATTCTTTACGAAAAATCTATCCGAGTTTTTTTTAATGAAACGAGCAAACAAACGCACGAAACATGAGTTTTTGGTGCAAACAAAGACTGTGGAATAATATTTTAAAATGAACACAAATTTTGATTTGCATTTGAATAATTCCGTATTTACTATCATTCTTGACGAAAAATCTATCCGAGTTTTTTTTAATGAAACGAGCAAACAAACGCACGAAACATGAGTTTTTGGTGCAAACAAAGCCTGTGGAAAAATATTTTAAAATGAACACAAATTTTGATTTGCATTTCAATAATTTATTATTTACTATCATTCTTGAAGAAAAATCTATCCGAGCTTTTTTTAATGAAACGAATAAACAAATGCACGAAACATGAGTTTTAGGTGCAAACAAAGATTATGGAAAAATATTTTAAAATGAACACAAATTTTGATTTGCATTTGAATAATTTAGTATTTACTATCATTCTTGACGAAAAATCTATCCGAGTATTTTTTAATGAAACGAATAAACAAATGCACGAAACATGAGTTTTAGGTGCAAACAAAGATTATGGAAAAATATTTTAAAATGAACACAAATTTTGATTTGCATTTGAATAATTCCGTATTTACTATCATTCTATACGAAAAATCTATCCGCGTTTTTTTTAATGAAACGAATAAACAAATGCACGAAACATGAGTTTTAGGTGCAAACAAAGATTATGGAAAAATATTTTAAAATGAACACAAATTTTGATTTGCATTTGAATAATTCCCTATTTACTATCATTCTTTACGAAAAATCTATCCGAGTTTTTTTTAATGAAACGAGCAAACAAACGCACGAAACATGAGTTTTTGGTGCAAACAAAGATTGTGGAAAAATATTTTAAAATGAACACAAATTTTGATTTGCATTTGAATAATTTAGTATTTACTATCATTCTTGACGAAAAATCTATCCGAGTATTTTTTAATGAAACGAATAAACAAATGCACGAAACATGAGTTTTAGGTGCAAACAAAGATTATGGAAAAATATTTTAAAATGAACACAAATTTTGATTTGCATTTGAATAATTCCGTATTTACTATCATTCTATACGAAAAATCTATCCGCGTTTTTTTTAATGAAACGAATAAACAAATGCACGAAACATGAGTTTTAGGTGCAAACAAAGATTATGGAAAAATATTTTAAAATGAACACAAATTTTGATTTGCATTTGAATAATTCCCTATTTACTATCATTCTTTACGAAAAATCTATCCGAGTTTTTTTTAATGAAACGAGCAAACAAACGCACGAAACATGAGTTTTTGGTGCAAACAAAGACTGTGGAATAATATTTTAAAATGAACACAAATTTTGATTTGCATTTGAATAATTCCGTATTTACTATCATTCTTGACGAAAAATCTATCCGAGTTTTTTTTAATGAAACGAGCAAACAAACGCACGAAACATGAGTTTTTGGTGCAAACAAAGCCTGTGGAAAAATATTTTAAAATGAACACAAATTTTGATTTGCATTTCAATAATTTATTATTTACTATCATTCTTGAAGAAAAATCTATCCGAGCTTTTTTTAATGAAACGAATAAACAAATGCACGAAACATGAGTTTTAGGTGCAAACAAAGATTATGGAAAAATATTTTAAAATGAACACAAATTTTGATTTGCATTTGAATAATTTAGTATTTACTATCATTCTTGACGAAAAATCTATCCGAGTATTTTTTAATGAAACGAATAAACAAATGCACGAAACATGAGTTTTAGGTGCAAACAAAGATTATGGAAAAATATTTTAAAATGAACACAAATTTTGATTTGCATTTGAATAATTCCGTATTTACTATCATTCTATACGAAAAATCTATCCGCGTTTTTTTTAATGAAACGAATAAACAAATGCACGAAACATGAGTTTTAGGTGCAAACAAAGATTATGGAAAAATATTTTAAAATGAACACAAATTTTGATTTGCATTTGAATAATTCCCTATTTACTATCATTCTTTACGAAAAATCTATCCGAGTTTTTTTTAATGAAACGAGCAAACAAACGCACGAAACATGAGTTTTTGGTGCAAACAAAGACTGTGGAATAATATTTTAAAATGAACACAAATTTTGATTTGCATTTGAATAATTCCGTATTTACTATCATTCTTGACGAAAAATCTATCCGAGTTTTTTTTAATGAAACGAGCAAACAAACGCACGAAACATGAGTTTTTGGTGCAAACAAAGACTGTGGAAAAATATTTTAAAATGAACACAAATTTTGATTTGCATTTGAATAATTCCGTATTTACTATCATTCTTTACGAAAAATCTATCCGAGTTGTTTTTAATGAAACGAGCAAACAAACGCACGAAACATGAGTTTTTGGTGCAAACAAAGAGTCTGGAAAAATATTTTAAAATGAACACAAATTTTGATTTGCATTTGAATAATTTAGTATTTACTATCATTCTTTACGAAAAATCTATCAGAGTTTTTTTTAATGAAACGAGCAAACAAACGCACGAAACATGAGTTTTTGGTGCAAACAAAGATTGTGGAAAAATATTTTAAAATGAACACAAATTTTGATTTGCATTTGAATAATTCCCTATTTACTATCATTCTTTACGAAAAATCTATCCGAGTTTTTTTTAATGAAACGAGCAAACAAACGCACGAAACATGAGTTTTTGGTGCAAACAAAGACTGTGGAATAATATTTTAAAATGAACACAAATTTTGATTTGCATTTGAATAATTCCGTATTTACTATCATTCTTGACGAAAAATCTATCCGAGTTTTTTTTAATGAAACGAGCAAACAAACGCACGAAACATGAGTTTTTGGTGCAAACAAAGCCTGTGGAAAAATATTTTAAAATGAACACAAATTTTGATTTGCATTTGAATAATTCCGTATTTACTATCATTCTTTACGAAAAATCTATCCGAGTTGTTTTTAATGAAACGAGCAAACAAACGCACGAAACATGAGTTTTTGGGGCAAACAAAGACTGTGGAAAAATATTTTAAAATGAACACAAATTTTGATTTGCATTTGAATAATTTAGAATTTACTATCATTCTTGACGAAAAATCTATCCGAGTTTTTTTTAATGAAACGAGCAAACAAACGCACGAAACATGAGTTTTTGGTGCAAACAAAGACTGTGGAAAAATATTTTAAAATGAACACAAATTTTGATTTACATTTGAATAATTCCCTATTTACTATCATTCTTTACGAAAAATCTATCCGAGTTTTTTCTAATGAAACGAGCAAACAAATGCACGAAACATGAGTTTTTGGTGTAAACAAAGATTGTGGAAAACATATTTTAAAATGAACACAAATTTTTATTTGCATTTGAATAATTTAGTATTTACTATCATTCTTTACGAAAAATCTATCCGAGTTTTTTTTAATGAAACGAGCAAACAAACGCACGAAACATGAGTTTTAGGTGCAAACAAAGATTATGGAAAAATATTTTAAAATGAACACAAGTTTTGATTTGCATTTGAATAATTCCCTATTTACTATCATTCTTTACGAAAAATCTATCCGAGTTTTTTTTAATGAAACGAGCAAACAAACGCACGAAACATGAGTTTTTGGTGCAAACAAAGACTGTGGAAAAATATTTCAAAATGAACACAAATTTTGATTTTCATTTGAATAATTCCGTATTTACTATCATTCTTTACGAAAAATCTATCCGAGTTTTTTTTAATGAAACGAGCAAACAAACGCACGAAACATGAGTTTTTGGGGCAAACAAAGACTGTGGGAAAATATTTTAAAATCAACACAAATTTTGATTTGCATTTGAATAATTTAGTATTTACTATCATTCTTGACGAAAAATCTATCCGAGTTTTTTTTAATGAAACGAGCAAACAAACGCACGAAACATGAGTTTTTGGTGCAAACAAAGACTGTGGAATAATATTTTAAAATGAACACAAATTTTGATTTGCATTTGAATAATTCCGTATTTACTATCATTCTTGACGAAAAATCTATCCGAGTTTTTTTTAATGAAACGAGCAAACAAACGCACGAAACATGAGTTTTTGGTGCAAACAAAGACTGTGGAAAAATATTTTAAAATGAACACAAATTTTGATTTGCATTTCAATAATTTAGTATTTACTATCATTCTTGACGAAAAATCTATCCGAGTATTTTTTAATGAAACGAATAAACAAATGCACGAAACATGAGTTTTAGGTGCAAACAAAGATTATGGAAAAATATTTTAAAATGAACACAAATTTTGATTTGCATTTGAATAATTCCGTATTTACTATCATTCTATACGAAAAATCTATCCGCGTTTTTTTTAATGAAACGAATAAACAAATGCACGAAACATGAGTTTTAGGTGCAAACAAAGATTATGGAAAAATATTTTAAAATGAACACAAATTTTGATTTGCATTTGAATAATTCCTTATTTACTATCATTCTTTACGAAAAATCTATCCGAGTTTTTTTTAATGAAACGAGCAAACAAACGCACGAAACATGAGTTTTTGGGGCAAACAAAGACTGTGGAAAAATATTTTAAAATGAACACAAATTTTGATTTGCATTTGAATAATTTAGTATTTACTATCATTCTTGACGAAAAATCTATCCGAGTTTTTTTTAATGAAACGAGCAAACAAACGCACGAAACATGAGTTTTTGGTGCAAACAAAGACTGTGGAATAATATTTTAAAATGAACACAAATTTTGATTTGCATTTGAATAATTCCGTATTTACTATCATTCTTGACGAAAAATCTATCCGAGTTTTTTTTAATGAAACGAGCAAACAAACGCACGAAACATGAGTTTTTGGTGCAAACAAAGACTGTGGAAAAATATTTTAAAATGAACACAAATTTTGATTTGCATTTCAATAATTTATTATTTACTATCATTCTTGAAGAAAAATCTATCCGAGCTTTTTTTAATGAAACGAATAAACAAATGCACGAAACATGAGTTTTAGGTGCAAACAAAGATTATGGAAAAATATTTTAAAATGAACACAAATTTTGATTTGCATTTGAATAATTCCCTATTTACTATCATTCTTTACGAAAAATCTATCCGAGTTTTTTTAATGAAACGAGCAAACAAACGCACGAAACATGAGTTTTTGGTGCAAACAAAGATTATGGAAAAATATTTTAAAATGAACACAAATTTTGATTTGCATTTGAATAATTCCGTATTTACTATCATTCTTTACGAAAAATCTATCCGCGTTTTTTTTAATGAAACGAATAAACAAATGCACGAAACATGAGTTTTAGGTGCAAACAAAGATTATGGAAAAATATTTTAAAATGAACACAAATTTTGATTTGCATTTGAATAATTCCCTATTTACTATCATTCTTTACGAAAAATCTATCCGAGTTTTTTTTAATGAAACGAGCAAACAAACGCACGAAACATAAGTTTTTGGTGCAAACAAAGACTGTGGAAAAATATTTCAAAATGAACACAAATTTTGATTTGCATTTGAATAATTCCGTATTTACTATCATTCTTTACGAAAAATCTATCCGAGTTTTTTTTAATGAAACGAGCAAACAAACGCACGAAACATGAGTTTTTGGTGCAAACAAAGATTGTGGAAAAATATTTTAAAATGAACACAAATTTTGATTTGCATTTGAATAATTTAGTAGTTACTATCATTCTTGACGAAAAATCTATCCGAGTTTTTTTTAATGAAACGAGCAAACAAACGCACGAAACATGAGTTTTAGGTGCAGACAAAGATTGTGGAAAAATATTTTAAAATGAACACAAATTTTGATTTGCATTTGAATAATTCCGTATTTACCATCATTCTTTACGAAAAATCTATCCGAGTTTTTTTTAATGAAACGAGCAAACAAACGCACGAAACATGAGTTTTTGGTGCAAACAAAGAGTGTGGAAAAATATTTTAAAATGAACACAAATTTTGATTTGCATTTGAATAATTTAGTATTTACTATCATTCTTGACGAAAAATCTATCCGAGTTTTTTTTAATGAAACGAGCAAACAAACGCACGAAACATGAGTTTTTGGGGCAAACAAAGACTGTGGAAAAATATTTTAAAATGAATACAAATTTTGATTTGCATTTGAATAATTTAGTATTTACTATCATTCTTGACGAAAAATCTATCCGAGTTTTTTTTAATGAAACGAGCTAACAAACGCACGAAACATGAGTTTTTGGTGCAAACAAAGACTGTGGAAAAATATTTTAAAATGAACACAAATTTTGATTTGCATTTCAATAATTTATTATTTACTATCATTCTTGACGAAAAATCTATCTGAGTTTTTTTTAATGAAACGAATAAACAAATGCACGAAACATGAGTTTTAGGTGCAAACAAAGATTATGGAAAAATATTTTAAAATGAACACAAATTTTGATTTGCATTTGAATAATTCCCTATTTACTATCATTCTTTATGAAAAATCTATCCGAGTTTTTTTTAATGAAACGAGCAAACAAACGCACGAAACATGAGTTTTTGGTGCAAACAAAGATTATGGAAAAATATTTTAAAATGAACACAAATAGTAAATTATTCAAATGCAAATCAAAATTTGTGTTCATTTTAAAATATTTTTCCACAATCTTTGTTTACACCTAAAACTCATGTTTCGTGCGTTTGTTTGCTCGTTTCATTAAAAAAAACTCGGATAGATTTTTCGTAAAGAATGATAGTAAATACTAAATTATTCAAATACAAATCAAAATTTGTGTTCATTTTGAAATAGTTTTCCACAATTATTGTTTGCACCTAAAACTCATGTTTCATGTCTTGGTTTGCTCGTTTCAATCATAAAAACTCGGATTGAATTTTCGTAAAGAATGATAGTAAATACTAAATTATTCGAATATAAACCGAAATTCGTGTTTATTTTAAAATATTTCTCCATAATCTTTGTTTGCATCTAAAACACATGTTTCGTGCGTTTGTTTGCTCGTTTCATTAAAAAAAACTCGGATAGATTTTTCGTAAAGAATTATAGTAAATACGGAATTATTCAAATGCAAATCAAAATTTGTGTTCATTTTAAAATATTTTTCCATAATCTTTGTTTGCATCTAAAACTCATGTTTCGTGCGTTTGTTTGCTCGTTTCATTAAAAAAAACTCGGATAGATTTTTCGTCAAGAATGATAGTAAATAGTAAATTATTCAAATGCAAATCAAAATTTGTGTTCATTTTAAAATATTTTTCCACAATCTTTGTTTACACCTAAAACTCATGTTTCGTGCGTTTCTTTGCTCGTTTCATTAAAACAAAACTCGGATAGATTTTTCGTAAAGAATGATAGTAAATACTAAATTATTCAAATACAAATCAAAATTTGTGTTCATTTTGAAATAGTTTTCCACAATCATTGTTTGCACCTAAAACTCATGTTTCATGTCTTGGTTTGCTCGTTCCACGAAACATGAGTTTTAGGTGCAAACAAAGATTATGGAAAAATATTTTAAAATGAACACAAATTTTGATTTGCATTTGAATAATTTCATATTTACTATCATTCTTTATGAAAAATCTATCCGAGTTTTTTTTAATAAAACGAGCAAACAAACGCACGAAACATGAGTTTTAGCTGCAAACAACGATTATGGAAAACTATTTTAAAATGAACACCAATTTTTATTTGCGTTTGAATAATTTCGTATTTACTATCATTCGTTATGAAAAATCTATCCGAGTTTTTTTTGAATGAAACGAGCAAACAAACGCACGAAACATTAGTTTTAGGTGCAAACAAAGATGATCGAGAAATATTTTAAAATAAACACGAATTTCGGCTTACATTCGAATAATTTAGTATTTACTATCATTCTTGACGAAAAATCTATCCGAGTTTTTTTTAATGAAACGAGCAAACAAACGCACGAAACATGAGTTTTAGGTGTGAAAAAAGATTGTGGAAAAAATATTTTAAAATGAACACAAATTTTGATTTGCTTTTGAATAATTTACTATTTACTATCATTCTTGACGAAAAATCTATCCGAGTTTTTTTTAATGAAACGAGCAAACAAACGCACGAAACATGAGTTTTAGGTGCAAACAAAGATTATGGAAAAATATTTTAAAATGAACACAAATTTTGATTTGCATTTGAATAATTCCGTATTTACTATCATTCTTTACGAAAAATCTTTCCGAGTTTTTTTTAGTGAAACGAGCAAACAAACGCACAAAACATGAGTTTTAGGTATAAACAAAGATTGTGGAAAAATATTTTAAAATGAACATCAATTTTGATTTACATTTGAATAATTTACTATTTACTATCATTCTTTATGAAAAATCTATCCGAGTTTTTTTTAATAAAACGAGCAAACAAACGCACGAAACATGAGTTTTAGCTGCAAACAACGATTATGGAAAAATATTTTAAAATGAACACCAATTTTTATTTGCATTTGAATAATTTTGTATTTACTATCATTCATTATGAAAAATCTATCCGAGTTTTTTTTTAATGAAACGAGCAAACAAATGCACGAAAAATTAGTTTTAGGTGCAAACAAAGATGATCGAGAAATATTTTAACAAAAACACGAATTTCGGCTTACATTGGAATAATTTAGTATTTACTATCATTCTTTACGAAAAATCTATCCGAGTTTTTTTTAATGAAACGAGCAAACAAGCGCACGAAACTTGAGTTTTAGGTGTAAACAAAGATTGTGGAAAAAATATTTTAAAATGAACACAAATTTTGATTTGCATTTGAATTATTTACTATTTACTATCATTCTTGACGAAAAATCTATCCGAGTTTTTTTTAATGAAACGAGCAAACAAACGCACGAAACATGAGTTTTAGGTGCAAACAAAGATTACGGAAAAATATTTTAAAATGAACACAAATTTTGATTTGCATTTGAATAATTCCGTATTTACTATCATTCTTTACGAAAAATCTATCCGAGTTTTTTTTAATAAAACGAGCAAACAAACGAACGAAACATGAGTTTTAGCTGCAAACAACGATTATGGAAAAATATTTTAAAAGGAACACCAGTTTTTATTTGCATTTGAATAATTTAGTATTTGCTATCATTCTTTATGAAAAATCTTTCCGAGTTTTTTTTTAATGAAACGAGCAAACAAACGCACGAAACATTAGTTTTAGGTGCAAACAAAGATAATCGAGAAATATTTTAAAATAAACACGAATTTCGGCTTACATTCGAATAATTTAGTATTTACTATCATTCTTTACGAAAAATCTATCCGACTTTTTTTTAATGAAACGAGCAAACAAACGCACGAAACATGAGTTTTAGGTGTAAACAAAGATTGTGGAAAAATATTTTAAAATGAACACAAATTTTGATTTGCATTTGGATAATTTACTATTTACTATCATTCTTGACGAAAAATCTATCCGAGTTTGTTTTAATGAAACGAGCAAACAAACGCACGAAACATGAGTTTTAACTGCAAATGACGATTATGGAAAAATATTTTAAAATGAACACCAATATTTATTTGCATTTGAATAATTGAGTATTTACTATCATTCTTTATGAAAAATCTATCCGAGTTTTTTTTGAATGAAACGAGCAAACAGACGCACGAAACATTAGTTTTAGGTGCAAACAAAGATGATCGAGAAATATTTTAAAATAAACACGAATTTCGGCTTACATTCGAATAATTTAGTATTTACTATCATTCTTTACGAAAAATCTATCCGAGTTTTTTTTATGAAACGAGCAAACAAACGCACGAAACATGAGTTTTAGGTGTGAACAAAGATTACGGAAAAATATTTTAAAATGAACACAAATTTTGATTTGCATTTGAATAATTTCATATTTACTATCATTCTTTACGAAAAATCTATCCGAGTTTTTTTTAATGAAACGAGCAAACAAACGCACGAAACATGAGTCTTAGGTGCAAACAAAGATTATGGAAAAATATTTTAAAATGAACACAAATTTTTATTTGCATTTGAATAATTTAGTATTTACTATCATTCTTTACGAAAAATCTTTCCGAGTTTTTTTTAGTGAAACGAGCAAAGAAACGCACAAAACATGAGTTTTAGGTGCAAACAAAGATGATCGTGAAATATTTTAAAATAAACACGAATTTCGGCTTACATTTGAATAATTTACTATTTACTATCATTCTTGACGAAAAATCTACCCGAGTTTTTTTTAATAAAATGAGCAAACAAACGCACGAAACATGAGTTTTAGGTGTCAACAAAGATTGTGGAAAAAATATTTTAAAATGAACACAAATTTTGATTTGCATTTGAATAATTTCATATTTACTATCATTCTTTACGAAAAATCTATCCGAGTTTTTTTTAATGAAACAAGCAAACAAACGCAGGAAACATGAGTTTTAGCTGCAAACAACGATTATTCAAAAATATTTTAAAGTGAACACCAATTTTTATTTGCGTTTGAATAATTTAGTATTTACTATCATTCTTTATGAAAAATCTATCCGAGTTTTTTTTGAATGAAACGAGCAAACAAATGCACGAAACATTAGTTTTAGGTGCAAACAAAGATGATCGAGAAATATTTTAAAATAAACACGAATTTCGGCTTACATTCGAATAATTTAGTATTTACTATCATTCTTTACGAACAATCTATCCGAGTTTTTTTTAATGAAACGAGCAAACAAGCGCACGAAACATGAGTTTTAGGTATAAACAAAGATTGTGGAAACACTATTTTAAAATGAACACAAATTTTGATTTGCATTTGAATAATTTACTATTTACTATCATTCTTGACGAAAAATCTATCCGAGTTTTTTTTAATGAAACGAGTAAACAAACGCACGAAACATGAGTTTTAGGTATAAACAAAGATTGTGGAAAAATATTTTGAAATGAACGTAAATTTTGATTTGCATTTGAATAATTTACTATTTACTATCATTCTTGACGAAAAATCTATCCGAGTTTTTTTTAATGAAACGAGCAAACAAGCGCACGAAACATGAGTTTTAGGTGTAAACAAAGATTGTGGAAAAAATATTTCAAAATGAACACAAATTTTGATTTGCATTTGAATAATTTACTATTTACTATCATTCTTGACGAAAAATCTATCCGAGTTTTTTTTAATGAAACCAGCAAACAAACGCACGAAACATGAGTTTTAGGTGCAAACAAAGATTATGGAAAAATATTTTAAAATGAACACAAATTTTGATTTGCATTTGAATAATTCCGTATTTACTATCATTCTTTACGAAAAATCTTTCCGAGTTTTTTTTAGTGAAACGAGCAAACAAACGCACAAAACATGAGTTTTAGGTATAAACAGAGATTGTGGAAAAATATTATAAAATGAACATAAATTTTGATTTGCATTTGAATAATTTACTATTTACTATCATTCTTGACGAAAAATCTATCCGAGTTTTTTTTAATAAAACGAGCAAACAAACGCACGTAACATGAGTTTTAGCTGCAAACAACGATTATGGAAAAATATTTTAAAATGAACACCAATTTTTATTTGCATTTGAATAATTTAGTATTTACTATCAATCTTTATGAAAAATCTATCCGAGTTTTTTTTTAATGAAACGAGCAAACAAACGCACGAAACATGAGTTTTAGGTGCAAACAAATATTACGGAAAAATATTTTAAAATGAACACAAATTTTGATTTGCATTTGAATAATTCCGTATTTACTATCATTCTTTACGAAAAATCTTTCCGAGTTTTTTTTAGTGAATCGAGCAAACAAACGCACGAAACATGAGTTTTAGGTATAAACAAAGATTGTGGAAATTTTTTTTAAAATGAACATAAATTCTGATTTGTATTTGAATAATTTACTATTTACTATCATTCATGACGAAAAATCTATTCGAGTTTTTTTTAATGAAACGAGCAAAACAACGCACGAAACATGAGTTTTAGGTGCAAACAAAGATTATGGAAAAATATTTTAAAATGAACACAAATTTTGATTTGCATTTGAATAATTTCATATCTACTATCATTCTTTACGAAAAATCTATCCGAGTTTTTTTTAATAAAACGAGCAAACAAACGAACGAAACATGAGTTTTAGCTGCAAACAACGATTATGGAAAAATATTTTAAAATGAACACCAGTTTTTATTTGCATTTGAATAATTTAGTATTTACTATCATTCTTTATGAAAAATCTATCCGAGTTTTTTTTTAATGAAACGAGCAAACAAACGCACGAAACATTAGTTTTAGGTGCAAACAAAGATGATCGAGAAATATTTTAAAATAAACACGAATTTCGGCTTACATTCGAATAATTTAGTATTTACTATCATTCTTTACGAAAAATCTATCCGAGTTTTTTTTAATGAAACGAGCAAACAAGCGCACGAAACATGAGTTTTAGGTGTAAACAAAGATTGTGGAAAAAATATTTCAAAATGAACACAAATTTTGATTTGCATTTGAATAATTTACTATTTACTATCATTCTTGACGAAAAATCTATCCGAGTATTTTTTAATGAAACCAGCAAACAAACGCACGAAACATGAGTTTTAGGTGCAAACAAAGATTATGGAAAAATATTTTAAAATGAACACAAATTTTGATTTGCATTTGAATAATTCCGTATTTACTATCATTCTTTACGAAAAATCTTTCCGAGTTTTTTTTAGTGAAACGAGCAAACAAACGCACAAAACATGAGTTTTAGGTATAAACAGAGATTGTGGAAAAATATTATAAAATGAACATAAATTTTGATTTGCATTTGAATAATTTACTATTTACTATCATTCTTGACGAAAAATCTATCCGAGTTTTTTTTAATAAAACGAGCAAACAAACGCACGAAACATGAGTTTTAGCTGCAAACAACGATTATGGAAAAATATTTTAAAATGAACACCAATTTTTATTTGCATTTGAATAATTTAGTATTTACTATCAATCTTTATGAAAAATCTATCCGAGTTTTTTTTTAATGAAACGAGCAAACAAACGCACGAAACATGAGTTTTAGGTGCAAACAAATATTACGGAAAAATATTTTAAAATGAACACAAATTTTGATTTGCATTTGAATAATTCCGTATTTACTATCATTCTTTACGAAAAATCTTTCCGAGTTTTTTTTAGTGAATCGAGCAAACAAACGCACGAAACATGAGTTTTAGGTATAGACAAAGATTGTGGAAATTTTTTTTAAAGTGAACATAAATTCTGATTTGTATTTGAATAATTTACTATTTACTATCATTCATGACGAAAAATCTATCCGAGTTTTTTTTAATGAAACGAGCAAAACAACGCACGAAACATGAGTTTTAGGTGCAAACAAAGATTATGGAAAAATATTTTAAAATGAACACAAATTTTGATTTGCATTTGAATAATTTCATATCTACTATCATTCTTTACGAAAAATCTATCCGAGTTTTTTTTAATAAAACGAGCAAACAAACGAACGAAACATGAGTTTTAGCTGCAAACAACGATTATGGAAAAATATTTTAAAATGAACACCAGTTTTTATTTGCATTTGAATAATTTAGTATTTACTATCATTCTTTATGAAAAATCTATCCGAGTTTTTTTTTAATGAAACGAGCAAACAAACGCACGAAACATTAGTTTTAGGTGCAAACAAAGATGATCGAGAAATATTTTAAAATAAACACGAATTTCGGCTTACATTCGAATAATTTAGTATTTACTATCATTCTTTACGAAAATCTATCCGAGTTTTTTTTAATGAAACGAGCAAACAAACGCACGAAACATGAGTTTTAGGTGTGAACAAAGTTTGTGGAAAAAATATTTTAACATGAACACAAATTTTGATATGCTTTTGAATAATTTACTACTTACTATCATTCTTGACGAAAAATCTATCCGAGTTTTTTTTAATGAAACGAGCAA
This sequence comes from Juncus effusus, assembly GCA_027726005.1. Taxonomy (NCBI): domain Eukaryota; kingdom Viridiplantae; phylum Streptophyta; class Magnoliopsida; order Poales; family Juncaceae; genus Juncus; species Juncus effusus. The sequence goes on along the minus strand of CM050892.1, from coordinate 9,151,991 downwards.
ATAAACGCACGAAACATGAGTTTTAGGTGCAAACAAAGATTACGGAAAAATATTTTAAAATGAACACAAATTTTTATTTGCATTTGAATAATTTAGTATTTACTATCATTCTTTACGAAAAATCTTTCCGAGTTTTTTTTAGTGAAACGAGCAAACAAACGCACAAAACATGAGTTTTAGGTGCAAACAAAGATGATCGAGAAATATTTTAAAATAAACACGAATTTCGGCTTACATTTGAAAAATTTACTATTTACTATCATTCTTTACGAAAAATCTATCCGAGTTTTTTTTAATGAAACGAGCAAACAAGCGCACGAAACATGAGTTTTAGGTGTAAACAAAGATTGTGGAAAAACTATTTTAAAATGAACACAAATTTTGATTTGCATTTGAATAATTTACTATTTACTATCATTCTTGACGAAAAATCTATACGAGTTTTTTTTAATGAAACGAGCAAACAAACGCACGAGACATGAGTTTTAGGTGCAAACAAAGATTATCGAAAAATATTTTAAAATGAACACAAATTTTGATTTGCATTTGAATAATTCCGTATTTACAATCATTCTTTACGAAAAATCTTTCCGAGTTTTTTTTAGTGAAACGAGCAAACAAACGCACAAAACATGAGTTTTATGTATAAACAAAGATTGTGGAAAAATATTTTAAAATGAACATAAATTTTGATTTGCATTTGAATAATTTACTATTTACTATCATTCTTGACGAAAAATCTATCCGAGTTTTTTTTAATGAAACGAGCAAACCAACGCACGAAACATGAGTTTTAGGTGCAAACAAAGATTATGGAAAAATATTTTAAAATGAACACAAATTTTTATTTGCATTTGAATAATTTAGTATTTACTATCATTCTTCACGAAAAATCTATCCGAATTTTTTTTAATGAAACGAGCAAACAAACGCACGAAACATGAGTTTTAACTGCAAATGACGATTATGGAAAAATATTTTAAAATGAACACCAATTTTTATTTGCATTTGAATAATTTAGTATTTACTATCATTCTTTATGAAAAATCTATCCGAGTTTTTTTTGAATGAAACGAGCAAACAAACGCACGAAACATTAGTTTTAGGTGCAAACAAAGATGATCGAGAAATATTTTAAAATAAACACGAATTTCGGCTTATATTCGAATAATTTAGTATTTACTATCATTCTTTACGAAAAATCTATCCGAGTTTTTTTTTAATGAAACGAGCAAACAAACGCACGAAACATGAGTTTTAGGTGTGAACAAAGATTGTGGAAAAAATATTTTAAAATGAACACAAATTTTGATTTGCTTTTGAATAATTTACTATTTACTATCATTCTTGACGAAAAATCTATCCGAGTTTTTTTTAATGAAACGAGCAAACAAACGCACGAAACATGAGTTTTAACTGCAAATGACGATTATGGAAAAATATTTTAAAATGAACCCCAATTTTTATTTGCATTTGAATAATTTAGTATTTACTATCATTCTTTATGAAAAATCTATCCGATTTTTTTTTAATAAAACGAGCAAACAAATGCACGAAACATTAGTTTTAGGTGCAAACAAAGATGATCGAGAAATATTTTAAAATAAACACGAATTTCGGCTTACATTCGAATAATTTAGTATTTACTATCATTCTTTACGAAAAATCTATCCGAGTTTTTTTTAATGAAACGAGCAAACAAGCGCACGAAACATGAGTTTTAGGTGTAAACAAAGATTGTGGAAAAACTATTTTAAAATGAACACAAATTTTGATTTGCATTTGAATAATTTACTATTTACTATCATTCTTGACGAAAAATCTATCCGAGTTTTTTTTAATGAAACGAGCAAACAAAGGCACGAAACATGAGTTTTAGGTGCAAACAAAGATTGTGGAAAAATATTTTAAAATGAACACAAATTTTGATTTGCATTTGAATAATTCCGTATTTACAATCATTCTTTACGAAAAATCTTTCCGAGTTTTTTTTAGTGAAACGAGCAAACAAACGCACAAAACATGAGTTTTAGGTATAAACAAAGATTGTGGAAAAATATTTTAAAATGAACATAAATTTTGATTTGCATTTGAATAATTTACTATTTACTATCATTCTTGACGAAAAATCTATCCGAGTTTTTTTTAATGAAACGAGCAAACCAACGCACGAAACATGAGTTTTAGGTGCAAACAAAGATTATGGAAAAATATTTTAAAATGAACACAAATTTTGATTTGCATTTGAATAATTTAGTATTTACTATCATTCTTGACGAAAAATCTATCCGAATGTTTTTTAATGAAACGAGCAAACAAACGCACGAAACATGAGTTTTAACTGCAAATGACGATTATGGAAAAATATTTTAAAATGAACACCAATTTTTATTTGCATTTGAATAATTTAGTATTTACTATCATTCTTTATGAAAAATCTATCCGAGTTTTTTTTGAATGAAACGAGCAAACAAACGCACGAAACATTAGTTTTAGGTGCAAACAAAGATGATCGAGAAATATTTTAAAATAAACACGAATTTCGGCTTATATTCGAATAATTTAGTATTTACTATCATTCTTTACGAAAAATCTATCCGAGTTTTTTTTTAAGGAAACGAGCAAACAAACGCACGAAACATGAGTTTTAGGTGTGAACAAAGATTGTGAAAAAAATATTTTAAAATGAACACAAATTTTGATTTGCTTTTGAATAATTTACTATTTACTATCATTCTTGACGAAAAATCTATCCGAGTTTTTTTTAATGAAACGAGCAAACAAGCGCACGAAACATGAGTTTTAGTTGTAAACAAAGATTCTGGAAAAACTATTTTAAAATGAACACAAATTTTGATTTGCATTTGAAAAATTTAGTATTTACTATCATTCTTGACGAAAAATCTATCCGAGTTTTTTTTAATGAAACGAGCAAACAAACGCACGAAACATGAGTTTTAGGTGCAAACAAAGATTATGGAAAAATATTTTAAAATGAACACAAATTTGCATTTGCATTTGAATAATTTAGTATTTACTATCATTCTTTACGAAAAATCTTTCCGAGTTTTTTTTAGTGAAACGAGCAAACAAACGCACAAAACATGAGTTTTAGGTGCAAACAAAGATGATCGAGAAATATTTTAAAATAAACACGAATTTCGGCTTACATTTGAATAATTTATTATTTACTATCATTCTTGTCGAAAAATCTATCCGAGTTTTTTTTAATAAAATGAGCAAACAAACGCACGAAACATGAGTTTTAGGTGTCAACAAAGATTGTGGAAAAAATATTTTAAAATGAACACAAATTTTGATTTGCATTTGAATAATTTCATATTTACTATCATTCTTTACGAAAAATCTATCCGAGTTTTTTTTAATGAAACGAGCAAACAAATGCACGAAACATGAGTTTTAGCTGCAAACAACGATTATGCAAAAATATTTTAAAATGAACACCAATTTTTATTTGCATTTGAATAATTTAGTATTTACTATCATTCTTTATGAAAAATCTATCCGAGTTTTTTTTGAATGAAACGAGCAAACAAATGCACGAAACATTAGTTTTAGGTGCAAACAAAGATGATCGAGAAATATTTTAAAATAAACACGAATTTCGGCTTACATTCGAATAATTTAGTATTTACTATCATTCTTTACGAACAATCTATCCGAGTTTTTTTTAATGAAACGAGCAAACAAGCGCACGAAACATATGTTTTAGGTGTAAACAAAGATTGTGGAAAAACTATTTTAAAATGAACACAAATTTTGATTTGCATTTGAATAATTTACTATTTACTATCATTCTTGACGAAAAATCTATCCGAGTTTTTTTTAATGAAACGAGCAAACAAACGCACGAAACATGAGTTTTAGGTATAAACAAAGATTGTGGTAAAATATTTTGAAATGAACATAAATTTTGATTTGCATTTGAATAATTTACTATTTACTATCATTCTTGACGAAAAATCTATCCGAGTTTTTTTTAATGAAACGAGCAAACCAACGCACGAAACATGAGTTTTAGGTGCAAACAAAGATTATGGAAAAATATTTTAAAATGAACACAAATTTTGATTTGCATTTGAATAATTTCATATTTACTATCATTCTTTACGAAAAATCTATCCGAGTTTTTTTTAATAAAACGAGCAAACAAACGCACGAAACATGAGTTTTAGGTGCAAACAAAGATTATGGAAAAATATTTTAAAATGAACACAAATTTTGATTTGCATTTGAATAATTTCATATTTACTATCATTCTTTACGAAAAATCTATCCGAGTTTTTTTTAATGAAACGAGCAAACAAGCGCACGAAACATGAGTTTTAGGTGTAAACAAAGATTGTGGAAAAAATATTTTAAAATGAACACAAATTTTGATTTGCATTTGAATAATTTACTATTTACTATCATTCTTGACGAAAAATCTATCCGAGTTTTTTTTAATGAAACGAGCAAACATTCGCACGAAACATGAGTTTTAGGTGCAAACAAAGATTATGGAAAAATATTTTAAAATGAACACAAATTTCGATTTGCATTTGAATAATTCCGTATTTACTATCATTCTTTACGAAAAATCTTTCCGAGTTTTTTTTAGTGAAACGAGCAAACAAACGCACAAAACATGAGTTTTAGGTATAAACAAAGATTGTGGAAAAATATTTTAAAATGAACATAAATTTTGATTTGCATTTGAATAATTTACTATTTACTATCATTCTTGACGAAAAATCTATCCGAGTTTTTTTTTAATAAAACGAGCAAACAAACGCACGAAACATGAGTTTTAGCTGCAAACAACGATTATGGAAAAATATTTTAAAATGAACACAAATTTTTATTTGCATTTGAATAATTTAGTATTTACTATCAATCTTTATGAAAAATCTATCCGAGTTTTTTTTTAATGAAACGAGCAAACAAACGCACGAAACATGAGTTTTAGGTGCAAACAAAGATTGCGGAAAAATATTTTAAAATGAACACAAATTATGATTTGCATTTGAATAATTCCGTATTTACTATCATTCTTTACGAAAAATCTTTCCGAGTTTTTTTTAGTGAATCGAGCAAACAAACGCACAAAACATGAGTTTTAGGTATAAACAAAGATTGTGGAAAAATATTTTAAAATGAACATAAATTCTGATTTGTATTTGAATAATTTACTATTTACTATCATTCTTGACGAAAAATCTATCCGAGATTTTTTTAATGAAACGAGCAAACCAACGCACGAAACATGAGTTTTAGGTGCAAACAAAGATTATGGAAAAATATTTTAAAATGAACACAAATTTTGATTTGCATTTGAATAATTTCATATTTACTATCATTCTTTACGAAAAATCTATCCGAGTTTTTTTTAATAAAACGAGCAAACAAACGAACGAAACATGAGTTTTAGCTGCAAACAACGATTATGGAAAAATATTTTAAAATGAACACCAGTTTTTATTTGCATTCGAATAATTTAGTATTTACTATCATTCTTTATGAAAAATCTATCCGAGTTTTTTTTTAATTAAACGAGCAAACAAACGCACGAAACATTAGTTTTAGGTGCAAACAAAGATGATCGAGAAATATTTTAAAATAAACACGAATTTCGGCTTACATTCGAAGAATTTAGTATTTACTATCATTCTTTACGAAAAATCTATCCGAGTATTTTTTAATGAAACGAGCAAACAAACGCACGAAACATGAGTTTTAGGTATAAACAAAGATTGTGGAAAACATATTTTAAAATGAACACAAATTTTTATTTGCATTTGAATAATTTACTATTTACTATCATTCTTGACGAAAAATCTATCCGAGTTTTTTTTAATGAAACGAGCAAACAAACGCACGAAACATGAGTTTTAACTGCAAATGACGATTATGGAAAAATATTTTAAAATGAACACCAATTTTTATTTGCATTTGAATAATTTAGTATTTACTATCATTCTTTATGAAAAATCTATCCGAGTTTTTTTTGAATGAAACGTGCAAACAAACGCACGAAACATTAGTTTTAGGTGCAAACAAAGATGATCGAGAAATATTTTAAAATAAACACGAATTTCGGCTTATATTCGAATAATTTAGTATTTACTATCATTCTTGACGAAAAATCTATCCGAGTTTTTTTAATAAAACGAGCAAACAAACGCACGAAACATGAGTTTTAGGTGTAAACAAAGATTGTGGAAAAAATATTTTAAAATGAACACAAATTTTGATTTGCATTTGAATAATTTCATATTTACTATCATTCTTTACGAAAAATCTATCCGAGTTTTTTTTAATGAAACGAGCAAACAAACGCACGAAACATGTGTTTTAGCTGCAAACAACGATTATGCAAAAATATTTTAAAATGAACACCAATTTTTATTTGCATTTGAATAATGTAGTATTTACTATCATTCTTTATGAAAAATCTATCGGATTTTTTTTGAATGAAACGAGCAAACAAATGCACGAAACATTAGTTTTAGGTGCAAACAAAGATGATCGAGAAATATTTTAAAATAAACACGAATTTCGGCTTACATTCGAATAATTTAGTATTTACTATCATTCTTTACGAAAAATCTATCCGAGTTTTTTTTAATGAAACGAGCAAACAAACGCACGAAACATGAGTTTTAGGTGCAAACAAAGATTATGGAAAAATATTTTAAAATGAACACAAATTTTGATTTGCATTTGAATAATTCCGTATTTACAATCATTCTTTACGAAAAATCTTTCCGAGTTTTTTTTAGTGAAACGAGCAAACAAACGCACAAAACATGAGTTTTAGGTATAAACAAAGATTGTGGAAAAATATTTTAAAATGAACATAAATTTTGATTTGCATTTGAATAATTTACTATTTACTATCATTCTTGACGAAAAATCTATCCGAGTTTTTTTTAATGAAACGAGCAAACCAACGCACGAAACATGAGTTTTAGGTGCAAACAAAGATTATGGAAAATTATTTTAAAATGAACACAAATTTTGATTTGCATTTGAATAATTTAGTATTTACTATCGTTCTTGACGAAAAATCTATCCGAGTTTTTTTTAATGAAACGAGCAAACAAACGCACGAAACATGAGTTTTAACTGCAAATGACGATTATGGAAAAATATTTTAAAATGAACACCAATTTTTATTTGCATTTGAATAATTTAGTATTTAGTATCATTCTTTATGAAAAATCTATCCGAGTTTTTTTTGAATGAAACGAGCAAACAAACGCACGAAACATTAGTTTTAGGTGCAAACAAAGATTACGGAGAAATATTTTAAAATGAACACAAATTTTTATTTGCATTTGAATAATTTAGTATTTACTATCATTCTTTACGAAAAATCTTTCCGAGTTTTTTTTAGTGAAACGAGCAAACAAACGCACAAAACATGAGTTTTAGGTGCAAACAAAGATGATCGAGAAATATTTTAAAATAAACACGAATTTCGGCTTACATTTGAATAATTTACTATTTACTATCATTCTTGACGAAAAATCTATCCGAGTTTTTTTAATAAAACGAGCAAACAAACGCACGAAACATGAGTTTTAGGTGTAAACAAAGATTGTGGAAAAAATATTTTAAAATGAACACAAATTTTTATTTGCATTTGAATAATTTCATATTTACTATCATTCTTTACGAAAAATCTATCCGAGTTTTTTTTAATGAAACGAGCAAACAAACGCACGAAACATGTGTTTTAGCTGCAAACAACGATTATGCAAAAATATTTTAAAATGAACACCAATTTTTATTTGCATTTGAATAATGTAGTATTTACTATCATTCTTTATGAAAAATCTATCGGATTTTTTTTGAATGAAACGAGCAAACAAATGCACGAAACATTAGTTTTAGGTGCAAACAAAGATGATCGAGAAATATTTTAAAATAAACACGAATTTCGGCTTACATTCGAATAATTTAGTATTTACTATCATTCTTTACGAAAAATCTATCCGAGTTTTTTTTAATGAAACGAGCAAACAAGCGCACGAAACATGAGTTTTAGGTGTAAACAAAGATTGTGGAAAAACTATTTTAAAATGAACACAAATTTTGATTTGCATTTGAATAATTTACTATTTACTATCATTCTTGACGAAAAATCTATCCGAGTTTTTTTTAATGGAACGAGCAAACAAACGCACGAAACATGAGTTTTAGGTGCAAACAAAGATTATGGAAAAATATTTTAAAATGAACACAAATTTTGATTTGCATTTGAATAATTCCGTATTTACAATCATTCTTTACGAAAAATCTTTCCGAGTTTTTTTTAGTGAAACGAGCAAACAAACGCACAAAACATGAGTTTTAGGTATAAACAAAGATTGTGGAAAAATATTTTAAAATGAACATAAATTTTGATTTGCATTTGAATAATTTACTATTTACTATCATTCTTGACGAAAAATCTATCCGAGTATTTTTTAATGAAACGAGCAAACCAACGCACGAAACATGAGTTTTAGGTGCAAACAAAGATTATGGAAAATTATTTTAAAATGAACACAAATTTTGATTTGCATTTGAATAATTTAGTATTTACTATCGTTCTTGACGAAAAATCTATCCGAGTTTTTTTTAATGAAACGAGCAAACAAACGCACGAAACATGAGTTTTAACTGCAAATGACGATTATGGAAAAATATTTTAAAATGAACACCAATTTTTATTTGCATTTGAATAATTTAGTATTTAGTATCATTCTTTATGAAAAATCTATCCGAGTTTTTTTTGAATGAAACGAGCAAACAAACGCACGAAACATTAGTTTTAGGTGCAAACAAAGATTACGGAGAAATATTTTAAAATGAACACAAATTTTTATTTGCATTTGAATAATTTAGTATTTACTATCATTCTTTACGAAAAATCTTTCCGAGTTTTTTTTAGTGAAACGAGCAAACAAACGCACAAAACATGAGTTTTAGGTGCAAACAAAGATGATCGAGAAATATTTTAAAATAAACACGAATTTCGGCTTACATTTGAATAATTTACTATTTACTATCATTCTTGACGAAAAATCTATTCGAGTTTTTTTTAATGAAACGAGCAAACAAGCGCACGAAACATGAGTTTTAGGTGTAAACAAAGATTGTGGAAAAACTATTTTAAAATGAACACAAATTTTGATTTGCATTTGAATAATTTACTATTTACTATCATTCTTGACGAAAAATCTATCCGAGTTTTTTTTAATGAAACGAGCAAACAAACGCACGAAACATGAGTTTTAGGTGCAAACAAAGATTATGGAAAAATATTTTAAAATGAACACAAATTTTGATTTGCATTTGAATAATTCCGTATTTACAATCATTCTTTACGAAAAATCTTTCCGAGTTTTTTTTAGTGAAACGAGCAAACAAACGCACAAAACATGAGTTTTAGGTATAAACAAAGATTGTGGAAAAATATTTTAAAATGAACATAAATTTTGATTTGCATTTGAATAATTTACTATTTACTATCATTCTTGACGAAAAATCTATCCGAGTTTTTTTTAATGAAACGAGCAAACCAACGCACGAAACATGAGTTTTAGGTGCAAACAAAGATTATGGAAAATTATTTTAAAATGAACACAAATTTTGATTTGCATTTGAATAATTTAGTATTTACTATCGTTCTTGACGAAAAATCTATCCGAGTTTTTTTTAATGAAACGAGCAAACAAACGCACGAAACATGAGTTTTAACTGCAAATGACGATTATGGAAAAATATTTTAAAATGAACACCAATTTTTATTTGCATTTGAATAATTTAGTATTTAGTGTCATTCTTTATGAAAAATCTATCCGAGTTTTTTTTGAATGAAACGAGCAAACAAACGCACGAAACATTAGTTTTAGGTGCAAACAAAGATTACGGAGAAATATTTTAAAATGAACACAAATTTTTATTTGCATTTGAATAATTTAGTATTTACTATCATTCTTTACGAAAAATCTTTCCGAGTTTTTTTTAGTGAAACGAGCAAACAAACGCACAAAACATGAGTTTTAGGTGCAAACAAAGATGATCGAGAAATATTTTAAAATAAACACGAATTTCGGCTTACATTTGAATAATTTACTATTTACTATCATTCTTGACGAAAAATCTATTCGAGTTTTTTTTAATGAAACGAGCAAACAAGCGCACGAAACATGAGTTTTAGGTGTAAACAAAGATTGTGGAAAAACTATTTTAAAATGAACACAAATTTTGATTTGCATTTGAATAATTTACTATTTACTATCATTCTTGACGAAAAATCTATCCGAGTTTTTTTTAATGAAACGAGCAAACAAACGCACGAAACATGAGTTTTAGGTGCAAACAAAGATTATGGAAAAATATTTTAAAATGAACACAAATTTTGATTTGCATTTGAATAATTCCGTATTTACAATCATTCTTTACGAAAAATCTTTCCGAGTTTTTTTTAGTGAAACGAGCAAACAAACGCACAAAACATGAGTTTTAGGTATAAACAAAGATTGTGGAAAAATATTTTAAAATGAACATAAATTTTGATTTGCATTTGAATAATTTACTATTTACTATCATTCTTGACGAAAAATCTATCCGAGTTTTTTTTAATGAAACGAGCAAACCAACGCACGAAACATGAGTTTTAGGTGCAAACAAAGATTATGGAAAATTATTTTAAAATGAACACAAATTTTGATTTGCATTTGAATAATTTAGTATTTACTATCGTTCTTGACGAAAAATCTATCCGAGTTTTTTTAATGAAACGAGCAAACAAACGCACGAAACATGAGTTTTAACTGCAAATGACGATTATGGAAAAATATTTTAAAATGAACACCAATTTTTATTTGCATTTGAATAATTTAGTATTTAGTATCATTCTTTATGAAAAATCTATCCGAGTTTTTTTTGAATGAAACGAGCAAACAAACGCACGAAACATTAGTGTTAGGTGCAAACAAAGATTACGGAGAAATATTTTAAAATGAACACAAATTTTTATTTGCATTTGAATAATTTAGTATTTACTATCATTCTTTACGAAAAATCTTTCCGAGTTTTTTTTAGTGAAACGAGCAAACAAACGCACAAAACATGAGTTTTAGGTGCAAACAAAGATGATCGAGAAATATTTTAAAATAAACACGAATTTCGGCTTACATTTGAATAATTTACTATTTACTATCATTCTTGACGAAAAATCTATCCGAGTCTTTTTTAATGAAACGAGCAAACAAGCGCACGAAACATGAGTTTTAGGTGTAAACAAAGATTGTGGAAAAACTATTTTAAAATGAACACAAATTTTGATTTGCATTTGAATAATTTACTATTTACTATCATTCTTGACGAAAAATCTATCCGAGTTTTTTTTAATGAAACGAGCAAACAAACGCACGAAACATGAGTTTTAGGTGCAAGCAAAGATTATGGAAAAATATTTTAAAATGAACACAAATTTTGATTTGCATTTGAATAATTCCGTATTTACAATCATTCTTTACGAAAAATCTTTCCGAGTTTTTTTTAGTGAAACGAGCAAACAAACGCACAAAACATGAGTTTTAGGTATAAACAAAGATTGTGGAAAAATATTTTAAAATGAACATAAATTTTGATTTGCATTTGAATAATTTACTATTTACTATCATTCTTGACGAAAAATCTATCCGAGTTTTTTTTAATGAAACGAGCAAACCAACGCACGAAACATGAGTTTTAGGTCCAAACAAAGATTATGGAAAAATATTTTAAAATGAACACAAATTTTGATTTGCATTTGAATAATTTAGTATTTACTATCATTCTTGACGAAAAATCTATCCGAGTTTTTTTTAATGAAACGAGCAAACAAACGCACGAAACATGAGTTTTAACTGCAAATGACGATTATGGAAAAATATTTTAAAATGAACACCAATTTTTATTTGCATTTGAATAATTTAGTATTTAGTATCATTCTTTATGAAAAATCTATCCGAGTTTTTTTTGAATGAAACGAGCAAACAAACGCACGAAACATTAGTTTTAGGTGCAAACAAAGATTACGGAAAAATATTTTAAAATGAACACAAATTTTTATTTGCATTTGAATAATTTAGTATTTACTATCATTCTTTACGAAAAATCTTTCCGAGTTTTTTTTAGTGAAACGAGCAAACAAACGCACAAAACATGAGTTTTAGGTGCAAACAAAGATGATCGAGAAATATTTTAAAATAGACACGAATTTCGGCTTACATTTGAATAATTTACTATTTACTATCATTCTTGACGAAAAATCTATCGGAGTTTTTTTTAATAAAACGAGCAAACAAACACACGAAACACGAGTTTTAGGTGTAAACAAAGATTGTGGAAAAAATATTTTAAAATGAACACAAATTTTGATTTGCATTTGAATAATTTCATATTTACTATCATTCTTTACGAAAAATCTATCCGAGTTTTTTTTAATGAAACGAGCAAACAAACGCACGAAACATGAGTTTTAGCTGCAAACAACGATTATGCAAAAATATTTTAAAATGAACACCAATTTTTATTTGCATTTGAATAATTTAGTATTTACTATCATTCTTTATAAAAATCTATCCGATTTTTTTTGAATGAAACGAGCAAACAAATGCACGAAACATTAGTTTTAGGTGCAAACAAAGATGATCGAAAAATATTTTAAAATAAACACGAATTTCGGCTTACATTCGAATAATTTAGTATTTACTATCATTCTTTACGAAAAATCTATCCGAGTTTTTTTTAATGAAACGAGCAAACAAGCGCACGAAACATGAGTTTTCGGTGTAAACAAAGATTGTGGAAAAACTATTTTAAAATGAACACAAATTTTGATTTGCATTTGAATAATTTACTATTTACTATCATTCTTGACGAAAAATCTATCCGAGTTTTTTTTAATGAAACGAGCAAACAAACGCACGAAACATGAGTTTTAGGTGCAAACAAAGATTGTGGAAAAATATTTTAAAATGAACACAAATTTTGATTTGCATTTGAATAATTCCGTATTTACAATCATTTTTTACGAAAAATCTTTCCGAGTTTTTTTTAGTGAAACGAGCAAACAAACGCACAAAACATGAGTTTTTGGTATAAACAAAGATTGTGGAAAAATATTTTAAAATGAACACCAATTTTTATTTGCATTTGAATAATTTAGTATTTAGTATCATTCTTTATGAAAAATCTATCCGAGTTTTTTTTGAATGAAACGAGCAAACAAACGCACGAAACATTAGTTTTAGGTGCAAACAAAGATTACGGAAAAATATTTTAAAATGAACACAAATTTTTATTTGCATTTGAATAATTTAGTATTTACTATCATTCTTTACGAAAAATCTTTCCGAGTTTTTTTTAGTGAAACGAGCAAACAAACGCACAAAACATGAGTTTTAGGTGCAAACAAAGATGATCGAGAAATATTTTAAAATAGTCACGAATTTCGGCTTACATTTGAATAATTTACTATTTACTATCATTCTTGACGAAAAATCTATCCGAGTTTTTTTTAATAAAACGAGCAAACAAACACACGAAACACGAGTTTTAGGTGTAAACAAAGATTGTGGAAAAAATATTTTAAAATGAACACAAATTTTGATTTGCATTTGAATAATTTCATATTTACTATCATTCTTTACGAAAAATCTATCCGACTTTTTTTTAATGAAACGAGCAAACAAACGCACGAAACATGAGTTTTAGCTGCAAACAACGATTATGCAAAAATATTTTAAAATGAACACCAATTTTTATTTGCATTTGAATAATTTAGTATTTACTATCATTCTTTATGAAAAATCTATCCGATTTTTTTTGAATGAAACGAGCAAACAAATGCACGAAACATTAGTTTTAGGTGCAAACAAAGATGATCGAGAAATATTTTAAAATAAACACGAATTTCGGCTTACATTCGAATAATTTAGTATTTACTATCATTCTTTACGAAAAATCTATCCGAGTTTTTTTTAATGAAACGAGCAAACAAGCGCACGAAAGATGAGTTTTCGGTGTAAACAAAGATTGTGGAAAAACTATTTTAAAATGAACACAAATTTTGATTTGCATTTGAATAATTTACTATTTACTATCATTCTTGACGAAAAATCTATCCGAGTTTTTTTTAATGAAACGAGCAAACAAACGCACGAAACATGAGTTTTAGGTGCAAACAAAGATTGTGGAAAAATATTTTAAAATGAACACAAATTTTGATTTGCATTTGAATAATTCCGTATTTACAATCATTTTTTACGAAAAATCTTTCCGAGTTTTTTTTAGTGAAACGAGCAAACAAACGCACAAAACATGAGTTTTAGGTATAAACAAAGATTGTGGAAAAATATTTTAAAATGAACACCAATTTTTATTTGCATTTGAATAATTTAGTATTTAGTATCATTCTTTATGAAAAATCTATCCGAGTTTTTTTTGAATGAAACGAGCAAACAAACGCACGAAACATTAGTTTTAGGTGCAAACAAAGATTACGGAAAAATATTTTAAAATGAACACAAATTTTTATTTGCATTTGAATAATTTAGTATTTACTATCATTCTTTACGAAAAATCTTTCCGAGTTTTTTTTAGTGAAACGAGCAAACAAACGCACAAAACATGAGTTTTAGGTGCAAACAAAGATGATCGAGAAATATTTTAAAATAGACACGAATTTCGGCTTACATTTGAATAATTTACTATTTACTATCATTCTTGACGAAAAATCTATCCGAGTTTTTTTTAATAAAACGAGCAAACAAACACACGAAACACGAGTTTTAGGTGTAAACAAAGATTGTGGAAAAAATATTTTAAAATGAACACAAATTTTGATTTGCATTTGAATAATTTCATATTTACTATCATTCTTTACGAAAAATCTATCCGAGTTTTTTTTAATGAAACGAGCAAACAAACGCACGAAACATGAGTTTTAGCTGCAAACAACGATTATGCAAAAATATTTTAAAATGAACACCAATTTTTATTTGCGTTTGAATAATTTAGTATTTACTATCATTCTTTATGAAAAATCTATCCGATTTTTTTTGAATGAAACGAGCAAACAAATGCACGAAACATTAGTTTTAGGTGCAAACAAAGATGATCGAGAAATATTTTAAAATAAACACGAATTTCGGCTTACATTCGAATAATTTAGTATTTACTTTCATTCTTTACGAAAATTCTATCCGAGTTTTTTTAATGAAACGAGCAAACAAGCGCACGAAACATGAGTTTTCGGTGCAAACAAAGATTGTGGAAAAACTATTTTAAAATGAACACAAATTTTGATTTGCATTTGAATAATTCCGTATTTACAATCATTTTTTACGAAAAATCTTTCCGAGTTTTTTTTAGTGAAACGAGCAAACAAACGCACAAAACATGAGTTTTAGGTATAAACAAAGATTGTGGAAAAATATTTTAAAATGAACACCAATTTTTATTTGCATTTGAATAATTTAGTATTTAGTATCATTCTTTATGAAAAATCTATCCGAGTTTTTTTTGAATGAAACGAGCAAACAAACGCACGAAACATTAGTTTTAGGTGCAAACAAAGATGATCGAGAAATATTTTAAAATAAACACGAATTTCGGCTTATATTCGAATAATTTAGTATTTACTATCATTTTTTACGAAAATCTATCCGAGTTTTTTTTTAATGAAACGATCAAACAAACGCACGAAACATGAGTTTTAGGTGTGAACAAAGATTGTGGAAAAAATATTTTAAAATGAACACAAATTTTGATTTGCTTTTGAATAATTTACTATTTACTATCATTCTTGACGAAAAATCTATCCGAGTTTTTTTTAATGAAACGAGCAAACAAATGCACGAAACATTAGTTTTAGGTGCAAACAAAGATGATCGAGAAATATTTTAAAATAAACACGAATTTCGGCTTACATTCGAATAATTTAGTATTTACTATCATTCTTTACGAAAATTCTATCCGAGTTTTTTTAATGAAACGAGCAAACAAGCGCACGAAACATGAGTTTTCGGTGTAAACAAAGATTGTGGAAAAACTATTTTAAAATGAACACAAATTTTGATTTGCATTTGAATAATTTACTATTTACTATCATTCTTGACGAAAAATCTATCCGAGTTTTTTTTAATGAAACGAGCAAACAAACGCACGAAACATGAGTTTTAGGTGCAAACAAAGATTGTGGAAAAATATTTTAAAATGAACACAAATTTTGATTTGCATTTGAATAATTTCGTATTTACAATCATTTTTTACGAAAAATCTTTCCGAGTTTTTTTTAGTGAAACGAGCAAACAAACGCACAAAACATGAGTTTTAGGTATAAACAAAGATTGTGGAAAAATATTTTAAAATGAACATAAATTTTGATTTGCATTTGAATAATTTACTATTTACTATCATTCTTGACGAAAAATCTATCCGAGTTTTTTTTAATGAAACGAGCAAACCAAAGCACGAAACATGAGTTTTAACTGCAAATGACGATTATGGAAAAATATTTTAAAATGAACACCAATTTTTATTTGCATTTGAATAATTTAGTATTTACTATCATTCTTTATGAAAAATTTATCCGAGTTTTTTTTGAATGAAACGAGCAAACCAACGCACGAAACATTAGTTTTAGGTGCAAACAAAGATGATCGAGAAATATTTTAAAATAAACACGAATTTCGGCTTATATTCGAATAATTTAGTATTTACTATCATTTTTTACGAAAATCTATCCGAGTTTTTTTTTAATGAAACGATCAAACAAACGCACGAAACATGAGTTTTAGGTGTGAACAAAGATTGTGGAAAAAATATTTTAAAATGAACACAAATTTTGATTTGCTTTTGAATAATTTACTATTTACTATCATTCTTGACGAAAAATCTATCCGAGTTTTTTTTAATGAAACGAGCAAACAAACGCACGAAACATGAGTTTTAGGTGCAAACAAAGATTACGGAAAAATATTTTAAAATGAACACAAATTTTTATTTGCATTTGAATAATTTAGTATTTACTATCATTCTTTACGAAAAATCTTTCCGAGTTTTTTTTAGTGAAACGAGCAAACAAACGCACAAAACATGAGTTTTAGGTGCAAACAAAGATGATCGAGAAATATTTTAAAATAAACACGAATTTCGGCTTACATTTGAATAATTTACTATTTACTATCATTCTTGACGAAAAATCTATCCGAGTTTTTTTTAATAAAACGAGCAAACAAACGCACGAAACACGAGTTTTAGGTGTAAACAAAGATTGTGGAAAAAATATTTTAAAATGAACACAAATTTTGATTTGCATTTGAATAATTTCATATTTACTATCATTCTTTACGAAAAATCTATCCGAGTTTTTTTTAATGAAACGAGCAAACAAACGCACGAAACATGAGTTTTAGCTGCAAACAACGATTATGCAAAAATATTTTAAAATGAACACCAATTTTTATTTGCATTTGAATAATTTAGTATTTACTATCATTCTTTATGAAAAATCTATCCGATTTTTTTTGAATGAAACGAGCAAACAAATGCACGAAACATTAGTTTTAGGTGCAAACAAAGATGATCGAGAAATATTTTAAAATAAACACGAATTTCGGCTTACATTCGAACAATTTAGTATTTACTATCATTCTTTACGAAAAATCTATCCGAGTTTTTTTTAATGAAACGAGCAAACAAGCGCACGAAACATGAGTTTTCGGTGTAAACAAAGATTGTGGAAAAACTATTTTAAAATGAACATAAATTTTGATTTGCATTTGAATAATTTACTATTTACTATCATTCTTGACGAAAAATCTATCCGAGTTTTTTTTAATGAAACGAGCAAACAAACGCACGAAACATGAGTTTTAGGTGCAAACAAAGATTGTGGAAAAATATTTTAAAATGAACACAAATTTTGATTTGCATTTGAATAATTTCATATTTACTATCATTCTTTACGAAAAATCTATCCGAGTTTTTTTTAATGAAACGAGCAAACAAACGCACGAAACATGAGTTTTAGCTGCAAACAACGATTATGCAAAAATATTTTAAAATGAACACCAATTTTTATTTGCATTTGAATAATTTAGTATTTACTATCATTCTTTATGAAAAATCTATCCGATTTTTTTTGAATGAAACGAGCAAACAATTGCACGAAACATTAGTTTTAGGTGCAAACAAAGATGATCGAGAAATATTTTAAAATAAACACGAATTTCGGCTTACATTCGAATAATTTAGTATTTACTATCATTCTTTACGAAAAATCTATCCGAGTTTTTTTTAATGAAACGAGCAAACAAGCGCACGAAACATGAGTTTTCGGTGTAAACAAAGATTGTGGAAAAACTATTTTAAAATGAACACAAATTTTGATTTGCATTTGAATAATTTACTATTTACTATCATTCTTGACGAAAAATCTATCCGAGTTTTTTTTAACGAAACGAGCAAACAAACGCACGAAACATGAGTTTTAGGTGCAAACAAAGATTGTGGAAAAATATTTTAAAATGAACACAAATTTTGATTTGCATTTGAATAATTCCGTATTTACAATCATTTTTTACGAAAAATCTTTCCGAGTTTTTTTTAGTGAAACGAGCAAACAAACGCACAAAACATGAGTTTTAGGTATAAACAAAGATTGTGGAAAAATATTTTAAAATGAACATAAATTTTGATTTGCATTTGAATAATTTACTATTTACTATCATTCTTGACGAAAAATCTATCCGAGTTTTTTTTAATGAAACGAGCAAACCAAAGCACGAAACATGAGTTTTAACTGCAAATGACGATTATGGAAAAATATTTTAAAATGAA
Source organism: Juncus effusus (assembly GCA_027726005.1). Lineage (NCBI taxonomy): Eukaryota > Viridiplantae > Streptophyta > Magnoliopsida > Poales > Juncaceae > Juncus > Juncus effusus. The sequence goes on along the minus strand of CM050892.1, from coordinate 9,133,100 downwards.
CACCAATTTTTTTTTGCATTTGAATAATTTAGTATTTACTATCATTCTTTATGAAAAATCTATCCGAGTTTTTTTTGAATGAAACGAGCAAACAAACGCACGAAACATTAGTTTTAGGTGCAAACAAAGATGATCGAGAAATATTTTAAAATAAACACGAATTTCGGCTTATATTCGACTAATTTAGTATTTACTATCATTTTTTACGAAAATCTATCCGAGTTTTTTTTTAATGAAACGATCAAACAAACGCACGAAACATGAGTTTTAGGTGTGAACAAAGATTGTGGAAAAAATATTTTAAAATGAACACAAATTTTGATTTGCTTTTGAATAATTTACTATTTACTATCATTCTTGACGAAAAATCTATCCGAGTTTTTTTTAATGAAACGAGCAAACAAACGCACGAAACATGAGTTTTAGGTGCAAACAAAGATTACGGAAAAATATTTTAAAATGAACACAAATTTTTATTTGCATTTGAATAATTTAGTATTTACTATCATTCTTTACGAAAAATCTTTCCGAGTTTTTTTTAGCGAAACGAGCAAACAAACGCACAAAACATGAGTTTTAGGTGCAAACAAAGATGATCGAGAAATATTTTAAAATAAACACGAATTTCGGCTTACATTTGAATAATTTACTATTTACTATCATTCTTGACGAAAAATCTATCCGAGTTTTTTTAATAAAACGTGCAAACAAACGCACGAAACATGAGTTTTAGGTGTAAACAAAGATTGTGGAAAAAATATTTTAAAATGAACACAAATTTTGATTTGCATTTGAATAATTTCATATTTACTATCATTCTTTACGAAAAATCTATCCGAGTTTTTTTTAATGAAACGAGCAAACAAACGCACGAAACATGTGTTTTAGCTGCAAACAACGATTATGCAAAAATATTTTAAAATGAACACCAATTTTTATTTGCATTTGAATAATTTAGTATTTACTATCATTCTTTATGAAAAATCTATCCGATTTTTTTTGAATGAAACGAGCAAACAAATGCACGAAACATTAGTTTTAGGTGCAAACAATGATGATCGAGAAATATTTTAAAATAAACACGAATTTCGGCTTACATTCGAATAATTTAGTATTTACTATCATTCTTTACGAAAAATCTATCCGAGTTTTTTTTAATGAAACGAGCAAACAAGCGCACGAAACATGAGTTTTAGGTGTAAACAAAGATTGTGGAAAAACTATTTTAAAATGAACACAAATTTTGATTTGCATTTGAATAATTTACTATTTACTATCATTCTTGACGAAAAATCTATCCGAGTTTTTTTTAATGAAACGAGCAAACAAACGCACGAAACATGAGTTTTAGGTGCAAACAAAGATTATGGAAAAATATTTTAAAATGAACACAAATTTTGATTTGCATTTGAATAATTCCGTATTTACAATCATTCTTTACGAAAAATCTTTCCGAGTTTTTTTTAGTGAAACGAGCAAACAAACGCACAAAACATGAGTTTTAGGTATAAACAAAGATTGTGGAAAAATATTTTAAAATGAACATAAATTTTGATTTGCATTTGAATAATTTACTATTTACTATCATTCTTGACGAAAAATCTATCCGAGTTTTTTTTAATGAAACGAGCAAACCAACGCACGAAACATGAGTTTTAGGTGCAAACAAAGATTATGGAAAAATATTTTAAAATGAACACAAATTTTGATTTGCATTTGAATAATTTAGTATTTACTATCGTTCTTGACGAAAAATCTATCGGAGTTTTTTTTAATGAAACGAGCAAACAAACGCACGAAACATGAGTTTTAACTGCAAATGACGATTATGGAAAAATATTTTAAAATGAACACCAATTTTTATTTGCATTTGAATAATTTAGTATTTAGTATCATTCTTTATGAAAAATCTATCCGAGTTTTTTTTGAATGAAACGAGCAAACAAACGCACGAAACATTAGTTTTAGGTGCAAACAAAGATTACGGAAAAATATTTTAAAATGAACACAAATTTTTATTTGCATTTGAATAATTTAGTATTTACTATCATTCTTTACGAAAAATCTTTCCGAGTTTTTTTTAGTGAAACGAGCAAACAAACGCACAAAACATGAGTTTTAGGTGCAAACAAAGATGATCGAGAAATATTTTAAAATAAACACGAATTTCGGCTTACATTTGAATAATTTACTATTTACTATCATTCTTGACGAAAAATCTATCCGAGTTTTTTTTAATGAAACGAGCAAAAAAGTGCACGAAACATGAGTTTTAGGTGTAAACAAAGATTGTGGAAAAACTATTTTAAAATGAACACAAATTTTGATTTGCATTTGAATAATTTACTATTTACTATCATTCTTGACGAAAAATCTATCCGAGTTTTTTTTAATGAAACGAGCAAACAAACGCACGAAACATGAGTTTTAGGTGCAAACAAAGATTATGGAAAAATATTTTAAAATGAACACAAATTTTGATTTGCATTTGAATAATTCCGTATTTACAATCATTCTTTACGAAAAATCTTTCCGAGTTTTTTTTAGTGAAACGAGCAAACAAACGCACAAAACATGAGTTTTAGGTATAAACAAAGATTGTGGAAAAATATTTTAAAATGAACATAAATTTTGATTTGCATTTGAATAATTTACTATTTACTATCATTCTTGACGAAAAATCTATCCGAGTTTTTTTTAATGAAACGACCAAACCAACGCACGAAACATGAGTTTTAGGTGCAAACAAAGATTATGGAAAAATATTTTAAAATGAACACAAATTTTGATTTGCATTTGAATAATTTAGTATTTACTATCGTTCTTGACGAAAAATCTATCGGAGTTTTTTTTAATGAAACGAGCAAACAAACGCACGAAACATGAGTTTTAACTGCAAATGACGATTATGGAAAAATATTTTAAAATGAACACCAATTTTTATTTGCATTTGAATAATTTAGTATTTAGTATCATTCTTTATGAAAAATCTATCCGAGTTTTTTTTGAATGAAACGAGCAAACAAACGCACGAAACATTAGTTTTAGGTGCAAACAAAGATTACGGAAAAATATTTTAAAATGAACACAAATTTTTATTTGCATTTGAATAATTTAGTATTTACTATCATTCTTTACGAAAAATCTTTCCGAGTTTTTTTTAGTGAAACGAGCAAACAAACGCACAAAACATGAGTTTTAGGTGCAAACAAAGATGATCGAGAAATATTTTAAAATAAACACGAATTTCGGCTTACATTTGAATAATTTACTATTTACTATCATTCTTGACGAAAAATCTATCCGAGTTTTTTTTAATGAAACGAGCAAAAAAGTGCACGAAACATGAGTTTTAGGTGTAAACAAAGATTGTGGAAAAACTATTTTAAAATGAACACAAATTTTGATTTGCATTTGAATAATTTACTATTTACTATCATTCTTGACGAAAAATCTATCCGAGTTTTTTTTAATGAAACGAGCAAACAAACGCACGAAACATGAGTTTTAGGTGCAAACAAAGATTATGGAAAAATATTTTAAAATGAACACAAATTTTGATTTGCATTTGAATAATTCCGTATTTACAATCAGTCATTACGAAAAATCTTTCCGAGTTTTTTTTAGTGAAACGAGCAAACAAACGCACAAAACATGAGTTTTAGGTATAAACAAAGATTGTGGAAAAATATTTTAAAATGAACATAAATTTTGATTTGCATTTGAATAATTTACTATTTACTATCATTCTTGACGAAAAATCTATCCGAGTTTTTTTTAATGAAACGAGCAAACCAACGCACGAAACATGAGTTTTAGGTGCAAACAAAGATTATGGAAAAATATTTTAAAATGAACACAAATTTTGATTTGCATTTGAATAATTTAGTATTTACTATCATTCTTGACGAAAAATCTATCCGAGTTTTTTTTAATGAAACGAGCAAACAAACGCACGAAACATGAGTTTTAACTGCAAATGACGATTATGGAAAAATATTTTAAAATGAACACCAATTTTTATTTGCATTTGAATAATTTAGTATTTAGTATCATTCTTTATGAAAAATCTATCCGAGTTTTTTTTGAATGAAACGAGCAAACAAACGCACGAAACATTAGTTTTAGGTGCAAACAAAGATTACGGAAAAATATTTTAAAATGAACACAAATTTTTATTTGCATTTGAATAATTTAGTATTTACTATCATTCTTTACGAAAAATCTTTCCGAGTTTTTTTTAGTGAAACGAGCAAACAAACGCACAAAACATGAGTTTTAGGTGCAAACAAAGATGATCGAGAAATATTTTAAAATAGACACGAATTTCGGCTTACATTTGAATAATTTACTATTTACTATCATTCTTGACGAAAAATCTATCCGAGTTTTTTTTAATAAAACGAGCAAACAAACGCACGAAACACGAGTTTTAGGTGTAAACAAAGATTGTGGAAAAAATATTTTAAAATGAACACAAATTTTGATTTGCATTTGAATAATTTCATATTTACTATCATTCTTTACGAAAAATCTATCCGAGTTTTTTTTAATGAAACGAGCAAACAAACGCACGAAACATGAGTTTTAGCTGCAAACAACGATTATGCAAAAATATTTTAAAATGAACACCAATTTTTATTTGCATTTGAATAATTTAGTATTTACTATCATTCTTTATGAAAAATCTATCCGATTTTTTTTGAATGAAACGAGCAAACAAATGCACGAAACATTAGTTTTAGGTGCAAACAAAGATGATCGAGAAATATTTTAAAATAAACACGAATTTCGGCTTACATTCGAATAATTTAGTATTTACTATCATTCTTTACGAAAAATCTATCCGAGTTTTTTTTAATGAAACGAGCAAACAAGCGCACGAAACATGAGTTTTCGGTGTAAACAAAGATTGTGGAAAAACTATTTTAAAATGAACACAAATTTTGATTTGCATTTGAATAATTTACTATTTACTATCATTCTTGACGAAAAATCTATCCGAGTTTTTTTTAATGAAACGAGCAAACAAACGCACGAAACATGAGTTTTAGGTGCAAACAAAGATTGTGGAAAAATATTTTAAAATGAACACAAATTTTGATTTGCATTTGAATAATTCCGTATTTACAATCATTTTTTACGAAAAATCTTTCCGAGTTTTTTTTAGTGAAACGAGCAAACAAACGCACAAAACATGAGTTTTAGGTATAAACAAAGATTGTGGAAAAATATTTTAAAATGAACATAAATTTTGATTTGCATTTGAATAATTTACTATTTACTATCATTCTTGACGAAAAATCTATCCGAGTTTTTTTTAATGAAACGAGCAAACCAAAGCACGAAACATGAGTTTTAGGTGCAAACAAAGATTATGGAAAAATATTTTAAAATGAACACAAATTTTGATTTGCATTTGAATAATTTAGTATTTACTATCATTCTTGACGAAAAATCTATCCGAGTTTTTTTTAATGAAACGAGCAAACAAACGCACGAAACATGAGTTTTAACTGCAAATGACGATTATGGAAAAATATTTTAAAATGAACACCAATTTTTATTTGCATTTGAATAATTTAGTATTTACTATCATTCTTTATGAAAAATCTATCCGAGTTTTTTTTGAATGAAACGAGCAAACAAACGCACGAAACATTAGTTTTAGGTGCAAACAAAGATGATCGAGAAATATTTTAAAATAAACACGAATTTCGGCTTATATTCGAATAATTTAGTCTTTACTATCATTCTTTACGAAAAATCTATCCGAGTTTTTTTTTAATGAAACGAGCAAACAAACGCACGAAACATGAGTTTTAGGTGTGAACAAAGATTGTGGAAAAAATATTTTAAAATGAACACAAATTTTGATTTGCTTTTGAATAATTTACTATTTACTATCATTCTTGACGAAAAATCTATCCGAGTTTTTTTTAATGAAACGAGCAAACAAGCGCACGAAACATGAGTTTTAGGTGTAAACAAAGATTGTGGAAAAACTATTTTAAAATGAACACAAATTTTGATTTGCATTTGAATAATTTACTATTTACTATCATTCTTGACGAAAAATCTATCCGAGTTTTTTTTAATGAAACGAGCAAACAAACGCACGAAACATGAGTTTTAGGTGCAAACAAAGATTATGGAAAAATATTTTAAAATGAACACAAATTTTGATTTGCATTTGAATAATTCCGTATTTACAATCATTCATTACGAAAAATCTTTCCGAGTTTTTTTTAGTGAAACGAGCAAACAAACGCACAAAACATGAGTTTTAGGTATAAACAAAGATTGTGGAAAAATATTTTAAAATGAACATAAATTTTGATTTGCATTTGAATAATTTACTATTTACTATCATTCTTGACGAAAAATCTATCCGAGTTTTTTTTAATGAAACGAGCAAACCAACGCACGAAACATGAGTTTTAGGTGCAAACAAAGATTATGGAAAAATATTTTAAAATGAACACAAATTTTGATTTGCATTTGAATAATTTAGTATTTACTATCATTCTTGACGAAAAATCTATCCGAGTTTTTTTTAATGAAACGAGCAAACAAACGCACGAAACATGAGTTTTAACTGCAAATGACGATTATGGAAAAATATTTTAAAATGAACACCAATTTTTATTTGCATTTGAATAATTTAGTATTTACTATCATTCTTTATGAAAAATCTATCCGAGTTTTTTTTGAATGAAACGAGCAAACAAACGCACGAAACATTAGTTTTAGGTGCAAACAAAGATTACGGAAAAATATTTTAAAATGAACACAAATTTTTATTTGCATTTGAATAATTTAGTATTTACTATCATTCTTTACGAAAAATCTTTCCGAGTTTTTTTTAGTGAAACGAGCAAACAAACGCACAAAACATGAGTTTTAGGTGCAAACAAAGATGATCGAGAAATATTTTAAAATAGACACGAATTTCGGCTTACATTTGAATAATTTACTATTTACTATCATTCTTGACGAAAAATCTATCCGAGTTTTTTTTAATAAAACGAGCAAACAAACGCACGAAACACGAGTTTTAGGTGTAAACAAAGATTGTGGAAAAAATATTTTAAAATGAACACAAATTTTGATTTGCATTTGAATAATTTCATATTTACTATCATTCTTTACGAAAAATCTATCCGAGTTTTTTTTAATGAAACGAGCAAACAAACGCACGAAACATGAGTTTTAGCTGCAAACAACGATTATGCAAAAATATTTTAAAATGAACACCAATTTTTATTTGCATTTGAATAATTTAGTATTTACTATCATTCTTTATGAAAAATCTATCCGATTTTTTTTGAATGAAACGAGCAAACAAATGCACGAAACATTAGTTTTAGGTGCAAACAAAGATGATCGAGAAATATTTTAAAATAAACACGAATTTCGGCTTACATTCGAATAATTTAGTATTTACTATCATTCTTTACGAAAAATCTATCCGAGTTTTTTTTAATGAAACGAGCAAACAAGCGCACGAAACATGAGTTTTCGGTGTAAACAAAGATTGTGGAAAAACTATTTTAAAATGAACACAAATTTTGATTTGCATTTGAATAATTTACTATTTACTATCATTCTTGACGAAAAATCTATCCGAGTTTTTTTTAATGAAACGAGCAAACAAACGCACGAAACATGAGTTTTAGGTGCAAACAAAGATTGTGGAAAAATATTTTAAAATGAACACAAATTTTGATTTGCATTTGAATAATTCCGTATTTACAATCATTTTTTACGAAAAATCTTTCCGAGTTTTTTTTAGTGAAACGAGCAAACAAACGCACAAAACATGAGTTTTAGGTATAAACAAAGATTGTGGAAAAATATTTTAAAATGAACATAAATTTTGATTTGCATTTGAATAATTTACTATTTACTATCATTCTTGACGAAAAATCTATCCGAGTTTTTTTTAATGAAACGAGCAAACCAAAGCACGAAACATGAGTTTTAGGTGCAAACAAAGATTATGGAAAAATATTTTAAAATGAACACAAATTTTGATTTGCATTTGAATAATTTAGTATTTACTATCATTCTTGACGAAAAATCTATCCGAGTTTTTTTTAATGAAACGAGCAAACAAACGCACGAAACATGAGTTTTAACTGCAAATGACGATTATGGAAAAATATTTTAAAATGAACACCAATTTTTATTTGCATTTGAATAATTTAGTATTTACTATCATTCTTTATGAAAAATCTATCCGAGTTTTTTTTGAATGAAACGAGCAAACAAACGCACGAAACATTAGTTTTAGGTGCAAACAAAGATGATCGAGAAATATTTTAAAATAAACACGAATTTCGGCTTATATTCGAATAATTTAGTCTTTACTATCATTCTTTACGAAAAATCTATCCGAGTTTTTTTTTAATGAAACGAGCAAACAAACGCACGAAACATGAGTTTTAGGTGTGAACAAAGATTGTGGAAAAAATATTTTAAAATGAACACAAATTTTGATTTGCTTTTGAATAATTTACTATTTACTATCATTCTTGACGAAAAATCTATCCGAGTTTTTTTTAATGAAACGAGCAAACAAGCGCACGAAACATGAGTTTTAGGTGTAAACAAAGATTGTGGAAAAACTATTTTAAAATGAACACAAATTTTGATTTGCATTTGAATAATTTACTATTTACTATCATTCTTGACGAAAAATCTATCCGAGTTTTTTTTAATGAAACGAGCAAACAAACGCACGAAACATGAGTTTTAGGTGCAAACAAAGATTATGGAAAAATATTTTAAAATGAACACAAATTTTGATTTGCATTTGAATAATTCCGTATTTACAATCATTCATTACGAAAAATCTTTCCGAGTTTTTTTTAGTGAAACGAGCAAACAAACGCACAAAACATGAGTTTTAGGTATAAACAAAGATTGTGGAAAAATATTTTAAAATGAACATAAATTTTGATTTGCATTTGAATAATTTACTATTTACTATCATTCTTGACGAAAAATCTATCCGAGTTTTTTTTAATGAAACGAGCAAACCAACGCACGAAACATGAGTTTTAGGTGCAAACAAAGATTATGGAAAAATATTTTAAAATGAACACAAATTTTGATTTGCATTTGAATAATTTAGTATTTACTATCATTCTTGACGAAAAATCTATCCGAGTTTTTTTTAATGAAACGAGCAAACAAACGCACGAAACATGAGTTTTAACTGCAAATGACGATTATGGAAAAATATTTTAAAATGAACACCAATTTTTATTTGCATTTGAATAATTTAGTATTTACTATCATTCTTTATGAAAAATCTATCCGAGTTTTTTTTGAATGAAACGAGCAAACAAACGCACGAAACATTAGTTTTAGGTGCAAACAAAGATTACGGAAAAATATTTTAAAATGAACACAAATTTTTATTTGCATTTGAATAATTTAGTATTTACTATCATTCTTTACGAAAAATCTTTCCGAGTTTTTTTTAGTGAAACGAGCAAACAAACGCACAAAACATGAGTTTTAGGTGCAAACAAAGATGATCGAGAAATATTTTAAAATAGACACGAATTTCGGCTTACATTTGAATAATTTACTATTTACTATCATTCTTGACGAAAAATCTATCCGAGTTTTTTTTAATAAAACGAGCAAACAAACGCACGAAACACGAGTTTTAGGTGTAAACAAAGATTGTGGAAAAAATATTTTAAAATGAACACAAATTTTGATTTGCATTTGAATAATTTCATATTTACTATCATTCTTTACGAAAAATCTATCCGAGTTTTTTTTAATGAAACGAGCAAACAAACGCACGAAACATGAGTTTTAGCTGCAAACAACGATTATGCAAAAATATTTTAAAATGAACACCAATTTTTATTTGCATTTGAATAATTTAGTATTTACTATCATTCTTTATGAAAAATCTATCCGATTTTTTTTGAATGAAACGAGTAAACAAATGCACGAAACATTAGTTTTAGGTGCAAACAAAGATGATCGAGAAATATTTTAAAATAAACACGAATTTCGGCTTACATTCGAATAATTTAGTATTTACTATCATTCTTTACGAAAAATCTATCCGAGTTTTTTTTAATGAAACGAGCAAACAAGCGCAAGAAACATGAGTTTTCGGTGTAAACAAAGATTGTGGAAAAACTATTTTAAAATGAACACAAATTTTGATTTGCATTTGAATAATTTACTATTTACTATCATTCTTGACGAATAATCTATCCGAGTTTTTTTTAATGAAACGAGCAAACAAACGCACGAAACATGAGTTTTAGGTGCAAACAAAGATTGTGGAAAAATATTTTAAAATGAACACAAATTTTGATTTGCATTTGAATAATTCCGTATTTACAATCATTTTTTACGAAAAATCTTTCCGAGTTTTTTTTAGTGAAACGAGCAAACAAACGCACAAAACATGAGTTTTAGGTATAAACAAAGATTGTGGAAAAATATTTTAAAATGAACATAAATTTTTATTTGCATTTGAATAATTTACTATTTACTATCATTCTTGACGAAAAATCTATCCGAGTTTTTATTAATGAAACGAGCAAACCAAAGCACGAAACATGAGTTTTAGGTGCAAACAAAGATTATGGAAAAATATTTTAAAATGAACACAAATTTTGATTTGCATTTGAATAATTTAGTATTTACTATCATTCTTGACGAAAAATCTATCCGAGTTTTTTTTAATGAAACGAGCAAACAAACGCACGAAACATGAGTTTTAACTGCAAATGACGATTATGGAAAAATATTTTAAAATGAACACCAATTTTTATTTGCATTTGAATAATTTAGTATTTACTATCATTCTTTATGAAAAATCTATCCGAGTTTTTTTTGAATGAAACGAGCAAACAAACGCACGAAACATTAGTTTTAGGTGCAAACAAAGATGATCGAGAAATATTTTAAAATAAACACGAATTTCGGTTTATATTCGAATAATTTAGTCTTTACTATCATTCTTTACGAAAAATCTATCCGAGTTTTTTTTTAATGAAACGAGCAAACAAACGCACGAAACATGAGTTTTAGGTGTGAACAAAGATTGTGGAAAAAATATTTTAAAATGAACACAAATTTTGATTTGCTTTTGAATAATTTACTATTTACTATCATTCTTGACGAAAAATCTATCCGAGTTTTTTTTAATGAAACGAGCAAACAAGCGCACGAAACATGAGTTTTAGGTGTAAACAAAGATTGTGGAAAAACTATTTTAAAATGAACACAAATTTTGATTTGCATTTGAATAATTTACTATTTACTATCATTCTTGACGAAAAATCTATCCGAGTTTTTTTTAATGAAACGAGCAAACAAACGCACGAAACATGAGTTTTAGGTGCAAACAAAGATTATGGAAAAATATTTTAAAATGAACACAAATTTTGATTTGCATTTGAATAATTCCGTATTTACAATCATTCTTTACGAAAAATCTTTCCGAGTTTTTTTTAGTGAAACGAGCAAACAAACGCACAAAACATGAGTTTTAGGTATAAACAAAGATTGTGGAAAAATATTTTAAAATGAACATAAATTTTGATTTGCATTTGAATAATTTACTATTTACTATCATTCTTGACGAAAAATCTATCCGAGTTTTTTTTAATGAAACGAGCAAACCAAAGCACGAAACATGAGTTTTAGGTGCAAACAAAGATTATGGAAAAATATTTTAAAATGAACACAAATTTTGATTTGCATTTGAATAATTTAGTATTTACTATCATTCTTGACGAAAAATCTATCCGAGTTTTTTTTAATGAAACGAGCAAACAAACGCACGAAACATGAGTTTTAACTGCAAATGACGATTATGGAAAAATATTTTAAAATGAACAGCAATTTTTATTTGCATTTGAATAATTTTGTATTTACTATCATTCTTTATGAAAAATCTATCCGAGTTTTTTTTGAATGAAACGAGCAAACAAACGCACGAAACATTAGTTTTAGGTGCAAACAAAGATGATCGAGAAATATTTTAAAATAAACACGAATTTCGGATTATATTCGAATAATTTAGTATTTACTATCATTCTTTACGAAAAATCTATCCGAGTTTTTTTTTAATGAAACGAGCAAACAAACGCACGAAACATGAGTTTTAGGTGTGAACAAAGATTGTGGAAAAAATATTTTAAAATGAACACAAATTTTGATTTGCATTTGAATAATTTACTATTTACTATCATTCTTGACGAAAAATCTATCCGAGTTTTTTTTAATGAAACGAGCAAACAAACGCACGAAACATGAGTTTTAGGTGCAAACAAAGATTATGGAAAAATATTTTAAAATGAACACAAATTTTGATTTGCATTTGAATAATTCCGTATTTACAATCATTTTTTACGAAAAATCTTTCCGAGTTTTTTTTAGTGAAACGGGCAAACAAACGCACAAAACATGAGTTTTAGGTATAAACAAAGATTGTGGAAAAATATTTTAAAATGAACATAAATTTTGATTTGCATTTGAATAATTTACTATTTACTATCATTCTTGACGAAAAATCTATCCGAGTTTTTTTTAATGAAACGAGCAAACCAAAGCACGAAACATGAGTTTTAGGTGCAAACAAAGATTATGGAAAAATATTTTAAAATGAACACAAATTTTGATTTGCATTTGAATTATTTAGTATTTACTATCATTCTTGACGAAAAATCTATCCGAGTTTTTTTTAATGAAACGAGCAAACAAACGCACGAAACATGAGTTTTAACTGCAAATGACGATTATGGAAAAATATTTTAAAATGAACACCAATTTTTATTCGCATTTGAATAATTTAGTATTTACTATCATTCTTTATGAAAAATCTATCCGAGTTTTTTTTGAATGAAACGAGCAAACAAACGCACGAAACATTAGTTTTAGGTGCAAACAAAGATGATCGAGAAATATTTTAAAATAAACACGAATTTCGGCTTATATTCGAATAATTTAGTATTTACTATCATTCTTTACGAAAAATCTATCCGAGTTTTTTTTTAATGAAACGAGCAAACAAACGCACGAAACATGAGTTTTAGGTGTGAACAAAGATTGTGGAAAAAATATTTTAATATGAACACAAATTTTGATTTGCTTTTGAATAATTTACTATTTACTATCATTCTTGACGAAAAATCTATCCGAGTTTTTTTTAATGAAACGAGCAAACAAGCGCACGAAACATGAGTTTTAGGTGTAAACAAAGATTGTGCAAAAACTATTTTAAAATGAACACAAATTTTGATTTGCATTTGAATAATTTCATATTTACTATCATTCTTTACGAAAAATCTATCCTAGTTTTTTTTAATAAAACGAGCAAACAAACGCACGAAACATGAGTTTTAGCTGCAAACAACGATTATGGAAAAATATATTAAAATGAACACCAATTTTTATTTGCATTTGAATAATTTAGTATTTACTATCATTCTTTATGAAAAATCTATCCGAGTTTTTTTTGAATGAAACGAGCAAACAAACGCACGAAACATTAGTTTTAGGTGCAAACAAAGATGATCGAGAATTATTTTAAAATAAACACGAATTTCGGCTTACATTCGAATAATTTAGTATTTACTATCATTCTTTACGAAAAATCTATCCGAGTTTTTTTTAATGAAACGAGCAAACAAACGCACGAAACATGAGTTTTAGGTGTAAACAAACATTGTGGAAAAAATATTTTAAAATGAACACAAATTTTGATTTGCATTTGAATAATTCACTATTTACTATCATTCTTGACGAAAAATCTATCCGAGTTTTTTTAATGAAACGAGCAAACAAACGCACGAAACATGAGTTTTAGCTGCAAATGATGATTATGGAAAAATATTTTAAAATGAACACCAATTTTTATTTGCATTTGAATAATTTAGTATTTACTATCATTCTTGACGAAAAATCTATCCGAGTTTTTTTTAATGAAACGAGCAAACCAACGCACGAAACATGAGTTTTAGGTGCAAACAAAGATTGTGGAAAAATATTTTAAAATGAACACAAATTTTGATTTGCATTTGAATAATATCATATTTACTATCATTCTTTACGAAAAATCTATCCGAGTTTTTTTTAATAAAACGAGCAAACAAACGCACGAAACATGAGTTTTAGCTGCAAACAGCGATTATGGAAAAATATTTTCAAATGAACACCAATTTTTATTTGCATTTGAATAATTTAGTATTTACTATCATTCTTTATGAAAAATCTATCCGAGTTTTTTTTGAATGAAACGAGCAAACAAACGCACGAAACATTAGTTTTAGGTGCAAAGAAAGATGATCGAGAAATATTTTAAAATAAACACGAATTTCGGCTTATATTCGAATAATTTAGTATTTACTATCATTCTTTACGAAAAATCTATCCGAGTTTTTTTTTAATGAAACGAGCAAACAAACGCACGAAACATGAGTTTTAGGTGTGAACAAAGATTGTGGAAAAAATATTTTAATATGAACACAAATTTTGATTTGCTTTTGAATAATTTACTATTTACTATCATTCTTGACGAAAAATCTATCCGAGTTTTTTTTAATGAAACGAGCAAACAAGCGCACGAAACATGAGTTTTAGGTGTAAACAAAGATTGTGCAAAAACTATTTTAAAATGAACACAAATTTTGATTTGCATTTGAATAATTTCATATTTACTATCATTCTTTACGAAAAATCTATCCGAGTTTTTTTTAATAAAACGAGCAAACAAACGCACGAAACATGAGTTTTAGCTGCAAACAACGATTATGGAAAAATATATTAAAATGAACACCAATTTTTATTTGCATTTGAATAATTTAGTATTTACTATCATTCTTTATGAAAAATCTATCCGAGTTTTTTTTGAATGAAACGAGCAAACAAACGCACGAAACATTAGTTTTAGGTGCAAACAAAGATGATCGAGAATTATTTTAAAATAAACACGAATTTCGGCTTACATTCGAATAATTTAGTATTTACTATCATTCTTTACGAAAAATCTATCCGAGTTTTTTTTAATGAAACGAGCAAACAAACGCACGAAACATGAGTTTTAGGTGTAAACAAACATTGTGGAAAAAATATTTTAAAATGAACACAAATTTTGATTTGCATTTGAATAATTCACTATTTACTATCATTCTTGACGAAAAATCTATCCGAGTTTTTTTAATGAAACGAGCAAACAAACGCACGAAACATGAGTTTTAGCTGCAAATGATGATTATGGAAAAATATTTTAAAATGAACACCAATTTTTATTTGCATTTGAATAATTTAGTATTTACTATCATTCTTGACGAAAAATCTATCCGAGTTTTTTTTAATGAAACGAGCAAACCAACGCACGAAACATGAGTTTTAGGTGCAAACAAAGATTGTGGAAAAATATTTTAAAATGAACACAAATTTTGATTTGCATTTGAATAATATCATATTTACTATCATTCTTTACGAAAAATCTATCCGAGTTTTTTTTAATAAAACGAGCAAACAAACGCACGAAACATGAGTTTTAGCTGCAAACAACGATTATGGAAAAATATTTTCAAATGAACACCAATTTTTATTTGCATTTGAATAATTTAGTATTTACTATCATTCTTTATGAAAAATCTATCCGAGTTTTTTTTGAATGAAACGAGCAAACAAACGCACGAAACATTAGTTTTAGGTGCAAAGAAAGATGATCGAGAAATATTTTAAAATAAACACGAATTTCGGCTTATATTCGAATAATTTAGTATTTACTATCATTCTTTACGAAAAATCTATCCGAGTTTTTTTTTAATGAAACGAGCAAACAAACGCACGAAACATGAGTTTTAGGTGTGAACAAAGATTGTGGAAAAAATATTTTAATATGAACACAAATTTTGATTTGCTTTTGAATAATTTACTATTTACTATCATTCTTGACGAAAAATCTATCCGAGTTTTTTTTAATGAAACGAGCAAACAAGCGCACGAAACATGAGTTTTAGGTGTAAACAAAGATTGTGCAAAAACTATTTTAAAATGAACACAAATTTTGATTTGCATTTGAATAATTTCATATTTACTATCATTCTTTACGAAAAATCTATCCGAGTTTTTTTTAATAAAACGAGCAAACAAACGCACGAAACATGAGTTTTAGCTGCAAACAACGATTATGGAAAAATATATTAAAATGAACACCAATTTTTATTTGCATTTGAATAATTTAGTATTTACTATCATTCTTTATGAAAAATCTATCCGAGTTTTTTTTGAATGAAACGAGCAAACAAACGCACGAAACATTAGTTTTAGGTGCAAACAAAGATGATCGAGAATTATTTTAAAATAAACACGAATTTCGGCTTACATTCGAATAATTTAGTATTTACTATCATTCTTTACGAAAAATCTATCCGAGTTTTTTTTAATGAAACGAGCAAACAAACGCACGAAACATGAGTTTTAGGTGTAAACAAACATTGTGGAAAAAATATTTTAAAATGAACACAAATTTTGATTTGCATTTGAATAATTCACTATTTACTATCATTCTTGACGAAAAATCTATCCGAGTTTTTTTAATGAAACGAGCAAACAAACGCACGAAACATGAGTTTTAGCTGCAAATGATGATTATGGAAAAATATTTTAAAATGAACACCAATTTTTATTTGCATTTGAATAATTTAGTATTTACTATCATTCTTGACGAAAAATCTATCCGAGTTTTTTTTAATGAAACGAGCAAACCAACGCACGAAACATGAGTTTTAGGTGCAAACAAAGATTGTGGAAAAATATTTTAAAATGAACACAAATTTTGATTTGCATTTGAATAATATCATATTTACTATCATTCTTTACGAAAAATCTATCCGAGTTTTTTTTAATAAAACGAGCAAACAAACGCACGAAACATGAGTTTTAGCTGCAAACAACGATTATGGAAAAATATTTTCAAATGAACACCAATTTTTATTTGCATTTGAATAATTTAGTATTTACTATCATTCTTTATGAAAAATCTATCCGAGTTTTTTTTGAATGAAACGAGCAAACAAACGCACGAAACATTAGTTTTAGGTGCAAACAAAGATGATCCAGAAATATTTTAAAATAAACACGAATTTCGGTTTACATTCGAATAATTTAGTATTTACTATCATTCTTTACGAAAAATACATCCGAGATTTTTTTAATGAAACGAGCAAACAAACGCACGAAACATGAGTTTTAGCTGCAAATGACGATTATGGCAAAAGATTTTAAAATGAACACGAATTTTTATTTGCATTTGAATAATTTAGTATTTACTATCATTCTTTACGAAAAATCTATGCGAGTTTTTTTTGAATGAAACGAGCAAACAAACGCACGAAACATTAGTTTTAGGTGCAAACAAAGACTATGGAGAAATATTTTAAAATAAACACGAATTTCAGTATACATTCAAATAATTTAGCATTTACTATCATTCTTTACGAAAAATCAATCCGAGTTTTTATGATTGAAACGAGCAAACAAACACACGAAACATGAGTTTCACGTGCAAATAATGATTGTGGAAAACTATTTCAAAATGAACACAAATTTTTATTTCTATTTGAATAATTTAGTATTTACTATCATTCTTTTCGAAAAATCTATCTGAGTTTTTTTTAATGAAACGAGCAAACAAACGCACGAAACATGAGTTTTAGGTGTAAACAATGATTGTGGAAAAAATATTTTAAAATGAACACAAATTTTGATTTGCATTTGAATAATTTACTATTTACTATCATTCTTGACGAAAAATCTATCCGAGTTTTTTTTAATGAAACGAGCAAACAAACGCACGAAACATGAGTTTTAGGTGCAAACAAAGATTATGGAAAAATATTTTAAAATGAACACAAATTTTGATTTGCATTTGAATAATTCCGTATTTACAATCATTTTTTACGAAAAATCTTTCCGAGTATTTTTTAGTGAAACGAGCAAACAAACGCACAAAACATGAGTTTTAGGTATAAACAAAGATTGTGGAAAAATATTTTAAAATGAACATAAATTTTGATTTGCATTTGAATAATTTACTATTTACTATCATTCTTGACGAAAAATCTATCCGAGTTTTTTTTAATGAAACGAGCAAACCAAAGCACGAAACATGAGTTTTAGGTGCAAACAAAGATTATGGAAAAATATTTTAAAATGAACACAAATTTTGATTTGCATTTGAATAATTTAGTATTTACTATCATTCTTGACGAAAAATCTATCCGAGTTTTTTTTAATGAAACGAGCAAACAAACGCACGAAACATGAGTTTTAACTGCAAATGACGATTATGGAAAAATATTTTAAAATGAACACCAATTTTTATTTGCATTTGAATAATTTAGTATTTACTATCATTCTTTATCAAAAATCTATCCGAGTTTTTTTTGAATGAAACGAGCAAACAAACGCACGAAACATTAGTTTTAGGTGCAAACAAAGATGATCGAGAAATATTTTAAAATAAACACGAATTTCGGCTTATATTCGAATAATTTAGTATTTACTATCATTCTTTACGAAAAATCTATCCGAGTTTTTTTTTAATGAAACGAGCAAACAAACGCACGAAACATGAGTTTTAGGTGTGAACAAAGATTGTGGAAAAAATATTTTAAAATGAACACAAATTTTGATTTGCTTTTGAATAATTTACTATTTACTATCATTCTTGACGAAAAATCTATCCGAGTTTTTTTTAATGAAACGAGCAAACAAGCGCACGAAACATGAGTATTAGGTGTAAACAAAGATTGTGGAAAAACTATTTTAAAATGAACACAAATTTTGATTTGGATTTGAATAATTTACTATTTACTATCATTCTTGACGAAAAATCTATCCGAGTTTTTTTTAATGAAACGAGCAAACAAACGCACGAAACATGAGTTTTAGGTGCAAACAAAGATTATGGAAAAATATTTTAAAATGAACACAAATTTTGATTTGCATTTGAATAATTCCGTATTTACAATCATTCTTTACGAAAAATCTATCCGAGTTTTTTTTAGTGAAACGAGCAAACAAACGCACAAAACATGAGTTTTAGGTATAAACAAAGATTGTGGAAAAATATTTTAAAATGAACATAAATTTTGATTTGCATTTGAATAATTTACTATTTACTATCATTCTTGACGAAAAATCTATCCGAGTTTTTTTTAATGAAACGAGCAAACCAAAGCACGAAACATGAGTTTTAGGAGCAAACAAAGATTATGGAAAAATATTTTAAAATGAACACAAATTTTGATTTGCATTTGAATAATTTAGTATTTACTATCATTCTTGACGAAAAATCTATCCGAGTTTTTTTTAATGAAACGAGCAAACAAACGCACGAAACATGAGTTTTAACTGCAAATTACGATTATGGAAAAATATTTTAAAATGAACACCAATTTTTATTTGCATTTGAATAATTTAGTATTTACTATCATTCTTTATGAAAAATCTATCCGAGTTTTTTTTGAATGAAACGAGCAAACAAACGCACGAAACATTAGTTTTAGGTGCAAACAAAGATGATCGAGAATTATTTTAAAATAAACACGAATTTCGGCTTACATTCGAATAATTTAGTATTTACTATCATTCTTTACGAAAAATCTATCCGAGTTTTTTTTAATGAAACGAGCAAACAAACGCACGAAACATGAGTTTTAGGTGTGAACAAAGATTGTGGAAAAAATATTTTAAAATGAACACAAATTTTGATTTGCATTTGAATAATTTAGTATTTACTATCATTCTTGACGAAAAATCTATCCGAGTTTTTTTTAATGAAACGAGCAAACAAACGCACGAAACATGAGTTTTAACTGCAAATGACGATTATGGAAAAATATTTTAAAATGAACACCAATTTTTATTTGCATTTGAATAATTTAGTATTTACTATCATTCTTTATCAAAAATCTATCCGAGTTTTTTTTGAATGAAACGAGCAAACAAACGCACGAAACATTAGTTTTAGGTGCAAACAAAGATGATCGAGAAATATTTTAAAATAAACACGAATTTCGGCTTATATTCGAATAATTTAGTATTTACTATCATTCTTTACGAAAAATCTATCCGAGTTTTTTTTTAATGAAACGAGCAAACAAACGCACGAAACATGAGTTTTAGGTGTGAACAAAGATTGTGGAAAAAATATTTTAAAATGAACACAAATTTTGATTTGCTTTTGAATAATTTACTATTTACTATCATTCTTGACGAAAAATCTATCCGAGTTTTTTTTAATGAAACGAGCAAACAAGCGCACGAAACATGAGTATTAGGTGTAAACAAAGATTGTGGAAAAACTATTTTGAAATGAACACAAATTTTGATTTGGATTTGAATAATTTACTATTTACTATCATTCTTGACGAAAAATCTATCCGAGTTTTTTTTTAATGAAACGAGCAAACAAACGCACGAAACATGAGTTTTAGGTGTGAACAAATATTGTGGAAAAAATATTTTAAAATGAACACAAATTTTGATTTGCTTTTGAATAATTTACTATTTACTATCATTCTTGACGAAAAATCTATCCGAGTTTTTTTTAATGAAACGAGCAAACCAAAGCACGAAACATGAGTTTTAGGAGCAAACAAAGATTATGGAAAAATATTTTAAAATGAACACAAATTTTGATTTGCATTTGAATAATTTAGTATTTACTATCATTCTTGACGAAAAATCTATCCGAGTTTTTTTTAATGAAACGAGCAAACAAACGCACGAAACATGAGTTTTAACTGCAAATGACGATTATGGAAAAATATTTTAAAATGAACACCAATTTTTATTTGCATTTGAATAATTTAGTATTTACTATCATTCTTTATGAAAAATCTATCCGAGTTTTTTTTGAATGAAACGAGCAAACAAACGCACGAAACATTAGTTTTAGGTGCAAACAAAGATGATCGAGAAATATTTTAAAATAAACACGAATTTCGGCTTATATTCGAATAATTTAGTATTTACTATCATTCTTTACGAAAAATCAATCCGAGTTTTTTTTTAATGAAACGAGCAAACAAACGCACGAAACATGAGTTTTAGGTGTGAACAAAGATTGTGGAAAAAATATTTTAAAATGAACACAAATTTTGATTTGCTTTTGAATAATTTACTATTTACTATCATTCTTGACGAAAAATCTATCCGAGTTTTTTTTAATGAAACGAGCAAACAAGCGCACGAAACATGAGTTTTAGGTGTAAACAAAGATTGTGGAAAAACTATTTTAAAATGAACACAAATTTTGATTTGCATTTGAATAATTTACTATTTACTATCATTCTTGACGAAAAATCTATCCGAGTTTTTTTTAATGAAACGAGCAAACAAACGCACGAAACATGAGTTTTAGGTGCAAACAAAGATTATGGAAAAATATTTTAAAATGAACACAAATTTTGATTTGCATTTGAATAATTCCGTATTTACAATCATTCTTTACGAAAAATCTTTCCGAGTTTTTTTTAGTGAAACGAGCAAACAAACGCACAAAACATGAGTTTTAGGTATAAACAAAGATTGTGGAAAAATATTTTAAAATGAACATAAATTTTGATTTGCATTTGAATAATTTACTATTTACTATCATTCTTGACGAAAAATCTATCCGAGTTTTTTTTAATG
Organism: Juncus effusus; assembly: GCA_027726005.1. Classification (NCBI taxonomy): domain Eukaryota; kingdom Viridiplantae; phylum Streptophyta; class Magnoliopsida; order Poales; family Juncaceae; genus Juncus; species Juncus effusus. The sequence continues at coordinate 9,111,395 of CM050892.1, read as the reverse complement.
AAACGAGCAAACCAAAGCACGAAACATGAGTTTTAGGAGCAAACAAAGATTATGGAAAAATATTTTAAAATGAACACAAATTTTGATTTGCATTTGAATAATTTAGTATTTACTATCATTCTTGACGAAAAATCTATCCGAGTTTTTTTTAATGAAACGAGCAAACAAACGCACGAAACATGAGTTTTAACTGCAAATGACGATTATGGAAAAATATTTTAAAATGAACACCAATTTTTATTTGCATTTGAATAATTTAGTATTTACTATCATTCTTTATGAAAAATCTATCCGAGTTTTTTTTGAATGAAACGAGCAAACAAACGCACGAAACATTAGTTTTAGGTGCAAACAAAGATGATCGAGAAATATTTTAAAATAAACACGAATTTCGGCTTATATTCGAATAATTTAGTATTTACTATCATTCTTTACGAAAAATCTATCCGAGTTTTTTTTTAATGAAACGAGCAAACAAACGCACGAAACATGAGTTTTAGGTGTGAACAAAGATTGTGGAAAAAATATTTTAAAATGAACACAAATTTTGATTTGCTTTTGAATAATTTACTATTTACTATCATTCTTGACGAAAAATCTATCCGAGTTTTTTTTAATGAAACGAGCAAACAAGCGCACGAAACATGAGTTTTAGGTGTAAACAAAGATTGTGCAAAAACTATTTTAAAATGAACACAAATTTTGATTTGCATTTGAATAATTTCATATTTACTATCATTCTTTACGAAAAATCTATCCGAGTTTTTTTTAATAAAACGAGCAAACAAACGCACGAAACATGAGTTTTAGCTGCAAACAACGATTATGGAAAAATATATTAAAATGAACACCAATTTTTATTTGCATTTGAATAATTTAGTATTTACTATCATTCTTTATGAAAAATCTATCCGAGTTTTTTTTGAATGAAACGAGCAAACAAACGCACGAAACATTAGTTTTAGGTGCAAACAAAGATGATCGAGAATTATTTTAAAATAAACACGAATTTCGGCTTACATTCGAATAATTTAGTATTTACTATCATTCTTTACGAAAAATCTATCCGAGTTTTTTTTAATGAAACGAGCAAACAAACGCACGAAACATGAGTTTTAGGTGTGAACAAAGATTGTGGAAAAAATATTTTAAAATGAACACAAATTTTGATTTGCATTTGAATAATTTAGTATTTACTATCATTCTTGACGAAAAATCTATCCGAGTTTTTTTTAATGAAACGAGCAAACAAACGCACGAAACATGAGTTTTAACTGCAAATGACGATTATGGAAAAATATTTTAAAATGAACACCAATTTTTATTTGCATTTGAATAATTTAGTATTTACTATCATTCTTTATCAAAAATCTATCCGAGTTTTTTTTGAATGAAACGAGCAAACAAACGCACGAATCATTAGTTTTAGGTGCAAACAAAGATGATCGAGAAATATTTTAAAATAAACACGAATTTCGGCTTATATTCGAATAATTTAGTATTTACTATCATTCTTTACGAAAAATCTATCCGAGTTTTTTTTTAATGAAACGAGCAAACAAACGCACGAAACATGAGTTTTAGGTGTGAACAAAGATTGTGGAAAAAATATTTTAAAATGAACACAAATTTTGATTTGCTTTTGAATAATTTACTATTTACTATCATTCTTGACGAAAAATCTATCCGAGTTTTTTTTAATGAAACGAGCAAACAAGCGCACGAAACATGAGTATTAGGTGTAAACAAAGATTGTGGAAAAACTATTTTAAAATGAACACAAATTTTGATTTGGATTTGAATAATTTACTATTTACTATCATTCTTGACGAAAAATCTATCCGAGTTTTTTTTTAATGAAACGAGCAAACAAACGCACGAAACATGAGTTTTAGGTGTGAACAAATATTGTGGAAAAAATATTTTAAAATGAACACAAATTTTGATTTGCTTTTGAATAATTTACTATTTACTATCATTCTTGACGAAAAATCTATCCGAGTTTTTTTTAATGAAACGAGCAAACCAAAGCACGAAACATGAGTTTTAGGAGCAAACAAAGATTATGGAAAAATATTTTAAAATGAACACAAATTTTGATTTGCATTTGAATAATTTAGTATTTACTATCATTCTTGACGAAAAATCTATCCGAGTTTTTTTTAATGAAACGAGCAAACAAACGCACGAAACATGAGTTTTAACTGCAAATGACGATTATGGAAAAATATTTTAAAATGAACACCAATTTTTATTTGCATTTGAATAATTTAGTATTTACTATCATTCTTTATGAAAAATCTATCCGAGTTTTTTTTGAATGAAACGAGCAAACAAACGCACGAAACATTAGTTTTAGGTGCAAACAAAGATGATCGAGAAATATTTTAAAATAAACACGAATTTCGGCTTATATTCGAATAATTTAGTATTTACTATCATTCTTTACGAAAAATCAATCCGAGTTTTTTTTTAATGAAACGAGCAAACAAACGCACGAAACATGAGTTTTAGGTGTGAACAAAGATTGTGGAAAAAATATTTTAAAATGAATACAAATTTTGATTTGCTTTTGAATAATTTACTATTTACTATCATTCTTGACGAAAAATCTATCCGAGTTTTTTTTAATGAAACGAGCAAACAAGCGCACGAAACATGAGTTTTAGGTGTAAACAAAGATTGTGGAAAAACTATTTTAAAATGAACACAAATTTTGATTTGCATTTGAATAATTTACTATTTACTATCATTCTTGACGAAAAATCTATCCGAGTTTTTTTTAATGAAACGAGCAAACAAACGCACGAAACATGAGTTTTAGGTGCAAACAAAGATTATGGAAAAATATTTTAAAATGAACACAAATTTTGATTTGCATTTGAATAATTCCGTATTTACAATCATTCTTTACGAAAAATCTTTCCGAGTTTTTTTTAGTGAAACGAGCAAACAAACGCACAAAACATGAGTTTTAGGTATAAACAAAGATTGTGGAAAAATATTTTAAAATGAACATAAATTTTGATTTGCATTTGAATAATTTACTATTTACTATCATTCTTGACGAAAAATCTATCCGAGTTTTTTTTAATGAAACGAGCAAACCAAAGCACGAAACATGAGTTTTAGGAGCAAACAAAGATTATGGAAAAATATTTTAAAATGAACACAAATTTTGATTTGCATTTGAATAATTTAGTATTTACTATCATTCTTGACGAAAAATCTATCCGAGTTTTTTTTAATGAAACGAGCAAACAAACGCACGAAACATGAGTTTTAACTGCAAATGACGATTATGGAAAAATATTTTAAAATGAACACCAATTTTTATTTGCATTTGAATAATTTAGTATTTACTATCATTCTTTATGAAAAATCTATCCGAGTTTTTTTTGAATGAAACGAGCAAACAAACGCACGAAACATTAGTTTTAGGTGCAAACAAAGATGATCGAGAAATATTTTAAAATAAACACGAATTTCGGCTTATATTCGAATAATTTAGTATTTACTATCATTCTTTACGAAAAATCTATCCGAGTTTTTTTTTAATGAAACGAGCAAACAAACGCACGAAACATGAGTTTTAGGTGTGAACAAAGATTGTGGAAAAAATATTTTAAAATGAACACAAATTTTGATTTGCTTTTGAATAATTTACTATTTACTATCATTCTTGACGAAAAATCTATCCGAGTTTTTTTTAATGAAACGAGCAAACAAGCGCACGAAACATGAGTTTTAGGTGTAAACAAAGATTGTGGAAAAACTATTTTAAAATGAACACAAATTTTGATTTGCATTTGAATAATTTACTATTTACTATCATTCTTGACGAAAAATCTATCCGAGTTTTTTTTAATGAAACGAGCAAACAAACGCACGAAACATGAGTTTTAGGTGCAAACAAAGATTATGGAAAAATATTTTAAAATGAACACAAATTTTGATTTGCATTTGAATAATTCCGTATTTACAATCATTCTTTACGAAAAATCTTTCCGAGTTTTTTTTAGTGAAACGAGCAAACAAACGCACAAAACATGAGTTTTAGGTATAAACAAAGATTGTGGAAAAATATTTTAAAATGAACATAAATTTTGATTTGCATTTGAATAATTTACTATTTACTATCATTCTTGACGAAAAATCTATCCGAGTTTTTTTTAATGAAACGAGCAAACCAAAGCACGAAACATGAGTTTTAGGAGCAAACAAAGATTATGGAAAAATATTTTAAAATGAACACAAATTTTGATTTGCATTTGAATAATTTAGTATTTACTATCATTCTTGACGAAAAATCTATCCGAGTTTTTTTTAATGAAACGAGCAAACAAACGCACGAAACATGAGTTTTAACTGCAAATGAAGATTATGGAAAAATATTTTAAAATGAACACCAATTTTTATTTGCATTTGAATAATTTAGTATTTACTATCATTCTTTATGAAAAATCTATCCGAGTTTTTTTTGAATGAAACGAGCAAACAAACGCACGAAACATTAGTTTTAGGTGCAAACAAAGATGATCGAGAAATATTTTAAAATAAACACGAATTTCGGCTTATATTCGATTAATTTAGTATTTACTATCATTCTTTACGAAAAATCTATCCGAGTTTTTTTTTAATGAAACGAGCAAACAAACGCACGAAACATGAGTTTTAGGTGTGAACAAAGATTGTGGAAAAAATATTTTAAAAGGAACACAAATTTTGATTTGCTTTTGAATAATTTACTATTTACTATCATTCTTGACGAAAAATCTATCCGAGTTTTTTTTAATGAAACGAGCAAACAAGCGCACGAAACATGAGTTTTAGGTGTAAACAAAGATTGTGCAAAAACTATTTTAAAATGAACACAAATTTTGATTTGCATTTGAATAATTTCATATTTACTATCATTCTTTACGAAAAATCTATCCGAGTTTTTTTTAATGAAACGAGCAAACAAACGCACGAAACATGAGTTTTAGCTGCAAACAACGATTATGGAAAAATATATTAAAATGAACACCAATTTTTATTTGCATTTGAATAATTTAGTATTTACTATCATTCTTTATGAAAAATCTATCCGAGTTTTTTTTGAATGAAACGAGCAAACAAACGCACGAAACATTAGTTTTAGGTGCAAACAAAGATGATCGAGAATTATTTTAAAATAAACACGAATTTCGGCTTACATTCGAATAATTTAGTATTTACTATCATTCTTTACGAAAAATCTATCCGAGTTTTTTTTAATGAAACGAGCAAACAAACGCACCAAACATGAGTTTTAGGTGTAAACAAACATTGTGGAAAAAATATTTTAAAATGAACACAAATTTTGATTTGCATTTGAATAATTCACTATTTACTATCATTCTTGACGAAAAATCTATCCGAGTTTTTTTAATGAAACGAGCAAACAAACGCACGAAACATGAGTTTTAGCTGCAAATGATGATTATGGAAAAATATTTTAAAATGAACACCAATTTTTATTTGCATTTGAATAATTTAGTATTTACTATCATTCTTGACGAAAAATCTATCCGAGTTTTTTTTAATGAAACGAGCAAACCAACGCACGAAACATGAGTTTTAGGTGCAAACAAAGATGATCGAGAAATATTTTAAAATAAACACGAATTTCGGCTTACATTCGAATAATTTAGTATTTACTATCATTCTTTACGAAAAATCTATCCGAGTTTTTTTTAATGAAACGAGTAAACAAACGCACGAAACATGAGTTTTAGCTGCAAAGAACGATTATGGAAAAATATTTTCAAATGAGCACCAATTTTTATTTGCATTTGAATGATTTAGTATTTACTATCATTCTTTATGAAAAATCTATCCGAGTTTTTTTTGAATGAAACGAGCAAACAAACGCACGAAACATTAGTTTTAGGTGCAAACAAAGGTGATCCAGAAATATTTTAAAATAAACACGAATTTCGGTTTACATTCGAATAATTTAGTATTTACTATCATTCTTTACGAAAAATCAATCCGAGATTTTTTTAATGAAACGAGCAAACAAATGCACGAAACATGAGTTTTAGCTGCAAATGACGATTATGGCAAAATATTTTAAAATGAACACGAATTTTTATTTGCATTTGAATAATTTAGTATTTACTATCATTCTTTACGAAAAATCTATGCGAGTTTTTTTTGAATGAAACGAGCAAACAAACGCACGAAACATTAGTTTTAGGTGCAAACAAGGACTATGGAGAAATATTTTAAAATAAACACGAATTTCAGTATACATTCAAATAATTTAGCATTTACTATCATTCTTTACGAAAAATCAATCCGAGTTTTTATGATTGAAACGAGCAAACAAACACACGAAACATGAGTTTCTCGTGCAAATAATGATTGTGGAAAACTATTTCAAAATGAACACAAATTTTGATTTCTATTTGAATAATTTAGTATTTACTATCATTCTTTACGAAAAATCTATCTGAGTTTTTTTTAATGAAACGAGCAAACAAACGCACGAAACATGAGTTTTAGGTGTAAACAAAGATTGTGGAAAAAATATTTTAAAATGAACACAAATTTTGATTTGCATTTGAATAATTTACTATTTACTATCATTCTTGACGAAAAATCTATCCGAGTTTTTTTTAATGAAACGAGCAAACAAACGCACGAAACATGAGTTTTAGGTGCAAACAAAGATTATGGAAAAATATTTTAAAATGAACACAAATTTTGAGTTGCATTTGAATAATTCCGTATTTACAATCATTTTTTACGAAAAATCTTTCCGAGTTTTTTTAATGAAACGAGCAAACAAACGCACGAAACATGAGTTTTAGCTGCAAACAACGATTATGGAAAAATATTTTAAAAGGAACACCAGTTTTTATTTGCATTTGAATAATTTAGTATTTGCTATCATTCTTTATGAAAAATCTTTCCGAGTTTTTTTTTAATGAAACGAGCAAACAAACGCACGAAACATTAGTTTTAGGTGCAAACAAAGATGATCGAGAAATATTTTAAAATAAACACGAATTTCGGCTTACATTCGAATAATTTAGTATTTACTATCATTCTTTACGAAAAATCTATCCGTCTTTTTTTTAATGAAACGAGCAAACAAACGCACGAAACATGAGTTTTAGGTGTAAACAAAGATTGTGGAAAAATATTTTAAAATGAACACAAATTTTGATTTGCATTTGGATAATTTACTATTTACTATCATTCTTGACGAAAAATCTATCCGAGTTTTTTTTAATGAAACGAGCAAACAAACGCACGAAACATGAGTTTTAACTGCAAATGACGATTATGGAAAAATATTTTAAAATGAACACCAATTTTTATTTGCATTTGAATAATTTAGTATTTACTATCATTCTTTATGAAAAATCTATCCGAGTTTTTTTTGAATGAAACGAGCAAACAAACGCACGAAACATTAGTTTTAGGTGCAAACAAAGATGATCGAGAAATATTTTAAAATAAACACGAATTTCGGCTTATATTCGAATAATTTAGTATTTACTATCATTCTTTACGAAAAATCTATCCGAGTTTTTTTTTAATGAAACGAGCAAACAAACGCACGAAACATGAGTTTTAGGTGTGAACAAAGATTGTGGAAAAAATATTTTAAAATGAACACAAATTTTGATTTGCTTTTGAATAATTTACTATTTACTATCATTCTTGACGAAAAATCTATCCGAGTTTTTTTTAATGAAACGAGCAAACAAGCGCACGAAACATGAGTTTTAGGTGTAAACAAAGATTGTGCAAAAACTATTTTAAAATGAACACAAATTTTGATTTGCATTTGAATAATTTCATATTTACTATCATTCTTTACGAAAAATCTATCCGAGTTTTTTTTAATAAAACGAGCAAACAAACGCACGAAACATGAGTTTTAGCTGCAAACAACGATTATGGAAAAATATATTAAAATGAACACCAATTTTTATTTGCATTTGAATAATTTAGTATTTACAATCATTCTTTATGAAAAATCTATCCGAGTTTTTTTTGAATGAAACGAGCAAACAAACGCACGAAACATTAGTTTTAGGTGCAAACAAAGATGATCGAGAATTATTTTAAAATAAACACGAATTTCGGCTTACATTCGAATAATTTAGTATTTACTATCATTCTTTACGAAAAATCTATCCGAGTTTTTTTTAATGAAACGAGCAAACAAACGCACCAAACATGAGTTTTAGGTGTAAACAAACATTGTGGAAAAAATATTTTAAAATGAACACAAATTTTGATTTGCATTTGAATAATTCACTATTTACTATCATTCTTGACGAAAAATCTATCCGAGTTTTTTTAATGAAACGAGCAAACAAACGCACGAAACATGAGTTTTAGCTGGAAATGATGATTATGGAAAAATATTTTAAAATGAACACCAATTTTTATTTGCATTTGAATAATTTAGTATTTACTATCATTCTTGACGAAAAATCTATCCGAGTTTTTTTTAATGAAACGAGCAAACCAACGCACGAAACATGAGTTTTAGGTGCAAACAAAGATGATCGAGAAATATTTTAAAATAAACACGAATTTCGGCTTACATTCGAATAATTTAGTATTTACTATCATTCTTTACGAAAAATCTATCCGAGTTTTTTTTAATGAAACGAGTAAACAAACGCACGAAACATGAGTTTTAGCTGCAAAGAACGATTATGGAAAAATATTTTCAAATGAGCACCAATTTTTATTTGCATTTGAATGATTTAGTATTTACTATCATTCTTTATGAAAAATCTATCCGAGTTTTTTTTGAATGAAACGAGCAAACAAACGCACGAAACATTAGTTTTAGGTGCAAACAAAGGTGATCCAGAAATATTTTAAAATAAACACGAATTTCGGTTTACATTCGAATAATTTAGTATTTACTATCATTCTTTACGAAAAATTAATCCGAGATTTTTTTAATGAAACGAGCAAACAAACGCACGAAACATGAGTTTTAGCTGCAAATGACGATTATGGCAAAATATTTTAAAATGAACACGAATTTTTATTTGCATTTGAATAATTTAGTATTTACTATCATTCTTTACGAAAAATCTATGCGAGTTTTTTTTGAATGAAACGAGCAAACAAACGCACGAAACATTAGTTTTAGGTGCAAACAAAGACTATGGAGAAATATTTTAAAATAAACACGAATTTCAGTATACATTCAAATAATTTAGCATTTACTATCATTCTTTACGAAAAATCAATCCGAGTTTTTATGATTGAAACGAGCAAACAAACACACGAAACATGAGTTTCACGTGCAAATAATGATTGTGGAAAACTATTTCAAAATGAACACAAATTTTGATTTCTATTTGAATAATTTAGTATTTACTATCATTCTTTACGAAAAATCTATCTGAGTTTTTTTTAATGAAACGAGCAAACAAACGCACGAAACATGAGTTTTAGGTGTAAACAAAGATTGTGGAAAAAATATTTTAAAATGAACACAAATTTTGATTTGCATTTGAATAATTTACTATTTACTATCATTCTTGACGAAAAATCTATCCGAGTTTTTTTTAATGAAACGAGCAAACAAACGCACGAAACATGAGTTTTGGGTGCAAACAAAGATTATGGAAAAATATTTTAAAATGAACACAAATTTTGAGTTGCATTTGAATAATTCCGTATTTACAATCATTTTTTACGAAAAATCTTTCCGAGTTTTTTTAATGAAACGAGCAAACAAACGCACGAAACATGAGTTTTAGCTGCAAATGATGATTATGGAAAAATATTTTAAAATGAACACCAATTTTTATTTGCATTTGAATAATTTAGTATTTACTATCATTCTTGACGAAAAATCTATCCGAGTTTTTTTTAATGAAACGAGCAAACCAACGCACGAAACATGAGTTTTAGGTGCAAACAAAGATGATCGAGAAATATTTTAAAATAAACACGAATTTCGGCTTACATTCGAATAATTTAGTATTTACTATCATTCTTTACGAAAAATCTATCCGAGTTTTTTTTAATGAAACGAGTAAACAAACGCACGAAACATGAGTTTTAGCTGCAAAGAACGATTATGGAAAAATATTTTCAAATGAGCACCAATTTTTATTTGCATTTGAATGATTTAGTATTTACTATCATTCTTTATGAAAAATCTATCCGAGTTTTTTTTGAATGAAACGAGCAAACAAACGCACGAAACATGAGTTTTAGGTGCAAACAAAGATTATGGAAAAATATTTTAAAATGAACACAAATTTTGAGTCGCATTTGAATAATTCCGTATTTACAATCATTTTTTACGAAAAATCTTTCCGAGTTTTTTTTAGTGAAACGAGCAAACAAACGCACAAAACATGAGTTTTAGGTATAAACAAAGATTGTGGAAAAATATTTTAAAATGAACATAAATTTTGATTTGCATTTGAATAATTTACTATTTACTATCATTCTTGACGAAAAATCTATCCGAGTTTTTTTTAATGAAACGAGCAAACCAAAGCACGAAACATGAGTTTTAGGTGCAAACAAAGATTATGGAAAAATATTTTAAAATGAACACAAATTTTGATTTGCATTTGAATAATTTAGTATTTACTATCATTCTTGACGAAAAATCTATCCGAGTTTTTTTTAATGAAACGAGCAAACAAACGCACGAAACATGAGTTTTAACTGCAAATGACGATTATGGAAAAATATTTTAAAATGAACACCAATTTTTATTTGCATTTGAATAATTTAGTATTTACTATCATTCTTTATGAAAAATCTATCCGAGTTTTTTTTGAATGAAACGAGCAAACAAACGCACGAAACATTAGTTTTAGGTGCAAACAAAGATGATCGAGAAATATTTTAAAATAAACACGAATTTCGGCTTATATTCGAATAATTTAGTATTTACTATCATTCTTTACGAAAAATCTATCCGAGTTTTTTTTTAATGAAACGAGCAAACAAACGCACGAAACATGAGTTTTAGGTGTGAACAAAGATTGTGGAAAAAATATTTTAAAATGAACACAAATTTTGATTTGCTTTTGAATAATTTACTATTTACTATCATTCTTGACGAAAAATCTATCCGAGTTTTTTTTAATGAAACGAGCAAACAATCGCACGAAACATGAGTTTTAGGTGTAAACAAAGATTGTGGAAAAACTATTTTAAAATGAACACAAATTTTGATTTGCATTTGAATAATTTACTATTTACTATCATTCTTGACGAAAAATCTATCCGAGTTTTTTCTAATGAAACGAGCAAACAAACGCACGAAACATGAGTTTTAGGTGCAAACAAAGATTATGGAAAAATATTTTAAAATGAACACAAATTTTGATTTGCATTTGAATAATTCCGTATTTACAATCATTCTTTACGAAAAATCTTTCCGAGTTTTTTTTAGTGAAACGAGCAAACAAACGCACAAAACATGAGTTTTAGGTATAAACAAAGATTGTGGAAAAATATTTTAAAATGAACATAAATTTTGATTTGCATTTGAATAATTTACTATTTACTATCATTCTTGACGAAAAATCTATCCGAGTTTTTTTTAATGAAACGAGCAAACCAAAGCACGAAACATGAGTTTTAGGTGCAAACAAAGATTATGGAAAAATATTTTAAAATGAACACAAATTTTGATTTGCATTTGAATAATTTAGTATTTACTATCATTCTTGACGAAAAATCTATCCGAGTTTTTTTTAATGAAACGAGCAAACAAACGCACGAAACATGTGTTTTAACTGCAAATGACGATTATGGAAAAATATTTTAAAATGAACACCAATTTTTATTTGCATTTGAATAATTTAGTATTTACTATCATTCTTTATGAAAAATCTATCCGAGTTTTTTTTGAATGAAACGAGCAAACAAACGCACAAAACATTAGTTTTAGGTGCAAACAAAGATGATCGAGAAATATTTTAAAATAAACACGAATTTCGGCTTATATTCGAATAATTTAGTATTTACTATCATTCTTTACGAAAAATCTATCCGAGTTTTTTTTTAATGAAACGAGCAAACAAACGCACGAAACATGAGTTTTAGGTGTGAACAACGATTGTGGAAAAAATATTTTAAAATGAACACAAATTTTGATTTGCTTTTGAATAATTTACTATTTACTATCATTCTTGACGAAAAATCTATCCGAGTTTTTTTTAATGAAACGAGCAAACAAGCGCACGAAACATGAGTTTTAGGTGTAAACAAAGATTGTGCAAAAACTATTTTAAAATGAACACAAATTATGATTTGCATTTGAATAATTTCATATTTACTATCATTCTTTACGAAAAATCTATCCGAGTTTTTTTTAATAAAACGAGCAAACAAACGCACGAAACATGAGTTTTAGCTGCAAACAACGATTATGGAAAAATATATTAAAATGAACACAAATTTTTATTTGCATTTGAATAATTTAGTATTTACTATCATTCTTTATGAAAAATCTATCCGAGTTTTTTTTGAATGAAACGAGCAAACAAACGCACGAAACATTAGTTTTAGGTGCAAACAAAGATGATCGAGAATTATTTTAAAATAAACACGAATTTCGGCTTACATTCGAATAATTTAGTATTTACTATCATTCTTTACGAAAAATCTATCCGAGTTTTTTTTAATGAAACGAGCAAACAAACGCACCAAACATGAGTATTAGGTGTAAACAAACATTGTGGAAAAAATATTTTAAAATGAACACAAATTTTGATTTGCATTTGAATAATTCACTATTTACTATCATTCTTGACGAAAAATCTATCCGAGTTTTTTTAATGAAACGAGCAAACAAACGCACGAAACATGAGTTTTAGCTGCAAATGATGATTATGGAAAAATATTTTAAAATGAACACCAATTTTTATTTGCATTTGAATAGTTTAGTATTTACTATCATTCTTGACGAAAAATCTATCCGAGTTTTTTTTAATGAAACGAGCAAACCAACGCACGAAACATGAGTTTTAGGTGCAAACAAAGATTGTGGAAAAATATTTTAAAATGAACACAAATTTTGATTTGCATTTGAATAATATCATATTTACTATCATTCTTTACGAAAAATCTATCCGAGTTTTTTTTAATAAAACGAGCAAACAAACGCACGAAACATGAGTTTTAGCTGCAAACAACGATTATGGAAAAATATTTTCAAATGAACACCAATTTTTATTTGCATTTGAATAATTTAGTATTTACTATCATTCTTTATGAAAAATCTATCCGAGTTTTTTTTGAATGAAACGAGCAAACAAACGCACGAAACATTAGTTTAGGTGCAAACAAAGATGATCCAGACATATTTTAAAATAAACACGAATTTCGGTTTACATTCGAATAATTTAGTATTTACTATCATTCTTTACGAAAAATCAATCCGAGATTTTTTTAATGAAACGAGCAAACAAACGCACGAAACATGAGTTTTAGCTGCAAATGACGATTATGGCAAAATATTTTAAAATGAACACGAATTTTTATTTGCATTTGAATAATTTAGTATTTACTATCATTCTTTACGAAAAATCTATGCGAGTTTTTTTTGAATGAAAGGAGCAAACAAACGCACGAAACATTAGTTTTAGGTGCAAACAAAGACTATGGAGAAATATTTTAAAATAAAAACGAATTTCAGTATACATTCAAATAATTTAGCATTTACTATCATTCTTTACGAAAAATGAATCCGAGTTTTTATGATTGAAACGAGCAAACAAACACACGAAATATGAGTTTCACGTGCAAATAATGATTGTGGAAAACTATTTCAAAATGAACACAAATTTTGATTTCTATTTGAATAATTTAGTATTTACTATCATTCTTTACGAAAAATCTATCTGAGTTTTTTTTAATGAAACGAGCAAACAAACGCACGAAACATGAGTTTTAGGAGTAAACAAAGATTGTGGAAAAAATATTTTAAAATGAACACAAATTTTGATTTGCATTTGAATAATTTACTATTTACTATCATTCTTGACGAAAAATCTATCCGAGTTTTTTTAATGAAACGAGCAAACAAACGCACGAAACATGACTTTTAGCTGCAAATGACGATTATGGAAAAATATTTTAAAATGAACACCAATTTTTATTTGCATTTGAATAATTTAGTATTTACTATCATTCTTTACGAAAATTCTATCCGAGTTTTTTTTAATAAAACGAGCAAACAAACGCACGAAACATGAGTTTTAGCTGCAAACAACGATTATGGAAAAATATTTTCAAATGAACACCAATTTTTATTTGCATTTGAATAATTTAGTATTTACTATCATTCTTTATGAAAAATCTATCCGAGTTTTTTTTGAATGAAACGAGCAAACAAACGCACGAAACATTAGTTTCAGGTGCAAACAAAGATGATCCACAAATATTTTAAAATAAACACGAATTTCGGTTTACATTCGAATAATTTAGTATTTACTATCATTCTTTACGAAAAATCAATCCGAGTTTTTTTTAATGAAACGAGCAAACAAACGCACGAAACATGAGTTTTAGCTGCAAATGACGATTATGGCAAAATATTTTAAAATGAACACGAATTTTTATTTGCATTTGAATAATTTAGTATTTACTATCATTCTTTACGAAAAATCTATGCGAGTTTTTTTTGAATGAAACGAGCAAACAAACGCACGAAACATTAGTTTTAGGTGCAAACAAAGACTATGGAGAAATATTTTAAAATAAACACGAATTTCGGTATACATTCGAATAATTTAGTATTTACTATCATTCTTTACGAAAAATCAATCCGAGTTTTTATGATTGAAACGAGCAAAAAAAACACACGAAACATGAGTTTTACGTGCAAATAATGATTGTGGAAAACTATTTCAAAATGAACACAAATTTTGATTGGTATTTGAATAATTTAGTATTTACTATCATTCTTTACGAAAAATCTATCCGAGTTTTTTTTAATGAAACGAGCAAACAAACGCACGAAACATGAGTTTTAGGTGCAAACAAAGATTATGGAAAAATATTTTAAAATGAACACAAATTTTGATTTGCATTTGAATAATTTCATATTTACTATCATTCTTTACGAAAAATCTATCCGAGTTTTTTTTAATAAAACGAGCAAACAAACGCACGAATATGAGTTTTAGCTGCAAACAACGATTATGGAAAAATATTTTAAAATGAACACCAATTTTTATTTGCATTTGAATAATTTAGTATTTACTATCATTCTTTATGAAAAATCCATCCGAGTTTTTTTTGAATGAAACGAGCAAACAAACGAACGAAACATTAGTTTTAGGTGCAAACAAAGATGATCGAGAAATATTTTAAAATAAACACGAATTTCGGCTTACATTCGAATAATTTAGTATTTACTATCATTCTTTACGAAAAATCTATTCGAGTTTTTTTTAATGAAACGAGCAAACAAACGCACGAAACATGAGTTTTAGGTGTAAACAAAGATTGTGGAAAAAATATTTTAAAATGAACACAAATTTTGATTTGCATCTGAATAATTTACTATTTACTATTATTCTTGACGAAAAATCTATCCGAGTTTTTTTTAATGAAACGAGCAAACAAACGCACGAAACATGAGTTTTAGGTGCAAACAAAGATTATGGAAAAATATTTTAAAATGAACACAAATTTTGATTTGCATTTGAATAATTTCATATTTACTATCATTCTTTACGAAAAATCTATCCGAGTTTTTTTTAATAAAACGAGCAAACAAACGCACGAAACATGAGTTTTAGCTGCAAACAACGATTATGGAAAAATATTTTCAAATGAACACCAATTTTTATTTGCATTTGAATAATTTAGTATTTACTATCATTCTTTATGAAAAATCTATCCGAGTTTTTTTTGAATGAAACGAGCAAACAAACGCACGAAACATTAGTTTTAGGTGCAAACAAAGATGATCCAGAAATAGTTTAAAATAAACACGAATTTCGGTTTACATTCGAATAATTTAGTATTTACTATCATTCTTTACGAAAAATCAATCCGAGATTTTTTTAATGAAACGAGCAAACAAACGCACGAAACATGAGTTTTAGCTGCAAATGACGATTATGGCAAAATATTTTAAAATGAACACGAATTTTTATTTGCATTTGAATAATTTAGTATTTACTATCATTCTTTACGAAAAATCTATGCGAGTTTTTTTTGAATGAAACGAGCAAACAAACGCACGAAACATTATTTTTAGGTGCAAACAAAGACTATGGAGAAATATTTTAAAATAAAAACGAATTTCAGTATACATTCAAATAATTTAGCATTTACTATCATTCTTTACGAAAAATGAATCCGAGTTTTTATGATTGAAACGAGCAAACAAACACACGAAACATGAGTTTCACGTGCAAATAATGATTGTGGAAAACTATTTCAAAATGAACACAAATTTTGATTTCTATTTGAATAATTTAGTATTTACTATCATTCTTTACGAAAAATCTATCTGAGTTTTTTTTAATGAAACGAGCAAACAAACGCACGAAACATGAGTTTTAGGTGTAAACAAAGATTGTGGAAAAAATATTTTAAAATGAACACAAATTTTGATTTGCGTTTGAATAATTTACTATTTACTATCATTCTTGACGAAAAATCTATCCGAGTTTTTTTAATGAAACGAGCAAACAAACGCACGAAACATGAGTTTTAGCGGCAAATGACGATTATGGAAAAATATTTTAAAATGAACACCAATTTTTATTTGCATTTGAATAATTTAGTATTTACTATCATTCTTTACGAAAAATCTATCCGAGTTTTTTTTAATAAAACGAGCAAACAAACGCACGAAACATGAGTATTAGCTGCAAACAACGATTATGGAAAAATATTTTCAAATGAACACCAATTTTTATTTGCATTTGAATAATTTAGTATTTACTATCATTCTTTATGAAAAATCTATCCGAGTTTTTTTTGAATGAAACGAGCAAACAAACGCACGAAACATTAGTTTCAGGTGCAAACAAAGATTGTGGAAAAAATATTTTAAAATGAACACAAATTTTGATTTGCATTTGAATAATTTACTATTTACTATTATTCTTGACGAAAAATCTATCCGAGTTTTTTTTAATGAAACGAGCAAACAAACGCACGAAACATGAGTTTTAGGTGCAAACAAAGATTATGGAAAAATATTTTAAAATGAACACAAATTTTGATTTGCATTTGAATAATTTCATATTTACTATCATTCTTTACGAAAAATCTATCCGAGTTTTTTTTAATAAAACGAGCAAACAAACGCACGAAACATGAGTTTTAGCTGCAAACAACGATTATGGAAAAATATTTTAAAATGAACACCAATTTTTATTTGCATTTGAATAATTTAGTATTTACTATCATTCTTTTTGAAAAATCTATCCCAGTTTTTTTTGAATGAAACGAGCAAACAAACGCACGAAACATTAGTTTTAGGTGCAAACAAAGATGATCGAGAAATATTTTAAAGTAAAGACGAATTTCGGCTTACATTCGAATAATTTAGTATTTACTATCATTCTTTACGAAAAATCTATCCGAGTTTTTTTTAATGAAACGAGCAAACAAACGCACGAAACATGAGTTTTAGGTGTAAACAAAGATTGTGGAAAAAATATTTTAAAATGAACACAAATTTTGATTTGCATTTGAATAATTTACTATTTACTATCGTTCTTGACGAAAAATCTATCCGAGTTTTTTTTAATGAAACGAGCAAACAAACGCACGAAACATGAGTTTTAGGTGCAAACAAAGATTATGGAAAAATATTTTAAAATGAACACAAATTTTGATTTGCATTTGAATAATTTCATATTTACTATCATTCTTTACGAAAAATCTATCCGAGTTTTTTTTAATAAAACGAGCAAACAAACGCACGAAACATGAGTTTTAGCTGCAAACAAAGATTATGGAAAAATATTTTAAAATGAACACCAATTTTTATTTGCATTTGAATAATTTAGTATTTACTATCATTCTTTATGAAAAATCTATCCGAGTTTTTTTTGAATGAAGCAAACAAACGCACGAAACATTAGTTTTAGGTGCAAACAAAGATGATCGAGAATTATTTTAAAATAAACACGAATTTCGGCTTACATTCGAATAATTTAGTATTTACTATCATTCTTTACGAAAAATCTATCCGAGTTTTTTTTAATGAAACGAGCAAACAAACGCACGAAACATGAGTTTTAGGTGTAAACAAAGATTGTGGAAAAAATATTTTAAAATCTATGCGTGTTTTTTTTGAATGAAACGAGCAAACAAACGCACGAAACATTAGTTTTAGGTGCAAACAAAGACTATGGAGAAATATTTTAAAATAAACACGAATTTCGGTATACATTCGAATAATTTAGTATTTACTATCGTTCTTTACGAAAAATCAATCTAAGTTTTTATGATTGAAACGAGCAAACAAACGCACGAAACATGAGTTTTAGCTGCAAACAACGATTATGGAAAAATATTTTAAAATGAACACCAATTTTTATTTGCATTTGAATAATTTAGTATTTACTATCATTCTTTATGAAAAATCCATCCGAGTTTTTTTTGAATGAAACGAGCAAACCAACGCACGAAACATTAGTTTTAGGTGCAAAAAAAGATGATCGAGAAATATTTTAAAATAAACACGAATTTCGGCTTACATTCGAATAATTTAGTATTTACTATCATTCTTTACAAAAAATCTATCCGAGTTTTTTTTAATGAAACGAGCAAACAAACGCACGAAACATGAGTTTTAGGTGTAAACAAAGATTGTGGAAAAAATATTTTAAAATGAACACAAATTTAGATTTGCATTTGAATAATTTACTATTTACTATCATTCTTGACGAAAAATCTATCCGAGTTTTTTTAATGAAACGAGCAAACAAACGCACGAAACATGAGTTTTAGCTGCAAATGACGATTATGGAAAAATATTTTAAAATGAACACCAATTTTTATTTGCATTTGAATAATTTAGTATTTACTATCATTCTTGACCAAAAATCTATCCGAGTTTTTTTTAATGAAACGAGCAAACCAACGCACGAAACATGAGTTTTAGGTGCAAACAAAGATTATGGAAAAATATTTTAAAATGAACACAAATTTTGATTTGCATTTGAATAATTTCATATTTACTATCATTCTTTATGAAAAATCTATCCGAGTTTTTTTTAATAAAATGAGCAAACAAACGCACGAATCATGAGTTTTAGCTGCACAAAACGATTATGGAAAAATATTTTCAAATGAACACCAATTTTTATTTGCATTTGAATAATTCCGTATTTACTATCATTCTTTATGAAAAATCAATCCGAGTTTTTTTTAATGAAACGAGCAAACAAACGCACGAAACATGAGTTTTAGCTGCAAATGACGATTATGGCAAAATATTTTAAAATGAACACGAATTTTTATTTGCATTTGAATAATTTAGTATTTACTATCATTCTTCACGAAAAATCTATGCGAGTTTTTTTTGAATGAAACGAGCAAACAAACGCACGAAACATTAGTTTTAGGTGCAAACAAAGACTATGGAGAAATATTTTAAAATAAACACGAATTTCGGTATACATTCGAATAATTTAGTATTTACTATCATTCTTTACGAAAAATCAATCCGAGTTTTTATGATTGAAACGAGCAAACAAACACACGAAACATGAGTTTTACGTGCAAATAATGATTGTGGAAAACTATTTCAAAATGAACACAAATTTTGATTTGTATTTGAATAATTTCGTATTTACTATCATTCTTTACGAAAAATCTATCCGAGTTTTCTTTAATGAAACGAGCAAACAAACGCACGAAACATGAGTTTTAGGTGTAAACAAAGATTGTGGAAAAAATATTTTAAAATGAACACAAATTTTGATTTGCATTTGAATAATTTACTATTTACTATCATTCTTGACGAAAAATCTATCCGAGTTTTTTTAATGAAACGAGCAAACAAACGCACGAAACATGACTTTTAGCTGCAAATGACGATTATGGAAAAATATTTTAAAATGAACACCAATTTTTATTTGCATTTGAATAATTTAGTATTTACTATCATTCTTTACGAAAATTCTATCCGAGTTTTTTTTAATAAAACGAGCAAACAAACGCACGAAACATGAGTTTTAGCTGCAAACAACGATTATGGAAAAATATTTTCAAATGAACACCAATTTTTATTTGCATTTGAATAATTTAGTATTTACTATCATTCTTTATGAAAAATCTATCCGAGTTTTTTTTGAATGAAACGAGCAAACAAACGCACGAAACATTAGTTTCAGGTGCAAACAAAGATGATCCACAAATATTTTAAAATAAACACGAATTTCGGTTTACATTCGAATAATTTAGTATTTACTATCATTCTTTACGAAAAATCAATCCGAGTTTTTTTTAATGAAACGAGCAAACAAACGCACGAAACATGAGTTTTAGCTGCAAATGACGATTATGGCAAAATATTTTAAAATGAACACGAATTTTTATTTGCATTTGAATAATTTAGTATTTACTATCATTCTTTACGAAAAATCTATGCGAGTTTTTTTTGAATGAAACGAGCAAACAAACGCACGAAACATTAGTTTTAGGTGCAAACAAAGACTATGGAGAAATATTTTAAAATAAACACGAATTTCGGTATACATTCGAATAATTTAGTATTTACTATCATTCTTTACGAAAAATCAATCCGAGTTTTTATGATTGAAACGAGCAAAAAAAACACACGAAACATGAGTTTTACGTGCAAATAATGATTGTGGAAAACTATTTCAAAATGAACACAAATTTTGATTTGTATTTGAATAATTTAGTATTTACTATCATTCTTTACGAAAAATCTATCCGAGTTTTTTTTAATGAAACGAGCAAACAAACGCACGAAACATGAGTTTTAGGTGCAAACAAAGATTATGGAAAAATATTTTAAAATGAACACAAATTTTGATTTGCATTTGAATAATTTCATATTTACTATCATTCTTTACGAAAAATCTATCCGAGTTTTTTTTAATAAAACGAGCAAACAAACGCACGAATATGAGTTTTAGCTGCAAACAACGATTATGGAAAAATATTTTAAAATGAACACCAATTTTTATTTGCATTTGAATAATTTAGTATTTACTATCATTCTTTATGAAAAATCCATCCGAGTTTTTTTTGAATGAAACGAGCAAACAAACGAACGAAACATTAGTTTTAGGTGCAAACAAAGATGATCGAGAAATATTTTAAAATAAACACGAATTTCGGCTTACATTCGAATAATTTAGTATTTACTATCATTCTTTACGAAAAATCTATTCGAGTTTTTTTTAATGAAACGAGCAAACAAACGCACGAAACATGAGTTTTAGGTGTAAACAAAGATTGTGGAAAAAATATTTTAAAATGAACACAAATTTTGATTTGCATCTGAATAATTTACTATTTACTATTATTCTTGACGAAAAATCTATCCGAGTTTTTTTTAATGAAACGAGCAAACAAACGCACGAAACATGAGTTTTAGGTGCAAACAAAGATTATGGAAAAATATTTTAAAATGAACACAAATTTTGATTTGCATTTGAATAATTTCATATTTACTATCATTCTTTACGAAAAATCTATCCGAGTTTTTTTTAATAAAACGAGCAAACAAACGCACGAAAC
The DNA here is from genome assembly GCA_027726005.1 of Juncus effusus. Classification (NCBI taxonomy): domain Eukaryota; kingdom Viridiplantae; phylum Streptophyta; class Magnoliopsida; order Poales; family Juncaceae; genus Juncus; species Juncus effusus. The sequence continues at coordinate 9,089,657 of CM050892.1, read as the reverse complement.
ATGAGTTTTAGCTGCAAACAACGATTATGGAAAAATATTTTCAAATGAACACCAATTTTTATTTGCATTTGAATAATTTAGTATTTACTATCATTCTTTATGAAAAATCTATCCGAGTTTTTTTTGAATGAAACGAGCAAACAAACGCACGAAACATTAGTTTTAGGTGCAAACAAAGATGATCCAGAAATAGTTTAAAATAAACACGAATTTCGGTTTACATTCGAATAATTTAGTATTTACTATCATTCTTTACGAAAAATCAATCCGAGATTTTTTTAATGAAACGAGCAAACAAACGCACGAAACATGAGTTTTAGCTGCAAATGACGATTATGGCAAAATATTTTAAAATGAACACGAATTTTTATTTGCATTTGAATAATTTAGTATTTACTATCATTCTTTACGAAAAATCTATGCGAGTTTTTTTTGAATGAAACGAGCAAACAAACGCACGAAACATTATTTTTAGGTGCAAACAAAGACTATGGAGAAATATTTTAAAATAAAAACGAATTTCAGTATACATTCAAATAATTTAGCATTTACTATCATTCTTTACGAAAAATGAATCCGAGTTTTTATGATTGAAACGAGCAAACAAACACACGAAACATGAGTTTCACGTGCAAATAATGATTGTGGAAAACTATTTCAAAATGAACACAAATTTTGATTTCTATTTGAATAATTTAGTATTTACTATCATTCTTTACGAAAAATCTATCTGAGTTTTTTTTAATGAAACGAGCAAACAAACGCACGAAACATGAGTTTTAGGTGTAAACAAAGATTGTGGAAAAAATATTTTAAAATGAACACAAATTTTGATTTGCGTTTGAATAATTTACTATTTACTATCATTCTTGACGAAAAATCTATCCGAGTTTTTTTAATGAAACGAGCAAACAAACGCACGAAACATGAGTTTTAGCGGCAAATGACGATTATGGAAAAATATTTTAAAATGAACACCAATTTTTATTTGCATTTGAATAATTTAGTATTTACTATCATTCTTTACGAAAAATCTATCCGAGTTTTTTTTAATAAAACGAGCAAACAAACGCACGAAACATGAGTATTAGCTGCAAACAACGATTATGGAAAAATATTTTCAAATGAACACCAATTTTTATTTGCATTTGAATAATTTAGTATTTACTATCATTCTTTATGAAAAATCTATCCGAGTTTTTTTTGAATGAAACGAGCAAACAAACGCACGAAACATGAGTTTTAGGTGTAAACAAAGATTGTGGAAAAAATATTTTAAAATGAACACAAATTTTGATTTGCATTTGAATAATTTACTATTTACTATTATTCTTGACGAAAAATCTATCCGAGTTTTTTTTAATGAAACGAGCAAACAAACGCACGAAACATGAGTTTTAGGTGCAAACAAAGATTATGGAAAAATATTTTAAAATGAACACAAATTTTGATTTGCATTTGAATAATTTCATATTTACTATCATTCTTTACGAAAAATCTATCCGAGTTTTTTTTAATAAAACGAGCAAACAAACGCACGAAACATGAGTTTTAGCTGCAAACAACGATTATGGAAAAATATTTTAAAATGAACACCAATTTTTATTTGCATTTGAATAATTTAGTATTTACTATCATTCTTTTTGAAAAATCTATCCCAGTTTTTTTTGAATGAAACGAGCAAACAAACGCACGAAACATTAGTTTTAGGTGCAAACAAAGATGATCGAGAAATATTTTAAAGTAAAGACGAATTTCGGCTTACATTCGAATAATTTAGTATTTACTATCATTCTTTACGAAAAATCTATCCGAGTTTTTTTTAATGAAACGAGCAAACAAACGCACGAAACATGAGTTTTAGGTGTAAACAAAGATTGTGGAAAAAATATTTTAAAATGAACACAAATTTTGATTTGCATTTGAATAATTTACTATTTACTATCGTTCTTGACGAAAAATCTATCCGAGTTTTTTTTAATGAAACGAGCAAACAAACGCACGAAACATGAGTTTTAGGTGCAAACAAAGATTATGGAAAAATATTTTAAAATGAACACAAATTTTGATTTGCATTTGAATAATTTCATATTTACTATCATTCTTTACGAAAAATCTATCCGAGTTTTTTTTAATAAAACGAGCAAACAAACGCACGAAACATGAGTTTTAGCTGCAAACAAAGATTATGGAAAAATATTTTAAAATGAACACCAATTTTTATTTGCATTTGAATAATTTAGTATTTACTATCATTCTTTATGAAAAATCTATCCGAGTTTTTTTTGAATGAAGCAAACAAACGCACGAAACATTAGTTTTAGGTGCAAACAAAGATGATCGAGAATTATTTTAAAATAAACACGAATTTCGGCTTACATTCGAATAATTTAGTATTTACTATCATTCTTTACGAAAAATCTATCCGAGTTTTTTTTAATGAAACGAGCAAACAAACGCACGAAACATGAGTTTTAGGTGTAAACAAAGATTGTGGAAAAAATATTTTAAAATCTATGCGTGTTTTTTTTGAATGAAACGAGCAAACAAACGCACGAAACATTAGTTTTAGGTGCAAACAAAGACTATGGAGAAATATTTTAAAATAAACACGAATTTCGGTATACATTCGAATAATTTAGTATTTACTATCGTTCTTTACGAAAAATCAATCTAAGTTTTTATGATTGAAACGAGCAAACAAACGCACGAAACATGAGTTTTAGCTGCAAACAACGATTATGGAAAAATATTTTAAAATGAACACCAATTTTTATTTGCATTTGAATAATTTAGTATTTACTATCATTCTTTATGAAAAATCCATCCGAGTTTTTTTTGAATGAAACGAGCAAACCAACGCACGAAACATTAGTTTTAGGTGCAAAAAAAGATGATCGAGAAATATTTTAAAATAAACACGAATTTCGGCTTACATTCGAATAATTTAGTATTTACTATCATTCTTTACGAAAAATCTATCCGAGTTTTTTTTAATGAAACGAGCAAACAAACGCACGAAACATGAGTTTTAGGTGTAAACAAAGATTGTGGAAAAAATATTTTAAAATGAACACAAATTTAGATTTGCATTTGAATAATTTACTATTTACTATCATTCTTGACGAAAAATCTATCCGAGTTTTTTTAATGAAACGAGCAAACAAACGCACGAAACATGAGTTTTAGCTGCAAATGACGATTATGGAAAAATATTTTAAAATGAACACCAATTTTTATTTGCATTTGAATAATTTAGTATTTACTATCATTCTTGACCAAAAATCTATCCGAGTTTTTTTTAATGAAACGAGCAAACCAACGCACGAAACATGAGTTTTAGGTGCAAACAAAGATTATGGAAAAATATTTTAAAATGAACACAAATTTTGATTTGCATTTGAATAATTTCATATTTACTATCATTCTTTATGAAAAATCTATCCGAGTTTTTTTTAATAAAATGAGCAAACAAACGCACGAATCATGAGTTTTAGCTGCACAAAACGATTATGGAAAAATATTTTCAAATGAACACCAATTTTTATTTGCATTTGAATAATTCCGTATTTACTATCATTCTTTATGAAAAATCAATCCGAGTTTTTTTTAATGAAACGAGCAAACAAACGCACGAAACATGAGTTTTAGCTGCAAATGACGATTATGGCAAAATATTTTAAAATGAACACGAATTTTTATTTGCATTTGAATAATTTAGTATTTACTATCATTCTTCACGAAAAATCTATGCGAGTTTTTTTTGAATGAAACGAGCAAACAAACGCACGAAACATTAGTTTTAGGTGCAAACAAAGACTATGGAGAAATATTTTAAAATAAACACGAATTTCGGTATACATTCGAATAATTTAGTATTTACTATCATTCTTTACGAAAAATCAATCCGAGTTTTTATGATTGAAACGAGCAAACAAACACACGAAACATGAGTTTTACGTGCAAATAATGATTGTGGAAAACTATTTCAAAATGAACACAAATTTTGATTTGTATTTGAATAATTTCGTATTTACTATCATTCTTTACGAAAAATCTATCCGAGTTTTCTTTAATGAAACGAGCAAACAAACGCACGAAACATGAGTTTTAGCTGCAAGCAACGATTATGGAAAAATATTTTAAAATGAACACCAATTTTGATTTGCATTTGAATAATTCCGTATTTACTATCATTCTTTACGAAAAATCTATCCGAGTTTTTTTTAGTGAAACGAGCAAACAAACGCACGAGACATGAGTTTTAGGTGTAAACAAAGATTGTGGAAAAATATTTTAAAACGAACACAAATTTTGATTTGCATTTGAATAATTTACTATTTACTATCATTCTTGATGAAAAATCTATCCGAGTTTTTTATTAATGAAACGAGCAAACAAACGCACGAAACATGAGTTTTAGGTGCAAAGAAAGATTATGGAAAAATATTTTAAAATGAACACAAATTTTGATTTGCATTTGAATAATTCCGTATTTACTATCATTCTTTACGAAAAATCTATCCGAGTTTTTTTTAATAAAACGAGCAAAGAAACGCACGAAACATGAGTTTTAGCAGCAAACAACGGTTATGGAAAAATATTTTAAAATGAACACCAATTTTTATTTGCATTTGAATAATTTAGTATTTACTATCTACATTAGTTTTAGGTGCAAACAAAGATGATCGAGAAATATTTTAAAATAAACACGAATTTCGGCATACATTCGAATAATTTAGTATTTACTATCATTCTTTACGAAAAATCTATCCGAGTTTTTTTTAATGAAACGAGCAAACAAACGCACGAAACATGAGTTTTAGGTGTAAACAAAGATTGTGGAAAAAATATTTTAAAATGAACACAAATTTTGATTTGCATTTGAATAATTTACTATTTACAATCATTCTTGACGAAAAATCTATCCGAGTTTTTTTTAATTAAACGAGCAAACAAACGCACGAAACATGAGTTTTAGGTGCAAACTACGATTATGGAAAAATATTTTAAAATGAACACAAATTTTAATTTGCATTTGAATAATTCCGTATTTACTATCATTCTTTACGAAAAATCTATCCGAGTTTTTTTTAATGAAACGAGCAAACAAACGCACGAAACATGAGTTTTAGGTGTAAACAAAGATTGTGGAAAAAATATTTTAAAATGAACACAAATTTTGATTTGCATTTGAATAATTTACTATTTACAATCATTCTTGAGGAAAAATCTATCCGAGTTTTTTTTAATAAAACGAGCAAACAAACGCACGAAACATGAGTTTTAGCTGCAAACAACGATTATGGAAAAATATTTTAAAATGAACACCAATTTTTATTCGCATTTGAATAATTTAGTATTTACTATCATTCTTTATGAAAAATCTATCCGTGTTTTTTTTGAATGAAACGAGCAAACAAACGCACGAAACATTAGTTTTAGGTGCAAACAAAGACGATCGAGAAATATTTTAAAATAAACACGAATTTCGGTTTACATTCGAATAATTTAGTATTTACTATCATTCTTTACGAAAAATCAATCCGAGTTTTTTTTGAATCAAAACGAGCAAACAAACGCACGAAACATTAGTTTTAGGTGCAAACAAAGATGATCGAGAAATATTTTAAAATAAACACGAATTTCGGTTTACATTCGAATAATTTAGTATTTACTGTCATTCTTTACGAAAAATCTATCCGAGTTTTTTTTAATGAAACGAGCAAACACACGCACGAAACATGAGTTTTAGGTACAAACAAAGATTATGGAAAAATATTATAAAATGAACACAAATTTTGATTTGCATTTGAATAATTCTGTATTTACTATCATTGTTTACGAAAAATCTATCCGAATTTTTTTTAGAGAAACGAGAAAACAAACGCACGAAACATGAGTTTTAGGTATAAACAAAGATTGTGGAAAAATATTTTAAAATGAACATAAATTTTGATTTGCATTTGAATAATTTACTATTTACTATCATTGTTGACGAAAAATCTATCCGAGTTTTTTTTAATGAAACGAGCAAACCAACGCACGAAACATGAGTTTTAGGTGCAAACAAAGATTATGGAAAAATATTTTAAAATGAACACCAATTTTGATTTGCATTCGAATAATTCCGTATGTACTATCATTCTTTACGAAAAATCTATCCGAGTTTTTTTGAATGAAACGAGCGAACAAACGCACGAAACATGAGTTTCGAAAAATCTATCCGAGTTTTTTTTAGTGAAACAAGCAAACAAAGACATGAGACATGAGTTTTAGGTGTAAACAAAGATTGTGGAAAAATATTTTAAAATGAACACAAATTTTGATTTGCATTTTAATAATTTACTATTTACTATCATTCTTGACGAAAAATCTATCCGAGTTTTTTTTAATGAAACGAGCAAACAAACGCACAAAACATTAGTTTTAGGTGTAAACAAAGATGATCGAGAAATATTTTAAAATAAACACGAATTTCGGTTTACATTCGATTAATTTAGTATTTACTATCATTCTTTACGAAAAATCAATCCGAGTTTTTATGATTGAAACGAGCAAACAAACACACGAAACATGAGTTTTAGCTGCAAACAACGATTATGGAAAAATATTTTAAAATGAACACGAATTTTTATTTGCATTTAAATAATTTAGTATTTACTATCATTCTTTACGAAAAATCTATGCGAGTTTTTTTTGAATGAAAAGAGCAAACAAACGCACGAAACATGAGTTTTAGGTGCAAACAAAGATTATGGAAAAATATTTTAAAATGAACACAAATTTTGATTTGCATTTGAATAATTTCATATTTACTATCATTCTTTACGAAAAATCTATCAGAGTTTTTTTTAATAAAACGAGCAAACAAACGCACGAAACATGAGTTTTAGCTGCAAACAACGATTATGGAAAAATATTTTAAAATGAACACCAATTTTTATTTGCATTTGGATAATTTAGTATTTACTATCATTCTTTATGAAAAATCTATCCGAGTTTTTTTTAATGAAACGAGCAAACAAACGCACGAAACATGAGTTTTAGGTGCGAAGAAAGATTATGGAAAAATATTTAAGATGAACACAAATTTTGATTTGCATTTGAACAATTCCGTATTTACTATCATTCTTTACGAAAAATCTATCCGAGTTTTTTTTAATAAAACGAGCAAACAAACGCACGAAACATGAGTTTTAGCTGCAAACAACGATTATGGAAAAATATTTTAAAATGAACACCAATTTTTATTTGCATTTGAAAAATTTAGTATTTACTATCATTCTTTATGAAAAATCTATCCGAGTTTTTTTTGAATCAAAACGAGCAAACAAACGCACGAAACATTAGTTTTAGGTGCAAACAAAGATGATCGAGAAAGATTTTAAAATAAACACGAATTTCGGTTTACATTCGAATAATTTAGTATTTACTGTCATTCTTTACGAAAAATCTATCCGAGTTTTTTTTAATGAAACGAGCAAACACACGCACGAAACATGAGTTTTAGGTACAAACAAAGATTATGGAAAAATATTATAAAATGAACACAAATTTTGATTTGCATTTGAATAATTCCGTATTTACTATCATTCTTTACGAAAAATCTATCCGATTTTTTTTTAGAGAAACGAGAAAACAAACGCACGAAACATGAGTTTTAGGTATAAACAAAGATTGTGGAAAAATATTTTAAAATGAACATAAATTTTGATTTGCATTTGAATAATTTACTATTTACTATCATTCTTGACGAAAAATCTATCCGAGTTTTTTTTAATGAAACGAGCAAACCAACGCACGAAACATGAGTTTTAGGTGCAAACAAAGATTATGGAAAAATATTTTAAAATGAACACCAATTTTGATTTGCATTCGAATAATTCCGTATTTACTATCATTCTTTACGAAAAATCTATCCGAGTTTTTTTGAATGAAACGAGCAAACAAACGCACGAAACATGAGTTTCGAAAAATCTATCCGAGTTTTTTTTAGTGAAACAAGCAAACAAAGACATGAGACATGAGTTTTAGGTGTAAACAAAGATTGTGGAAAAATATTTTAAAATGAACACAAATTTTGATTTGCATTTGAATAATTTACTATTTACTATCATTCTTGACGAAAAATCTATCCGAGTTTTTTTTAATGAAACGAGCAAACAAACGCACAAAACATTAGTTTTAGGTGTAAACAAAGATGATCGAGAAATATTTTAAAATAAACACGAATTTCGGTTTACATTCGATTAATTTAGTATTTACTATCATTCTTTATGAAAAATCAATCCGAGTTTTTATGATTGAAACGAGCAAACAAACACACGAAACATGAGTTTTAGCTGCAAACAACGATTATGGAAAAATATTTTAAAATGAACACGAATTTTTATTTGCATTTAAATAATTTAGTATTTACTATCATTCTTTACGAAAAATCTATGCGAGTTTTTTTTGAATGAAAAGAGCAAACAAACGCACGAAACATGAGTTTTAGGTGCAAACAAAGATTATGGAAAAATATTTTAAAATGAACACAAATTTTGATTTGCATTTGAATAATTTCATATTTACTATCATTCTTTACGAAAAATCTATCAGAGTTTTTTTTAATAAAACGAGCAAACAAACGCACGAAACATGAGTTTTAGCTGCAAACAACGATTATGGAAAAATATTTTAAAATGAACACCAATTTTTATTTGCATTTGGATAATTTAGTATTTACTATCATTCTTTATGAAAAATCTATCCGAGTTTTTTTTAATGAAACGAGCAAACAAACGCACGAAACATGAGTTTTAGGTGCAAAGAAAGATTATGGAAAAATATTTTAAAATGAACACAAATTTTGATTTGCATTTGAATAATTCCGTATTTACTATCATTCTTTTCGAAAAATCTATCCGAGTTTTTTTTAATAAAACGAGCAAACAAACGCACGAAACATGAGTTTTAGCTGCAAACAACGATTATGGAAAAATATTTTAAAATGAACACCAATTTTTATTTGCATTTGAAAAATTTAGTATTTACTATCATTCTTTATGAAAAATCTATCCGAGTCTTTTTTGAATCAAAACGAGCAAACAAACGCACGAAACATTAGTTTTAGGTGCAAACAAAGATGATCGAGAAATATTTTAAAATAAACACGAATTTCGGTTTACATTCGAATAATTTAGTATTTACTGTCATTCTTTACGAAAAATCTATCCGAGTTTTTTTTAATGAAACGAGCAAACACACGCACGAAACGTGAGTTTTAGGTGCAAACAAAGATTATGGAAAAATATTTTAAAATGAACACAAATTTTTATTTGCATTTGAATAATTCCGTATTTACTATCATTCTTTACGAAAAATCTATCCGATTATTTTTTAGTGAAACGAGCAAACAAACGCACGAAACATGAGTTTTAGGTATAAACAAAGATTGTGGAAAAATATTTTAAAATGAACATAAATTTTGATTTGCATTTGAATAATTTACTATTTACTATCATTCTTGACGAAAAATCTATGCGAGTTTTTTTTGAATGAAAAGAGCAAACAAACGCACGAAACATGAGTTTTAGGTGCAAACAAAGATTATGGAAAAATATTTTAAAATGAACACAAATTTTGATTTGCATTTGAATAATTTCATATTTACTATCATTCTTTACGAAAAATCTATCCGAGTTTTTTTTAATAAAACGAGCAAACAAACGCACGAAACATGAGTTTTAGCTGCAAACAACGATTATGGAAAAATATTTTAAAATGAACACCAATTTTTATTTGCATTTGGATAATTTAGTATTTACTATCATTCTTTATGAAAAATCTATCCGAGTTTTTTTTAATGAAACGAGCAAACAAACGCACGAAACATGAGTTTTAGGTGCAAAGAAAGATTATGGAAAAATATTTTAAAATGAACACAAATTTTGATTTGCATTTGAATAATTCCGTATTTACTATCATTCTTTACGAAAAATCTATCCGAGTTTTTTTTAATAAAACGAGCAAACAAACGCACGAAACATGAGTTTTAGCTGCAAACAACGATTATGGAAAAATATTTTAAAATGAACACCAATTTTTATTTGCATTTGAAAAATTTAGTATTTACTATCATTCTTTATGAAAAATCTATCCGAGTCATTTTAAAATATTTTTCCATAATCTTTCTTTGCACCTAAAACTCATGTTTCGTGCGTTTGTTTGCTCGTTTCATTAAAAAAAACTCGGATAGATTTTTCATCAAGAATGATAGTATATAGTAAATTATTCAAATGCAAATCAAAATTTGTGTTCCTTTTAAAGTATTTTTCCACAATCTTTGTTTACACCTAAAACTCATGTCTCATGTCTTTGTTTGCTTGTTTCACTAAAAAAAACTCGGATAGATTTTTCGAAACTCATGTTTCGTGCGTTTGTTTGCTCGTTTCATTCAAAAAAACTCGGATAGATTTTTCGTAAAGAATGATAGTAAATACGGAATTATTCGAATGCAAATAAAAATTGGTGTTCATTTTAAAATATTTTTCCATAATCTTTGTTTGCACCTAAAACTCATGTTTCGTGCGTTGGTTTGCTCGTTTCATTAAAAAAAACTCGGATAGATTTTTCGTAAAGAATGATAGTAAATAGTAAATTATTGAAATGCAAATCAAAATTTATGTTCATTTTAAAATATTTTTCCACAATCTTTGTTTATACCTAAAACTCATGTTTCGTGCGTTTGTTTTCTCGTTTCACTAAAAAAAAATTGGATAGATTTTTCGTAAAGAATGATAGTAAATACGGAATTATTCAAATGCAAATCAAAATTTGTGTTCATTTTATAATATTTTTCCATAATCTTTGTTTGTACCTAAAACTCATGTTTCGTGCGTGTGTTTCCTCCTTTCATTAAAAAAAACTCGGATAGATTTTTCGTAAAGAATGATAGTAAATACTAAATTATTCGAATGTAAACCGAAATTCGTGTTTATTTTAAAATATTTCTCGATCATCTTTGTTTGCACCTAAAACTAATGTTTCGTGCGTTTGTTTGCTCGTTTTGATTCAAAAAAAACTCGGATAGATTTTTCATAAAGAATGATAGTAAATACTAAATTTTTCAAATGCAAATAAAAATTGGTGTTCATTTTAAAATATTTTTCCATAATCGTTGTTTGCAGCTAAAACTCATGTTTCGTGCGTTTGTTTGCTCGTTTTATTAAAAAAAACTCCGTTAGATTTTTCGTAAAGAATGATAGTAAATACGGAATTATTCAAATGCAAATCAAAATTTGTGTTCATTTTAAAATATTTTTCCATAATCTTTCTTTGCACCTAAAACTCATGTTTCGTGCGTTTGTTTGCTCGTTTCGTTAAAAAAAACTCGGATAGATTTTTCATCAAGAATGATAGTATATAGTAAATTATTCAAATGCAAATCAAAATTTGTGTTCCTTTTAAAATATTTTTTTACACAATCTTTGTTTACACCTAAAACTCATGTCTCGTGCGTTTGTTTGCTCGTTTCACTAAAAAAAACTCGGATAGATTTTTCGAAACGAATGATAGTAAATACGGAATTATTCAAATGCAAATCAAAATTGGTGTTCATTTTAGAATATTTTTCCACAATCGTTGCTTGCAGCTAAAACTCATGTTTCGTGCGTTTGTCTGCTCGTTTCATTAAAAAAAACTCGGATTGATTTTTCGTAAAGAATGATAGTAAATACTAAATTATTCGAATGTAAACCGAAATTCGTGTTTATTTTAAAATATTTCTCGATCATCTTTGTTTGCACCTAAAACTAATGTTTCGTGCGTTTGTTTGCTCGTTTCATTCAAAAAAAACTCGCATATATTTTTCGTAAAGAATGATAATAAATACTAAATTATTCAAATGCAAATAAAAATTCGTGTTCATTTTAAAATATTTTTCCATAATCGTTGTTTGCAGCTAAAACTCATCTTTCGTGCGTTTGTTTGCTCGTTTCATTAAAAAAAACTCGGATTGATTTTTCGTAAAGAATGATAGTAAATACTAAATTATTCGAATGTAAACCGAAATTCGTGTTTATTTTAAAATATTTCTCGATCATCTTTGTTTGCACCTAAAACTAATGTTTCGTGCGTTTGTTTGCTCGTTTCATTCAAAAAAAACTCGGATAGATTTTTCATAAAGAATGATAGTAAATACTGAATCAAAACGAGCAAACAAACGCACGAAACATTAGTTTTAGGTGCAAACAAAGATGATCGAGAAATATTTTAAAATAAACACGAATTTCGGTTTACATTCGAATAATTTAGTATTTACTGTCATTCTTTACGAAAAATCTATCCGAGTTTTTTTTAATGAAACGAGCAAACACACGCACGAAACGTGAGTTTTAGGTGCAAACAAAGATTATGGAAAAATATTTTAAAATGAACACAAATTTTGATTTGCATTTGAATAATTCCGTATTTACTATCATTCTTTACGAAAAATCTATCCGATTTTTTTTTAGTGAAACGAGCAAACAAACGCACGAAACATGAGTTTTAGGTATAAACAAAGATTGTGGAAAAATATTTTAAAATGAACATAAATTTTGATTTGCATTTGAATAATTTACTATTTACTATCATTCTTGACGAAAAATCTATCCGAGTTTTTTTTAATGAAACGAGCAAACCAACGGACGAAACATGAGTTTTAGGTGCAAACAAAGATTATGGAAAAATATTTTAAAATGAACACCTATTTTGATTTGCATTTGAATAATTCCGTATTTACTATTATTCTTTACGTAAAATCTATCCGAGTTTTTTTTAGTGAAACGAGCAAACAAACGCACGAGACAAGAGTTTTAGGTGTAAACAAAGATTGTGGAAAAATATTTAAAATGAACACCAATTTTGATTTGCATTTGAATAATTCCGTATTTACTATCATTCCTTACGAAAAATCTATCCGAGTTTTTTTTAATAAAACGAGCAAACAAACGCACGATTCAAATGCGAATAAAAATTGGTGTTCATTTTAAAATATTTTTCCATAATCGTTGTTTGCAGCTAAAACGCATTTGAATAATTCCGTATTTACTATCATTCTTTACGAAAAATCTATCCGAGTTTTTTTTAATAAAACGAGCAAACAAACGCACGAAACATGAGTTTTAGCTGCGAACAACGATTATGGAAAAATATTTTAAAATGAACACCAATTTTTATTTGCATTTGAAAAATTTAGTATTTACTATCATTCTTTATGAAAAATCTATCCGAGTTTTTTTTGAATCAAAACGAGCAAACAAACGCACGAAACATTAGTTTTAGGTGCAAACAAAGATGATCGAGAAATATTTTAAAATAAAGACGAATTTTGGTTTACATTCGAATAATTTAGTATTTACTGTCATTCTTTACGAAAAATCTATCCGAGTTTTTTTTAATGAAACGAGCAAACACACGCACGAAACATGAGTTTTAGGTACAAACAAAGATTATGGAAAAATATTATAAAATGAACACAAATTTTGATTTGCATTTGAATAATTCCGTATTTACTATCATTCTTTACGAAAAATCTATCCGATTTTTTTTTAGTGAAACGAGAAAACAAACGCACGAAACATGAGTTTTAGGTATAAACAAAGATTGTGGAAAAATATTTTAAAATGAACATAAATTTTGATTTGCATTTGAATAATTTACTATTTACTATCATTCTTGACGAAAAATCTATCCGAGTTTTTTTGAATGAAACGAGCAAACAAACGCACGAAACATGAGTTTCGAAAAATCTATCCGAGTTTTTTTTAGTGAAACAAGCAAACAAACGCACGAAACATGAGTTTTAGGTATAAACAAAGATTGTGGAAAAATATTTTAAAATGAACATATATTTTGATTTGCATTTGAATAATTTACTATTTACTATCATTCTTGACGAAAAATCTATCCGAGTTTTTTTTAATGAAACGAGCAAACCAACGCACGAAACATGAATTTTAGGTGCAAACAAAGATTATGGAAAACTATTTTAAAATGAACACCTATTTTGATTTGCATTTGTATAATTCCGTATTACTATCATTCTTTACGTAAAATCTATCCGAGTTTTTTTTAGTGAAACGAGCAAACAAACGCACGAGACAAGAGTTTTAGGTGTAAACAAAGATTGTGGAAAAATATTTAAAATGAACACCAATCTTTATTTGCATTTGAATAATTTACTATTTACTATCATTCTTGATGAAAAATCTATCCGACTTTTTTTTAATAAAACGAGCAAACAAACGCACGAAACATGAGTTTTAGCTGCAAACAACGATTATGGAAAAATATTTTAAAATGAACACCAATTTTGATTTGCATTTGAATAATTCCGTATTTACTATCATTCTTTACGAAAAATCTATCCGAGTTTTTTTTAGTGAAACGAGCAAATAAACGCACGAGACATGAGTTTTAGGTGTAAACAAAGATTGTGGAAAAATATTTTAAAATTAACTCAAATTTTGATTTGCATTTGAATAATTTACTATTTACTATCATTCTTGACGAAAAATCTATCCGAGTTTTTTTTAATGAAACGAGCAAACCAACGCACGAAACATGAGTATTAGGTGCAAACAAAGATTATGGAAAAATATTTTAAAATGAACACAAATTTTAATTTGCATTTGAATAATTCCGTATTTATTATCATTCTTTACGAAAAATCTATCCGAGTTTTTTTGAATGAAACGAGCAAACAAACGCACGAAACATGAGTTTCGAAAAATCTATCCGAGTTTTTTTTAGTGAAACAAGCAAACAAAGACATGAGACATGAGTTTTAGGTGTAAACAAAGATTGTGGAAAAATATTTTAAAATGAACACAAATTTTGATTTGCATTTGAATAATTTACTATTTACTATCATTCTTGACGAAAAATCTATCCGAGTTTTTGTTTAATGAAACGAGCAAACAAACGCACAAAACATTAGTTTTAGGTGTAAACAAAGATGATCGAGAAATATTTTAAAATAAACACGAATTTCGGTTTACATTCGAATAATTTAGTATTTACTATCATTCTTTACGAAAAATCAATCCGAGTTTTTATGATTGAAACGAGCAAACAAACACACGAAACATGAGTTTTAGCTGCAAACAACGATTATGGAAAAATATTTTAAAATGAACACGAATTTTTATTTGCATTTAAATAATTTAGTATTTACTATCATTCTTTACGAAAAATCTATGCGAGTTTTTTTTGAATGAAAAGAGCAAACAAACGCACGAAACATGAGTTTTAGGTGCAAACAAAGATTATGGAAAAATATTTTAAAATGAACAGAAATTTTGATTTGCATTTGAATAATTTCATATTTACTATCATTCTTTACAAAAAATCTATCCGAGTTTTTTTTAATAAAACGAGCAAATAAACGCACGAAACATGAGTTTTAGCTGCAAACAACGATTATGGAAAAATATTTTAAATTGAACACCAATTTTTATTTGCATTTGGATAATTTAGTATTTACTATCATTCTTTATGAAAAATCTATCCGAGTTTTTTTGAATGAAACGAGCAAACAAACGCACGAAACATTAGTTTAAGGTGCAAACAAAGATGATCGAGAAATATTTTAAAATAAACACGAATTTCGGTTTACATTCGAATAATTTAGTATTTACTATCATTCTTTACGAAAAATCAATCCGAGTTTTTTTTAATGAAACGAGCAAATAAACGCATGAAGCTGCAAACAACGATTATGGAAAAATATTTTAAAATGAACACGAATTTTTATTTGCATTTGAATAATTTAGTATTTACTATCATTCTTTACGAAAAATCTATGCGAGTTATTTTTGAATGAAACGAGCAAACAAACGCACGAAACATTAGTTTTAGGTGCAAACAAAGCCTATAGAGAAATATTTTAAAATAAACACGAATTTCGGTTTACATTCGAATAATTTAGTATTTACTATCATTCTTTACGAAAAATCAATCCGAGTTTTTATGAGTGAAACGAGCAAACAAACACATGAAACATGAGTTTTACGTGCAAATAATGATTGTGGAAAACTATTTCAAAATGAACACAAATTTTGATTTGTATTTGAATAATTTAGTATTTGCTATCATTCTTTACGAAAAATCTATCCGAGTTTTTTTTTAATGAAACGAGCAAACAAACGCACGAAACGTGAGTTTTAGCCGCAAGCAACGATTATGGAAAAATATTTTAAAATGAACACCAATTTTGATTTGCATTTGAATAATTCCGTATTTACTATCATTCTTTACGAAAAATCTATCCGAGTTTTTTTTAGTGAAACGAGCAAACAAACGCACGAGACATGAGTTTTAGGTGTAAACAAAGATTGTGGAAAAATATTTTAAAATGAACACAAATTTTGATTTGCATTTGAATAATTTACTAATCATTTTGAAGTGTAGTTTCTTGATCTGAATTTTAATTGAATTGTTGTTTGGATAAAATTTGAATTCCACCCTTTTTTGGCATCACATACCATTCTCTGCCTAGTTCTGTCATATGTTCTGAGTTTTGACCGTAATTTTTGGAATATCAATCTTTTTGATCTGAGATTTTTACCACATAATCTGAACTTGCTTTCCTAATTTCTGTTAAATTTTGGTGATTTTTGAAGTAATTTTCAATTTTCTGTGATTTTATGAAAAACTCTGTTGATTGATTATGAAAAGTGTGGACTAAAACGAAAATTTACATAAAAATATGAATAAAAGTAATAATTGATTTGCCTTATATTGTGAAGATCTCATTCTCTAGTTTTCATTGACATATCATTTGCAACTTTTGGACATTTGGAAATATTATTAAAGAATTTTCAAAAGAAGTGTGTACGAACTTGATTAAATTCCATCTAATACATCATTAACCTTCTTAAACAATCTACAACATTTGAACAAACAAAACCTACTTTTGAAAAGAATTGTAATATCTCAAGGCCATTCTCCTTGTGTTCGACCCCTAAAACTCAAAAGACCACATATACACTTAAGAGTAAAGCTAGGGAAAATTATAAATATTTTTGCTAAATTGTGTTTTACACGGTTTACACCAAATGACATAACGAAAGTTTGCTCAACGGAGGGCTCTATTGCCAACACAGTGGTCCGTTGGGAATGGACCACTTCCGTTGATAACGGAACTGGCCAGAATTGGCAAATTGCAGATTATACTCCCCTTTTAATAAGAATTAAGTTACTCACCGAAAAGAATAAACACACACGAAGAACTAAGAAGCTTGCTCCAACGCCTTAAGATATTCTCATGAAATCCATTGCATGCGTGACGACTTCTTATTCTTCTGAGATAGGCAGGATGCGACCGAGACATTTCCGAGAACTTGATCGTGCGACTGTCTAGCTCAAGACATTCTCACACAAATATATTAGTAGCTCGGAGTAGTTTTAAATATCATCAAACTGAGGACAACAAACTCCTCCTTTTGATGATTTTCAAAACTATTCCGATAAATTGGCAAGTTTAAATTCATTCTCCCCCTTTTTGAAAAACATGCAAAAGGGAACACGATCGAGAGGCATGAACTCCCCCTCTAAATGTGCTCCCCCTTAAGTTAATAGCCCATAAAATATATTTTGATTGTATTTATTTATTTATTTTAGTTAAAAGAAAATAATGAGAACCACATGCACACATTAATTTTAACGAAATTTGAGTTTTAAAGAAGTTCAAACGACTAATACATTACATCACAAGTTCAAAATAAAGGAAAATAAGAACTACAAATAAGCAAAATACAAACCACAAATTCATGATAATATAACATAATAGTAAGTAAAAAAAAACATGAACGAAAAAGAAAGAGTAAAATGCAACTAGGGTTTAGGATAAAGAGGAGAATGGTCACGGGTTACTCGGCCGGGCCGCCAAAGTCAGAGGGGTTAGGGTTGGAGGAAGAGGAACCGGGTGCGTATCGGCCATTAAAAGCAGAGAGTAGGGTTTGAAAATTCTCTTGTTGAATCCGCTGAAGGTCTTGATACATACGGTTATTTTCACGAATGAATTCCGCAAAACGTGCATCGCTCTCATCTTGGCGTAGACGTAACTCTTGTTGGCCGTCATGAAGAGCCGCGAGATCCCTTGTTTGGCGACGGGCCATAGCGCATAACACTTGGTCTGTAGTATCAGTTGTGTAGTCGAAGTCAACGACGTTGTCATCGTCGAGATCATGGTGCTCGACCTCGGTTGCCAATGGCGGGTCTTGGTTGATAGCGGGTTCATCCGGAGGGTTAGTGTTAGGGTTTTCCGGGGCCGGATTTGCTTGAGGATTTAATGCGCGTAAAGTGCGCGCGAGACTGGCAGGTGTCTTGGATTCCATATCGCATGGCCACAGGGATTGTCCGCGTTCGTTCAAGATTGGAAAGTAATGATATACCTTACTTGTTTTAAGAATGAAATGGCCATACGTGTCCATATCACTAAGTAGGGTTTAAGATTGTATTGGTTGGCGTAACGGTCCAGATCAAGGAGATCATGGTTAGGTACCTTTTCCAAAGGATTTATTAGGATCGCACGTGGAATTGCGATATTTAGGTTATTGCAAATCCAAGTGAGAATATTTCCGTATGGAAGGTTTCCAATTTACGAGAAATATTGCATGTGTTTGATAACAGGTTTGGATTTATACCATAGGTGTCGAAGAAGATAAATGTTTTGCCATTCGAAATTGGTTTTAAGAGCCGCGACTGGAGCGAGGATATTATTGATGAACTGAAAAATAATCCGTTGTCGCAGTTCGTCATTTGTCAAGTTATGGTTTGGAGGGTCGCCATGGATGTATTCCTTCATTTGTTCATACGATTCATTACCGAGCCATTCATTTGCGCGTTGGATATAAAAACATTCTTGGTCTTGAGTGACTTCAAGACCGAACCACTCGCAAAGCTTGGACGGGTTTATGATGACGGGATGCCTGAATAGCCACGAGGTAACTTGATAGGTTTGGTCATCAAATGTTGCGTTTGCGTAGAAGAGACGAATTAGAGTTTCATAACC
Source organism: Juncus effusus (assembly GCA_027726005.1). Taxonomy (NCBI): domain Eukaryota; kingdom Viridiplantae; phylum Streptophyta; class Magnoliopsida; order Poales; family Juncaceae; genus Juncus; species Juncus effusus. The sequence continues at coordinate 9,070,612 of CM050892.1, read as the reverse complement.
AGGGTCAGAAATAGTCAAAAGCCCGGGAAATTTCCAAAATTCCGGTAATTGAATCACGAAATCGTTGATCTTGTGCGATTTCTCGTGGCGGAGAGAAGGAAAGATCTCGCATGCATTTTTCACACTTAATTTGTCGTGGAATTTATCGTAAGCGCCAGGTGTTTTGAAAAGATAGGTATTTTTCTTGTTATTGAAATTCAATTCGGGGTTTGAGGGTGCTTTTTGTTTGGACGCCGTCATCTTGATTTCCGTTTTCGGTTTTGGTGCCATTTGTAAGGTTGACGAATTGAGAAATTGATTGAGAGAGATGAAGTTATACCAAATCCTTGTTGAATCCTTGAAGAGAGAGTTACCAATTGGTCGAATGCGCGAGAGAGTCGTCACGAAAGGCGAGTTACACGGTCGAATTGAAAAATCTCGAATCTACCAAGTAGAGAGGAGATATGAAGGTTTTGAGTAGGGATATGGTGGAGATTTGGCCTTTAGAGTGGATTTGAGGAGGTTTGGAGGTAGAAAGGCTTGGAGAATGTGGGAATTTGGGCGAAATAAGAGGTTAGGGTTTAGGGGTTTGAAGGAGGAAGTTAGAAGGGGTGTTTTAATGGAGGAAATAAAGAGTTTGGGAGAGAAGAGGAAGGAAGCGCCGGTTATTAAAAGGATTTAGGATTTGGATTCTTGGAAAACTAGATCCGGAAAACAAATTTCGCACAGTCCGTTGATAACGGACCAATTCCGTTGCCAACGTAAGTTCTGTTGAGGCTCCGTTGAGAACGGAGAGGTCTGTTCTGCGAAATTAGCTCCTGGATGGGCGTTGTTTTTGCGTGCATTCCGTTGGGAACGCAATGGGTCCGTTGGGAACGGAATTGTTCCGTTGGGAACGGGCTGAAGCAGGTTTGGATGATACAAGGGTTTTTACTAGTGTTTTTGCTCAATTTTTCGTCAAGTGAAAAGAATAAATATTTTTATATAATATTTAACTTTTTTAAAATGAAAAAGCACGTAAACTTTATTTATAAAAAAAACTAAGGAAAAAAAATGAATAACAGTCAAAAGAAATCGAGGAAAATTCATTAAAAAATGCCCAAAAAGAAATCATAACGAATAATAATTGAGTAATTAATCGTTTAATTCAAGCATACCGAGCTTTAATCGAAGATTGGAGAATTGAGCATAAGCTAGCGGTTCCGTGAAGATATCCGCGACTTGATCATCCGTTCCAATGTGAAATATCTCGACATCCTTCTTGTCGATGTGATCGCGAATAAAATGATGGCGAATCTCGATATGTTTCGTCTTGGAGTGTTGCACGGGATTTTTGGCAATACAAATTGCACTCGTATTGTCACACAAGATTGGAAACTTCCGAAAGTTGAGTCCATAGTCGCCTAGAGTCTGATTGAACCAAACTAGTTGTGCACAACAGCTCCGAGCAGCGACATATTCTGCTTCAGCTGACGAAAGCGCGACCGAGTTCTATTTACGACTCGACCACGAGACCAAATTGCCTCCAAAAAATTGACATGTCCCACTTATGCTTTTTCGATCCACTTTAGATCCTGCAAAGTCAGCATCCGTATACCCCAAAAGTGACAGACTATTGTCACGGCCATACCATAACCCTAAGTTTATTGTTCCTCTTAGGTATTTAAAAATCCTGAAACTTTGGGGTTTGCTTGAAATTGGGCACATAAACATACAGCAAGCATAATATCAGGTCTACTAGCCGTTAAATAAAGCAGACTACTGATCATCCCTCGATAACTGGAAATGTCTACAGATTCACCTGATTCATCGGCGTCGAGTCTTATGTCTTTCACCATTGGCGTATCGCTCATCTTTCCTTGGTCCATACCGAATCTTTTGAGAAGTTCACGCGTGTACTTCGCTTGGTTAATGAAAATGCCATCGCCGGTTTGTTTGATTTGCAATCCAAGGAAGAAGTTGAGTTCGCCCATCATGCTCATCTCAAACTCACTACGCATGAAAACAGAAAATTCCTCGGCAAGTGCCGCATCACTAGATCCAAAAATAATATCATCAACATAAATTTGAATTAATAAAATTGAATATTTCCTTTTCTTTGTTAAGAGTGTCAAATCGCTCGTTCGAATCCGTGAGATGCAAGGAATGTTGAAAGTCGTCCATACCAAGCCCGAGGTGCTTGCTTCAACCCGTATAATGCCTTCGTCAACTTGTACATGTGGTCGGGATTGGTCGGATCCTTGAAGCCGGGAGGTTGCTCGACGTAGACTTCTTTTTCGAGGAATCCATTTAGGAACGCACTCTTAACATCTATTTGAAAAAGCGTGGACCCTAATGGATTCCAACCTAGCAACCGGTGCAAAAGTTTCTTCAAAATCCACTCCTTCTTGTTGCTTGAAACCTTGAGCAACGAGTCTCGCCTTGTTTCGCACCACAGTACCGTGCTCATCGAGTTTATTTCGAAAAACGCATTTAGTACCGATAATGGATCGGTTGTCGGGTCGAGGTACTAAGGTCCAAACCCGGTTTCTCTCGAATTGAGCGAGTTCGTCTTGCATGGCGAGGATCTAGTCAGTGTCGCCATTTGCTTCTTTGAAGGATTTTAGTTCGGTTTGAGATAGGAAGGCGCAAAAGGCGACGAGGTTTCTTGTTCCGGATCGGGTGCGAACTCCTTCTTGTGGGTCTCCTACCACATTGGTTAACGGATGTGCAGATACTTCGCGTAAGACTTCCGGAATTTGATAAGAAGATTGTTCCGGCTCGGATTGAATAGTTGGTTGAGGGTCGACGTGATTCGAGAGTTGATCTTGCTAAGTCGAGTTGTCACCATTCGGTTGATTTTCTTGTGTGGTGATAACGTCGGGTTCATCTAAAGTCGGATCGGCAAGATTGAACTCGATGATATTCGCTTGATTAACTCCTGTAAGTCCACCAGTTGTACCTGTATCTGTCAAAGAAACACCTTTTACCAGTGACGCTAGAGACACCCATAGGGCCGCACAAGTCGAGGTGAAGTAGCTCGAGAGGGCGCTTCGTCGAAATTACCGTCTTGGACTTAAAACCCGATGACTTGGAGTGCTTACCACGCTCACAAGCATCGCATAACCCATTTAGCTTAAGTTTGTGTGATGGCAAACCTAAAATTAGTTCTTTACGGGAAAATTTCGAAATCATGTGCATCCATACACGGCCCAGTCGCCTGTGCCATAGATGCGAACTCGATTCTGAAGCGGTCCGACAATGAGTGCCTGGCACAAAAGACTGAAAGTCAAAGAAATAAAGGTTACCCTTTCTTTTTCCCATGCAAACTGTAATATGATCTGAATTTCGAATCACGTGACAATTCATGTTATCGAATTTCACATCATATCCTGCATCACACAATTGGCTTATGCTAATTAGGTTATGTTTAAGTCCTACCACAAAATAGACATTCTCCAATGTCCATATACCTGTACCGATCGAGCCCACACCAACTATCTTTCCTTTCTGATTCCCGCTAAAAGTCACATCTCCTCCTTCGAAGGGTCGCAAAGATTTGAACTTACTCTTATCCCAGGTCATATGGCGGGAACAACCACTATCCAAACACCACTGGTCGGTTTTACATGATGAACTTAGGCATATCTACAAGAAAGCATATTAGTTAAAATAAAAGGATATTTAACTAATATGATTTCTTGCTAAAAAAATGGCTTAAGTTAAAATGGGGGGGCTTACCGAAGCGTCTAGGTAGACTTCGGTACCTCCAAATCGGAGGTAGAGCTACTAGTGTTTCTGTCTTTACGCATCCAAATAAATTTTGAATAATTGGCAGGTTTACGCAAGAGACACTCTAGCGAGATATGGCCTATTTTGCAACAATAGTTGGAAAATGAACAAGTCAAGTTCGAAGTCTCTTCAGTACCTTTCACAAAATGATTTTTATAATAGTTTGAAAACTCGGCTTTCCTAAGCTTTGGTTCGGTCGACTTGGCAATGAAAACAGTTGATTTTGAAAAATTGTTTGATTTAACAAAGTTGTTTGAGTTTGAGAAACTTTGTTTTTGATGTGCATTAATATAATGTTTGGGAGCTCAATGGTTTGATTCATTAGGTTGAATCCTCCTCGGGACATGTGTGTCGACTATTTCATAAAAATAACCATTTGGACCCTTTTTATAAAGTCTTTCGGTTTTGACACCGCGGTTATTCTCATGAATATGCCGAAAATCATGAAGATAGTGAAACCTATTGTTTTTACTAAAACCTTTAAATGTTCGACTTTTAGGACTTTGATCCTTAGAGTAGTCTCGATGCAAGAATGCACTTCCCCTACTCTTCGGTTGATTGAGCTCCCTTTTTACTGTATGGTTTTTAGGTCTTGAAGGAGCGGGTTTAGTACCGACCTCTTTCTTGAACCCTAAACCGGTTTTTTATCATTTGGTTTTTGTCCTATAAATAAGTTGTCTAAATCAAGTTTGCTCGAGACATTTCTGACGCAAGCAGACTTGAGAGATTTATTTTCACATTTTAAACTTACAACTTCGACTTTTAGATGACTAATTTCAGTTTTTAATTTTTCACAAATACAATCATTTAACTTATTGTTTAAGTTTTCGTCAATTGACTTGTTATAATTATTTAAATTTGATTTTTCATGTTCTTTTATTCGTGCCTTGTACGACCTTACCAAAGTTTCGGAAACAATGAGAAGTTCTTGGGTACTGATAAGAGACTCCCGAAGCCTTTTTAATTCGTGTTCTAGTTCATCGTGGGTTCCGGGTTCTACAATTTCAACAATTTGATTTGAACTAGGAACCTTAACATCTTCTAAGACATGATTAACAGTAGGATCTAGATATACCTCGCGACTCATGTCGCGGGAAGAACCGGAGAAAGTAGTGTCGATGTAAGATGCCGCGGTAGGAGCACGGGGTTGTGGTGGAAATTGTCCAAGTCGAATCATCTCTTGTATCGCCCTTTCGCACACTTCGTCCACGTCATCATATGCCATAAATGCGACATTCGCCATGTCCGATTCGGAGTCGGAGTCCGAACCGGAACCATCGGATGAATCACTCGACTCGTCTCCCCACACGGCCACCTTGGCGGAATGACCTTTTGACTTCTTTTTCTTGTCCTTTCCTCGGTCAACGTGCCTCTTTTCTCGTCTTTCGTCATGTCGATCGTCGGACCGCCTTTCACGTTGCTCGCGTATATCATCTAAACGTCCATCATGTTTTTCATCATCCTTCTTGTTCAACGGAGCGAGCTCGGGATGTAGGGTGAAGCAATTGTCGATGGTGTGTCCCTTCTTGTTGCACTCGAAGCAGTACGTCTTTTGGTTGTTGCGACGTCGGTTGTCGTTAAATCAGTTTTCCTTGGCTCGAAGTTCACCGAATTGTCGCACCAAGCACGCTATTTCATCATCCTCATCAATCGAGCTCGTTGCCGGCATAGCCACCGTTTTGGGTTGGGAGTCGGTTCCCATTTGCCTCACTCGGGTCTCGAAGTTGCGGAAGTAGTTGACAAGTTCTTCCGGCCCGATATCTTTTGTTGCTAGCGTAGTTTCCAACGAAACTCGAAGTACTTCCCAACTCGATGGCATCGCCCTAATTAATTTACCTACAACTCGATCATCGGTTAGTTTCTCTCCTAAAGCGGTGAATCCGTTTCGGATATGCGACATACGAATGTATATATCCTCGACAGGTTCACCTTCAATCATCCGGAAATTATCAAATTGTTGTTCAAGTCCCATTAATTTGGTTCTTTTCACTTGATTATTTCCCTCAAATCTATTTAGGAGAGCTTTCCACATTTCATTAGAATTCTCACAACCATCTATTATTACAGAAAACGTGTTTAACATATTTGTGAGAATGAGGTTCTGTGCCATTATGTCAAGTGTCTTATTTGTTTTAGTGTCTTCGGTATAGGTTGTGGTACTATTTGTTACAAAATCTACGGTAAAATCATTTTCCACTACCTTTCGAAGACCGTGAAGATCAAACGCGTTCATCATGCATCTTTTCCAGACGTTCCAGTTCTTGCCATCGAGTTTGTCGGCGTACGCGATTTGAAGACGGTTGGCCGGAGGGGTCGCCATAAATCGAATACACCTTATTTCAAATTGGAATTTGAAACGGTCTGTATTCCTGCTCTAGTACCAATTGTTGTACGATGAAGGCCTATAGGGGGGGTTTAAAAGGCCTAAAGTGCGGAAACGTGAATATTTGTATTTTTAGGGTTTTATATTTTTATTGTTTTTAGACTTTTGTTGATGGTTGTTTGAATACTGATTCATAAAGAAAGGTAAATAAATAAAAAATTAAAGTAAATATAAAAAGTAAAGAGATACCGAACACACGATCTGATGACGGAGTTCGGCGAGGTGGTTGCGTAAGCCTTAACCACCCGTTTACTCACTAGCGGTACTTACCGCGTTCACGAGTTGCCAACTCTCCGGGACTTGCCTTGCGGCTCCGTTTATCACAAGACCTCGAACCACCGTCGCCTTACAACAACCTCTTGACGGCCGGTGGAACAATAACTTACAAACTCGATCTCTTGAACTTCAACAAACCAACGAGCAACATGCTCAAAACTCCACTAATCTCACTTTAAGATTTAGAGCAATTTAATAGTATTAAGAAAAGAGTATTTCTGCTTTTTGTATGTAGAATTCGTGATTTTTCTTAGAGATGCAGCTCCCCCTTTTTAAAGGAGGAAGGGAGCGGGAGCAGCCCTAGAAAAGGAAAGCTGCGCAGTTCCGTTGACAATGGACCTTGTCCGTTGCCAATGGACTGACAAAAACAGAAGGCAATCAAGGAAGAATTCAAACCAAATGGCTAAATTCCTACAGTTCCGTTGCCAACGGACTGTATACAATTTCAGCCAAAACAAATGACAGAACGAAAGTTTGCTCAACGGAGTGTTCAATTGCCAACACAGGGGTCCGTTGGGAATGGACCACTTCCGTTGATAACGGAACTGGCCAGAATTGGCAAATTGCAGATTATACTCCCCTTTTAATAAGAATTGAGTTGCTCACCGAAAAGAATAAACACACACGAAGAACTAAGAAGCTTGCTCCCATGCCTTGAGATACTCTCTTGAAATCCTTTGCATGCGTGACGACTTCTTATTCTTCTGAGATAGGCAGAATGCGACCGAGACCTTTCTGAGAACTTGATCGTGCGACTATCTAGCTCAAGACATTCTCACACAAATATATTAGTAGCTCGAAATAGTTTTAAATATCATCAAACTGAGGACAACACAAAATAATGACATAAATTAGACCAATGCTAGAAGTCATTACAAGAAAATCACATAAGACAATGAGAAGATACAACAAGATATAATTTATAACTGATTCCAAAATATGTATTTTTGATTCCAAAATAAGACTCTTAGGCGGACTTCCTTGACCATATATTTATTCAATTTATTTTATTTATTTGTGGAATCCAAAATGTTTGTCATATGTCCAGCAGACATTGAACAACTAAAATAATAAATAGAAATTGAAAGACAAGTATTAATATAATATCATGTATTATAAATGTAATTCCAGACTCCGGAAGAGTTACTATTTTTTTGCCTGTACATAGTAGATAATATTTTAAAATTGTAAACTATTGTTTCTTGTAAATAAGCAAAATAATGAATTTTCATTAAAATGAAAAAATCATGAATTCCGTACAATTGGTTTCGCATCATTCCTAGAAGTGAATACCACATATATAAGTCATGATTATGAATGTGGATGCTGATGTGTACGAGGTCAAGGTCGAAATTATACTTGTGATTGTGATTATATTAAGAAGAACGCACAAGAAAGCGGAAAGAACGCACAAAATATAACTTTTTGAATGGTCTAAAAATTTATGTGGTAGTAAAGGACATTTAGTATGTCTCTATCTACGCCCTAGAACCTTGTGGAGCTTTATCAAGCCGTCTTAAAGGCAAAGACAAAATAATAATGTCGACTTGTTCATCATGATAATGAAAATGTTGATAACCGATAATGATATCATCCGCTGGATCTAAAGCACATTAACAAGAACGAGGTAGAGAAAGAACCGAGGAAGAAAAATTTCCTTTATTCTATTTTATATTCTTATTATTATTGCTATTATCAATATCATTATGAATCAAAGTATATATAGGCACAATAAGAGTTATAAATATGTGTGCCTCATTGTAGTGGACAATAATTACATTCTAAAGTATTTCTACATTTTGAGAAATATTCATGAAAGAAATCTATATTAGAACAACATACAGCTTTTCTATTAAGCTTTTCTATTAATTTGTATTATGATGGACTAATACAATTAAGTCATATTTATTAGTAAACCAGAAGTTTATTGACTTAAAACTTATTTATGCTTCTGCATAATAGATTTGGTCCAGTCGAAAAATAATTTTATGATTTTGAAAAAAACTTGAAGTTAATTAGAAAATCAACTTTATTATTAAACATGAACTGGAAGTTCAATAATTTGAAAAGTAATTTAATGATTTGACATGAACCAGAAGTCCACTAATTCCAAGAGAAATTTCATGATTTGGCATGAAACAAAAGTTTACTAATCTCAGAGTAATGATGATGCAAATAATCATAGAGAATTCAAATATGCATCAATTAAATAACCAGAAGATTCTTTTATCAAATGAATTTTCATGTGCTGCATGTTATCAAAGGAGAATTAATTGTTAGACATCACAAATCAGGGTTGGGAATGAATCACCCAATTTCCTTGAGCGTATTAATCGATGCATCTATTAGATGATCACATGTACATTTATTTAATCTCGAAATATTGTATTTGCGAGATTGCTTGCTCGAATATTCTAATTAAGATAATAATTTCTGGATCGTACCACTAAGAAAAATCGTCTTGATGATGATCAATTGGCTACGTCCCAAGTAATAATTGACTATTGTACATTGATTTAGATTATAGTTGAGCATTGGCCCACAAACGCACTTAAAATGATCTAACGTCATATCTTGTTAAGCGATTATAATTAATCGTTGGCCCCTAATAATGAAATGAAAACTCGTCTCTTGATTGAGGCCATGAAATGATATATGCTACAACACTAATTAGAGTAAAGCCAACATTTTATAATAAATACTATTTGAAATATTTTGGATGTGCAATATTTGTTCCGGTAGCTCCACCGCAACTCACAAAAATGGGTCACAAATAAAAGTCGGGCATATATGTTAAGTAAAATCGCCCTGTATAATTTGATATCTTGAACTTCATTACATGAATATATTCACTACATGATTTATTGATTATAAATTTGATGTGACAAATTTTCAATCATTATCTAATTTTAATACTTGATCTTATATATATGAACTATAAGTTAAAATGTAACTCATTTGTAAAATATAGCAAATCTATTATCAAATATATTTGTTCTTTCATAAAAGAATATCTTAATTCGGATGGATATCCCTGGAGGATCATCCAAAAATACACCTGAAGTGTGTTAGATGTTTATAGACAAAATTCCAGAAGAAAGAATTGAATGAATACCCAAGTGATTGTTATGAAACAATTAAATATTAATGAATATGTTCAAGATATAATAGACAATGAAAGTCCTGAAAAACTTGATTAATAATTAATGATAACATTAGGGGGAGAGAAACAAGAGCTGAAAAATGTAAGTTATACCTTATATGCATCATTAATATCTTTCACTTAGATCCTCGAACAAGTTAATATGAACTAGAAGTTCATAAATTTATTAATGTGAAACAACATGCGATTATATTATTTATATTGATGCAAAAATGATTATCATATCATACATTCCGCTCATAATTATATTGAAGTACCCTTGGATAATTCTATATTTGATATATGCCTGAAGCATGGTCGACCAATCGGTTCCAATGATTAAGATCCAAGGAAGAAAAAAGAGCATAATAGTAAAGTTGGCATAATTGAAGTTAACGATACTTCTAAAGAAATAAATTCTTCTGAAAAGAATATTAACGATAAAAGAGTAGAAGACATAGACGAGGAAATAACCCAAGAAGAGGTTCAGGTACCTAATAATATTGAAAATATTAAAAATGATGAGATCTCAATAAATTATGTCTCTATTAGAATAAATATGGAACCGTAATAAAATTAAGATTAATCAAAATTTATTTATCAAATTGTAATTTATATAATAAATGAAAATGAGGATCTAGAATGAAAATTATTTGTATAATGTCGACAGAAAAAGTATTGGCCAAATCGAAAGTTGTGATTAAAACATCATTATTTGAATTAGTGAAATATAAAATTGTGGAAATGTTGTCCAAACACCTGGCGTTGTATAACGGTAACTTATAAAACATGAGTTTTAGGTGTAAACAAGGATTGTGGAAAAATATTTTTAAATGAACACAAACTTTGGGTTGCATTTGAATAATTTAGTATTTACTATCATTCTCTACGAAAATTCAATCCGAGTTTTTTTTAATGAAACGAGCTAACAAACGCACGAAACATGAGTTTTAGGTCCAAATAAAGATTATGAAAAAATATTTTAACATGAAAAAAAAATAAAAAAAAAAATGGTTTGCATTTGAATAATTCAGTATTTACTATCATTCTTTACGAAAAATCTATCCGACTTTTTTTGAATGAAACGATCAAACAAACGCACGAAACATGAGTTTTAGGTAAAAACAAAGATTGTGGAGAAATATTTTAAAATGAACACAAATTTTTGTTTGCATTTGAATAATTTAGTATTTACTATCATTCTTTACGAAAAATCTATCTGAGTTTTTTTTAATGAAACGAGCTAACAAACGCACGAAACTTGAGTTTTAGGTGCAAACAAGGATTGTGGAAAAATATTTTAAAATTAACACAAATTTTGGTTTGCATTTGTATAATTTAGAATTTACTATCATTATTTATGAAAAATCTATCCGAGTTTTTTTGAATGAAACGAGCAAACAAACGCACGAAACATGAGTTTTAGGTCTAAACAAAGATTTTGGAAAAATATTTTAAAATAAATAAGAATTTTGGTTGGCATTCGAATAATTTAGTATTTACTATCCTTCTTTACGAAAAATCAATCCGAGTTTTTTTGATTGAAACGAGCAAACAAACGCACGAAACATGAGTTTTTGGTATAAACAAGGATTGTGGAAAAATATTTTTAAACGAACACAAACTTTGGGTTGCATTTGAATAATTTAGTATTTACTATCATTCTCTACGAAAAATCTATCCGAGTTTTTTTTAATGAAACGAGCTAACAAATGCACGAAACATGAGTTTTAGGTCCAAATAAAGATTATGGAAAAATATTTTAACATGAACAGAAATTCTGGTTTGCATTTGAATAATTCAGTATTTACTATCATTCTTTATGAAAAATCTATTCGAGTTTTTATGATTGAAACGAGCAAACAAACGCACGAAACATGAGTTTTTGGTATATACAAGGATTGTGGAAAAATATTTTTAAACGAACACAAACTTTGGGTTGCATTTGAATAATTTAGTATTTACTATCATTCTCTACGAAAAATCTATCCGAGTTTTTTTTAATGAAACGAGCTAACAAATGCACGAAACATGAGTTTTAGGTCCAAATAAAGATTATGGAAAAATATTTTAACATGAACAGAAATTCTGGTTTGCATTTGAATAATTCAGTATTTACTATCATTCTTTACGAAAAATCTATCCGAGTTTTTTTGAATGAAACGATCAAACAAATGCACGAAACATGAGTTTTAGGTGCAAACAAGGATTGTGGAAAAATATTTTAAAATGAACACAAATTTTGGTTTGCATTTGTATAATTTAGAATTTACTATCATTATTTACGAAAAATCTATCCGAGTTTTTTTGAATGAAACGAGCAAACAAACGCATGAAACATTAGTTTTAGGTGCAAACAAAGATTATGGAGAAATATTTTAAAATAAATAAGAATTTTGGTTGGCATTCGAATAATTTAGTATTTACTATGCTTCTTTACGAAAAACCAATCCGAGTTTTTATGATTGAAACGAGCAAACAAACGCACGAAACATGAGTTTTAGGTCTAAACAAAGATTGTGGAAAAATATTTTAAAATGAACACAAATTGTCATTTGCAATTGAATAATTTAGTATTTACTATCATTCTTTACAAAAAATCTATTCGAGTTTTTTTGAATGAAACGATCAAACAAACGCACGAAACATGAGTTTTAAGTGCAAACAAAGATTGTGGAGAAATATTTTAAACTGAAAAGAAATTTTGGTTTGCATTTGAATAATTTAGTATTTACTATCATTTTTTACGAAAAATCTAGCCGCGTTTTTTAGCATGAAACAAGCGAACAAACGAATGAAACGTGAGTTTTAAGGGCAAACAAAGATTGTGAAAAAATATTCTTAAATGAACACAAATTCTGGTTTGCATTTGAATAATTTATTATTTACTTTCATTCTTTACGAAAAATCTTATCCGAGATTTTTTTTAATGAAACGAGCTAAAAAACGCACAAAACATCAGTTTTAGGTGCAAACAAGGATTGTGAAAAAATATTTTTAAATGAACACAAATTTTGGTTTGCATTTCAATAATTTAGTATTTACTATCATTCTTTACGAAAAATCTATCCGAGTTTTTTTTAATGAAACGAGCTAACAAACGCACGAAACATGAGTTTTAGGTGCAAATAAAGATTATGGAAAAATATTTTAACATGAACACAAATTCTGGTTTGCATTTGAATAATTTAGTATTTACTTGTTTCGTGCGTTTGTTAGCTTGTTTCATTAAAAAAAACTCGGATAGATTTTTCGTAAAGAATGATAGTAAATACTAAATTATTCAAATGCGAACCAAAATTTGTGTTCATTTTAAAATATTTGTCCACAATCTTTGTTTGCACCTAAAACTCATGTTTCTTGCGTTTGTTTTATCGTTTCATTCAAAAAAACTCGGATAGATTTTTCGTAAAGAATGAGAAATATAAATTTTAAATTACAAATCTCGTACTCTTATTTCCTTATTGATGATCCTAGGGAGGGTTAAACCCGTAGGCTTCGCTGCGCTGTAACTGCGCAAAAACTTATCATTTGTGTAATCGTGTGTTAACAAAACAATTTATATTTTACCCTAATTAACCAAAAAAAGTGTATATGTGGTATTGCGTTTTAGGGGCCTTAAATTTCAACTAACTAATCAAATATTAGTTCTAGCATTTTATTTTTAAAGATTTAAGATGAGTTTTTTTTTTAAATAATAAGAGGAATTAAAGAAAAAAAGTGAGAATTTTTGATTTTTCAAATATTTAATTAAAGATAGGGACTTGTATGATAATTTATTTAAGTATGTTATCATTAACCATCAAATATATTTTTTTTTAATCTTAAGATTTGCAAAATAAGTTCAAATGTTTCAAGCTAAAAACACCCAATTAATGCATTAATTTAGATCTAAACACAAATCAGCCAATTCAATATTCAAATACTAAATCGAACAAAACTTCAATTAATTAAACATACTTAGCCAAGTTATTATTTAATTAATTGGTCACAAAACATTTGCAATTTATAGATTTTAATCTAAACAACTTAGCCAAGTATTTAAACCAAATATTCTAAATAAATGTTCCATGACAACTTTCACAAATCCCTAAATCAAATCGATTAACACAAGATTTCAAACAAACTTAAACAAATCATCACATCCCTACTAAGATTTACTCACTCATGTTCATAAAAACTATATTTACACAAGACTTGAACATGATACTCATTCAAAAGAAAAAGAAATAAGGAAAATAAAATTAAACCCCAAGAAAGAAGAGTCAAGCTAGAGTCCCTCCTTCTTGATTGATCTCGCCTCCCCTTCAACCCTTGCTCAAGCTAGATCAAGCGTCTTTCTCCTTGTAAAAATTCAATCTCCCTTTCTACTCTCTAAAATTAGGGTTTTAAGCTTAGGTCATTAATGGTGGAAGAAGAAGAAGAAGAAAAATAATGTGGATGGTGTAGAAAAATTCGTTCTCCATGGATGTATGAATGGATCTATTTTATAGAGAATTTTTTCGCTGGGAAGGTTCGGAAATAGGGTTGTGGGACTAAAGAAATGGGTTGTTCCGATTTTGATATTTGGTAGTAATTTGGGGGATGTTTAACCTCTTCCCCTTTCATTTTCTTATTCAAATTCTGCTTGAGTCAGTCTCTGTATATCTTTGGGGGATCTTTATCCATTCACCTTACAATTACCAGAATTTACACGTGGCGAAACCTGACAGGTCGAGTTAAACTGCTGCCGGCCACGTGTCGTCATGTTATTCGCTCGGTTCAATCCTCATACTACCAAATAAAGATTCTGAGAAAAGGGGAAGACACGTGTCGAGTCGTGGTTGGCCAGATCCAAACTCGTACTGATCCGTTCAGGTCACTAAAGAAAACGCATGATATTCTTCTCCATTTTACCTCATCGCACAGTCCAATTCTTTCTTATTCATGTGTTACTGAGCGAACGGAAGCATCCATTTATTAAATAAACGGAAAGAATATTTGTAGCCTTTGGAAATTCTAACGTGTTTTGCCACGCGTCGCAACGGGATTGGTATCCCTCCGAACCTCGTACTGGAGGTTGTCAGGCGTGTAGGCCATGTTCCCTTATCAGAGTTCGCCAGGTGTCTTCTTTAAATCAGGGTCCAACTGCTCGAGACACGTGTCGTGTTTTGATCCGCTGGATTCAATCTCTTCCCTACATGTGTCTCCTTCTGATCGGCCGGATTAAAACATCATTTTCTTTGATTTCTGCGCTGATTGAGTTCTGGTCGAGGGTTGACTTTTACCAGGTTTGACCTGATCTTTTATCGCATTTTCTGAGAGTTCTAGAAGGTCTTTTTTCGCGAGGTTCGTACCGTTTCATTCATATCATCATGCTCTACGATTTGGTACCCAGTTTGACCCTTTTTGAAACAGTTGACTTTTGGTCAAATTGGCGATTTCTCGGGGTTGACTTTTCGTCTTTTTGTGGATTATGTAGGTTTTGGCTTGGATCGTTGACGGATAAGAATTGTAAGAATTTTGGAGAAGCTTGTGTAGGGTTTTCGCGGAGATTTGCGAATAATTCGGCCATCTTTGGCCCAGGATTTGCAAATCGACCCTTCATTTGGAGTTGACTTTTCCCCAAGTCATCCAAATATCGTTTTCGTGGTCTTTTTACCTGAAAAATCACACAAAAATGTATTAAGGGCTTCAAAAATAATTTTTATTAAATTTAAACACTTTTCCAACATTTTATGTGATTTAAGGGTGAAATTAATAAGATAAAAATCCTAAAAATGTGTATAAAAATATACATTATAAATCCCACCACACTTAAACCAAGGTTGTCCTCAAGCAAAAATTTAAATCAAGTTTTAGGGTTTTTAGAATCAGTTTAAATTCATTTGAAAGGAGATTAAATTATTGCCATATTATTAGTCGATTATAATAATACACGAATGTCGGTGAATGTCTATTAATAATTTTAAAACCTCAGAGTCGTTGCAACTCGCCAATCTTTTATTCCTAATTAACCAAAAAAAGTTTGTATGTGGTATTGAATTTTAGGGTTCGAACACTAAGAGGTGTAGCCTTAAATTTAAACTAACTAATCAAATATTAGTTCTAGCATTTTTAGTTTTACACATTTAAGATGAGTTTTTTTTTTTTTTTGAAATAATAAGAGGAATTAAAAGAAAAAAAGTGAGAATTTTTGATTTTTCAAATATCTTGTATGATAATTTGTTTAAGTATGTTATCAGTAACCATCAAATATATATTTTTTTAATCTTAAGATTTGCAAAATAAGTTCAAATGTTTCAAGCTAAAAACACCCAATTAATGCATTAATTTAGATCTAAACACAAATCAGCCAATTCAATATTCAAATACTAAATCCAACAAAACTTCAATTAATTAAACAAACTTAGCCAAGTAATTATTTAATTAATTGGTCACAAAATATTTATAATTTATAGATTTTAATCTAAACAACTTAGCCAAGTATTTTAACCAAATATTATAAATAAATGTTCCATGACAACTTTCACAAATCCCCAAATCAAATCGATTAACACAAGGTTTCAAAAAAACTTAAACAAATCATCACATCCCTACTAAGATTTACTCACTCATGTTCATAAAAACTATATTTACACAAGGCTTGAACATGATACTCATTCAAAAGAAAAAGAAATAAGGAAAATAAAATCAAACCCCAAGAAAGAAGAGTCAAGCTAGAGTCCCTCCTTCTTGATTGATCTCGCCTCCCCTTCAACCCTTGCTCAAGCTAGATCAAGCGTCTTTCTCCTTGTAAGAATTCAATCTCCCTTTCCACTCTCTAAAATTAGGGTTTTAAGCTTAGGTCGTTAATGATGGAAGAAGAAGAAGAAGAAAAAGAATGTGGATGGTGTAGAAAAATTCGTTCTCCATGGATGTATGAATGGATCTATTTTTTAGAGAAATTTTGGCTTGGAAAGGTTTGAAAATAGGGTTGTGGGACTATAGAAATGGGTTGTTCCGATTTTATTTGGTAGTAATTTGGGGGACGTTTAGCCTCTTCTGCTTTCATTTTCTTATTCAAATTCTGCTTGAGTCAGTCTGTGTACATCTTTGGGGGATCTTTATCCATTCACCTTGTAATTACCAGAATTTACACGTGGCGACACCTGACTGGTCGAGTTAAACTGCTGCCGGCCACATGTCGTCATGTTATTCGCTCGGTTCAATCCTCATACTGCCAAATGAAGATTCTGAGTAAAGGGGAAGACACGTGTCAAGTAGTCGTTGGCCAGATCCAAACTCGTACTGATCCGTTCAGGTCACTAAAGAAAACACGTGATATTCTTCTCCATTTTACCTCATCGCAAAGTCCAATTCTTTCTTATTCATATGTTACTGAGCGAACGGAGGCATCCATTTATTACATAAACGGAGAGAATATTTGTTGCCTTTGGAAATTCTAACGCGTTTTGCCACGCGCAACGGGATTGGTATCCCTCTGAACCTCGTACTGGAGGTTGTCAGGGGTGTAGGCCATGTTCCCTTATCAGAGTTCGCCACGTATCGTCTTTAAATCAGGGTCCAACTCCTCGAGACACGTGTCGTGTTTTGATCCGCTGGATTCAATCTCTTCCCTGCATGTGTCTCCTTCTGATCGGCCAGATTAAAACTTCATTTTCTTTGATTTCTGCGCTGATTGAGTTCTTGTCAAGGGTTGACTTTTACCAGGTTTGACCTGATCTTTTATCGCATTTTCTGAGAGTTCTAGAAGGTCTTTTTTCGCGAGGTTCGTACCGTTTGATTCGTATCGTCATGCTCCTCGATTTGGTACCAATTTGACCCTTGTTGAAACAGTTGACTTTTGGTCAAATTGGCGATTTCTCGGGGTTGAATTTTTGTCTTTTTGTGGATTATGTTGGTTTTGGCTTGGATCGTTGACGGATAAGAATTGTAAGAATTTTGGAGAAGCTTGTGTAGGGTTTTCGTAGAGATTTGTGAAAAATTCGGCCATCTTTGGCCCAGGATTTGCAAATCGACCCTTCATTTGGAGTTGACTTTTCACCAAGTCATCCAAATATCGTTTTCTTGGTCTTTTTACCTAAAAAATCACACAAAAATGTATCAAGGGCTTCAAAAATAATTTTTATTAAATTTAAACACTTTTTCAACATTTTATGTGATTTAAGGGTGAAATTAATAAGATAAAAATCCTAAAAATGTGTATAAAAATACACATTACATGCGCATGTATCGTACATGACTATGGGTTCCCCAACACAAGGATCCCAAGTGGTGTGCCGTCATGGAAACCGAGTTTAATGTCCTTCTTGAGAATGGCACTTGGGATCTTGTTCCCTCTCATTCATCCCAAAATCTTGTTGATCGCTAGTGGGTTTTCAAGGTGAAGAGAAATGCGGATGGATCCCTAGAAAGATACAAGGCGCGACTAGTAGCAAAGGTTTATCACCAAGAGGAATAGATTGATTATACGGAGACATTTAGTTCGGTGGTTAAACCAACTACCATTCGTGTGGTTCTTACGCTTGCCATATCAATAGGATGGCCAGTGCGAAAACTTGATGTCAACAGTGCCTTTCTAAACGGGGATCTCGAAGAAACGGTATTCATGCAACGACCCCCTGGTATTGTGGATGATTCAAGACCAAATCCTGTATGCCTCCTCAAAAAGACTCTCTACGGACTCAAACAAGCACCACATGCATGGTTCACAAAACTAAAGTGTGCTCTCTTCAGTCTTGGTTTTGTTGGATCTCGAATAGATACTTCTCTCTTTATTCGGTTTCAAGATAATGCTCTTAGTCTTGGTCTATGTGGATGATATCCTCCTAACCGGTAGTAATCCTTCTTTTGTTGAGCAACTCATCATGGATCTAAACACGTAGTTCTCCTTGAAGGATCTTGGCTCTCTCGACAACTTTCTTGATATTGAGGCTCAAAAGGTGCAAAAAGGAGTATACTCTCTTAACCTTAATACATCTTGAATCTTCTTACAAAGGCCAAGATGCATGGTGCGAAACCGTGTTCCTCTCCCAAGGTTGCCGGGGAACAACTCTCCAAGCTAAGAGGAGACCCAATGGAGGATCCAAAGATTTATCGAAGCACGGTTGGTGTAGTTCAGTACGTGACAATCACACGATCACAAATTACCTTTGCGGTAAACAAAGTTTTTCAATTCATGCATTCACCGACCGACACCCATTGGGGCGTGGTTAAGCACATCTTGCGATACCTCAAAGGCACAATAACACACGGTCTCCTACTTCATTCTTCCCCATCTCAATGACTCCAAGCCTACTCCGATGTATATTGGGCTGATTGTCTAGACGATAGACGGTCCACGACCGGATATTGTATCTTTCTTGGTCCAAACCTCGTTTCATGCATCAAAAAGAATCTGGCAACGGTAGCTCGATCTGGCAACGAAAGCGCAATATCGCAGTCTTGTAATAGCTACTGCAACTTGTATGTATATAATTCTTACTATGTGAACTCCACATCCTTCAAAAAAAAGTCCCTATCCTATGGTGTGATAACATTGGAGTGACATATCTTGTTATCAACCCAACGTTTCATGCTCGCACAAAGTACATCGAGACCAGACCAGATTGCTGACATAAGCCCCAAAGACCAGATTGCTAACATCCTACTGAAGGGACTTACAACACCTCAATTCTCTCATCTACTTGACAAGCTCACTATGTTTAAATCCGGCTAGACTTAGGGGGGGGAGGAGAGGGGGGGGGGGGGGGGGGGGAGGCTGTTAGAATATGTGTATATATAAAGGCGAGTTCATGTACCTTGTGTAGATTGTATATGATTGTAGGGATTGCATTATAGGTTAGGAATGTGAGTGTAGGTTAGTTAGATTTAGTTAAAGTCTACTCTAATAGAATTCAATCAATTACAATTAATCAATAATTTTCTCTTCCCTCTCTCTCTACTTCTACTTCTATCACATCCTAGTTCTTTCTGTGGTTCATGGAAGCCGACAGGCTACCTACACAACTAAACCTAGAAAAAAGGGTGGAGTTCTATTACGTCTTGTGCCTTCTGTAGTTCAGGATCGAGCAAAATGATAAGTCATCTTTTATTAAATTGTTCTTATATAGTTGGGGAGCTTGACGATATATATTGGGGTAGGGGTAGAAAAAATCCCTCACTGTTGAGTAACTCTGTACAAGAGTTTGAAAGGGGTGTGTGCAGGTGGTTGTGTGTTTGTTGTGGGGAGGGGGGAGGGGAGGAGTATATAAAAATACTTGTATTTTATGAAAAAATTCACTAAAACACGGCTAATGTATACTACTTAGGAGGGGCAGTTAGAATAGGTGTATATATAAAGGCGAGTTCATGTACGTTGTGTAGATTGTATATGATTGTAGGGATTGTATTGTAGGCTAGCGATGGGAGTGTAGATTAGTTAGATTTAGTTAAAGTTTACTCTATAACTAGAGCGCCTCACTTGTAATCTAACACAATTCAATCAATTATAATTGATCAATAATTTCCTCTTCCCTCTCTCTACTTCTACTTCTATCACATCCGAGTTCTTTCTGTGGTTCATGGAAGCCGACAGGCTACCTACACAACTAAACCTAGAAAAAAGGGTGGAGTTCCGTTACATCTTGTACCTTATGTAGTTCAGGATCGAGCAAAATGATAAATCATCTTTTATTAAATTGTTCCTATCTTATGGGGGAGCTTGATATTGGGTTAGGGGGTAGAAAAATCCATAACTGCTGAGTAACTCTATACAAAAAGTTCGAACGGGTGTGTGCAACAGTGGGTTTTTTTTTGGGGGGGTTGGGGGGGCGGAGGAGGTGGAGGAATACATAGAAATATTTGTATTTTGGAAAAAAATTCACTAAAACACTGCTAATATATACTACTTAAGGGGGATGACCCCGATCCATATAAAGCTTCGTCATTGTTTCTATATATCTTTTATGTGTCTCTATTAGAACTAGACACATCCATCGGATACGAGGTTGAAGGAATTATACCCTAGGCCAAAGTGTTTGACTCGAGATTAGATTATGAGAAACAAGTTTATTTAGTTCATATATGAATGAGTGTATGGGTGACTAATATATTTACATATATTAGATCGACCATGAATGCCACTTCGGGCTCACGTCATTAGAATACGTGATTCTGATAGTAGAACTGTGAACCAACGAATGACATTCTAAACTGTCCCTAGTGATATGTAGGATGATTATAGAGATAAACATATTTCATGTAAGAAGCTACATATCCACACTAGTATATTCGCAGGCTGGATAATCATGTTCTGCTGATCATGGACATAGGGATGTCAAGTCTGGAATATAGGTACGTATTAGATAACACGTATTGGACTGACCACACTATGAGAATATGCATGGTATATCTCATTAGTGATTCTCATATGAATAGTATGCTTGTTCCTACGATCTGAGGTCATCATGAGTTTCTGTATGTGGAACTGCATACTTTAATATGATCCTACGTCATCCATAATGGGATGATCATTATGGTCATCGTTAGGTATGCACTGAATCGTGACGAGGAATGTGAGTGACCAAGATGGGATTTATTCCTCTCGTCATGAGGGAGATATCTCTGGGCCCCTGATGAACTAAGACTGAAGAAAATGCATGGCCATGCTCAAAATGGATTAACATGTGTTGTTAATATCATTTTGTATTTATTTAGTCTAATTCTCGATCAGGAAAGAGATTTTGATCAAACTCAAGGATAACACACTTCAATGCCTTGTGATCAAGACATATATCGTAGAACAAAAGGAATAAACAAATGTCTATTCAGTTAGGTTTATGATCGCTGATCATTTCATTTAACATGAGTAGTCATGACACCAGTCTAGAGGTTACTCATGACTTACGATCTCTAGAAGATCATTGCCAGCGTTAAATGGAACCTACACGGTCACACATAGAACAATGTCTAGTCGGAAAGGAAACGCTCTCAAAAGGTTATACATATGATGTATAAAAGGGTGAAGGAAACAAGCAATCATTGGATGATTGATATGATGGATTGTGCAAAAATCAGCTTAGTTCCGTTGGCAACGGAACTCAGCCAGTTCCTTGGCAGTCAAGTTTTCAGATTAGGAAACCCTATTCCGTTGGCAACAACGGAATAGGTCGGTTAGGAACGGAATAAGTGCTGGAATTAGGATTTTAGTTATGGTAACTGAGCAATCCTTTGCCTCCCTCTCTAGTATAAATATAGGGGCTGCCCCCTCTATTAGACACACAATACAGAACATCCAGGCTGCCGTAATATAGAGAGAAATAGAGAGAGCCTCCTGAAAGTATTTCCGGACTCGTCTAGCCGAGTCCAGTTATTCCGACGATTCGAAGTTCGACGTGGATACGAGTAGAAGTCCTCTGCTTTGAAGACTAGCTAGCGATCAGTTTCTTTAACCTAGGAGAAGCAAAAAGTTCATTCGAATCGAGCTTTAGGAGCACGAAGGAGAAGGAAGCGAGTCGGAATCGTTCAGACCTACATCCGTTCTCTGTCTCGCGGATCAGGAAGATCCGAGGTATAAATTTTAATAGCTTAATCTCGTACCTTTATTTCCTTTAGGATGATCCTAGAGATGCTTGAACTTGTAGGTTCCGATGCGCATGTAACGTATATGACTGCGGATTTCCAACAGAGGTTGTAAATATCAGAAAGATCAGAAATTAGAATAGAATAGAACTTGAGCTTCTATGTATTGGAGTGTGTGGAAATGTCGAAACAAAATGATCTTCGACAATAATCTGGTCCCGGCACAGAGAACCTTCACAGTAGCATTGTCGGAAGCAGGAATGTGGAAAGATATAATTCATTGAAGTGAAAAGGCAGCGTGTGTCCTTATTCCTTAAGGCGAAATAGAAGAGAACTTTGATTTACTATTTATCTACTTTTGTATTGTCTTTTCTTTTTTATTCTTTTCTTTCTCGGTTATTCTTCTTTTAGTTCACATTTACCATGATTACAAGGAAATTCAGGTTGATTGTAATGTGTATTTTTATACACATTTTTAGGGTTTTTACCATCTCAAATTCAATCATAATTCACATTAAATGTGTGAAAAATGCTCATAATTCATAAAACATAATTTGAAACCTCTTAATACATTTTTGTGTTATTTTATAGGCGAAAAGGCCATAAAAGGATAAATTGGACCAAAACGCAAATAATGGGCCAAAGATGGCCAACTAAAAACCTCAAACACTCTACAAAAAAATTCCCCAAACTTTTAGGACAATTCAAAAACCTTCTACAACCAGGTCAAACCGAGTCAAACGCCAAAAATCGCCAAGTTGACCAAAAATTAACTTTTCCAAAATGGGTCAAATGGTATATCAAAACAAAGAGCTCGACGAGACGAATCCAACGGTACAAACCTCGTGATCAGAAACCTTCTAGAACTCTCAGAATCACCAATTGAAAATCAGGTCAAATTTGGTCAAAGTCAACGAATTGACCAGATCTAACCCATCTTCTTCAAACCTCATAATTCACAATTCTACTCGAAATCGAACAAACAAGCCAGCCATGGATTCAGCATGAAGAGAGGAACATGCCGGTACCATTCTCCGGTCTTGAAAATTCCGGCGATCGCCGGAATTCGGCCAAAACAGGTGCTAACAACGAGCTGAAACCATGGTAGACTTGCCTTGCCGTCTATAGTCATCCATTCGAGCCAAAACCTATCTCATTCTCTTCTCCTTCGTCTACCCTTTCTAACCGTATGCAGAACTCATCAAATGGTGCGATGTCGAGTGAGAAATCCGTGCTTGGACAACCTGTTCGATGAAATTCTCAACGAACTTTTTAAACTTGATGAACCAACGGTCGAAATTTCGGCAGTGAGATGAATTCGACCGGTCCTCTCACATTTTTTTCACAAAGTGATGATGTTTGACGAGTCGAATAGCTTCACTGGGGTCTCTTAATGGATTCCGAAGCCTCAATTTGATAGAAAAACAACTTGAAATCTCGTTTTGATTCACGATTTTGTGTTCTGATGGGTTATTTCTGCTGAGTTCGGTTAATGGCGGAAATTCATGAATTAAGGAAAGGATTAATGCTTCAAACGCAACGCAGAGCATCGTAAGGACTTGAAGAACGAAGCCTGAACGCTGGAATGAACTGCCGCGGCTTAGAAAACAAGGTTTGAGCTTGAACAGTCATCAGTGGCGGACAGAAACTGAAACCAGTTTCAAAATGGCCAAACTCAACGAATTCTCAACCGTTTGTTGCGCTTCAAAGCTCTGTGCGTTCGTGAGGATGTGAGGAAGCAATCTAGATTGACAACTCGAGCTGAAATGAACTAGATGTCGAGTTTGATCACTGAATTCAGAATCGGGTAAAATGGAGTTAGAACCCGATCAGGAAATGGATCCAAAATCCATCGTTGCAAAACCAAAATACGTCAGAAGATTGTTTTAGGACGGATCACACGCTCGCACGCCACAGAAAAACTGAAACAACCGTTATTTAAACTCAGCTCCAAATCTCGTTCAGAAAAAGATGACTCGTTTCACGCATTTCGACCCGTTCCGCCATAAAAGATCAACAGAATGATTCAAACTCAGCGCCTATCTCTCATTCGTGATGACTCGTTTCACGCGATTGATACCCACTTCGCCACAAACGATCAGTAGAGAGAGGCCCACCAGTCAGTGTAATAACGCGCGATTCAAATTGAATCTGAAATTTTTCCGCGCGATCACGGAACAGAGGAAATGATTTTCCAACCAAGACCAGATCAAATCTCAACCGAATTCAACGAAATTTTGTCCAGATCTTCAGTACACCTACCTTGATCCGCCTGAACCAATCACAGCTCTCGATTCGCTCCCTACTCTCCTCTCCATCTCGAACAGTTCATTGGACTCTCAAGTCCAATTCGGTCTATAAAACATGCCTCAAGCCTCTTCAATCAACACACCACTCTCCATTCTTCTTCTCTAACCTCTAGAACCTCCATTAAGGAGTTTCAAGCTTTCTTGAGCTCTAATTTTCGTTTTTGAGTGAAAACGCGCAATTTGGGGCTGATTTGGGGAAAATTCGAATCGGTCGATTCTAGCTTGAATCGAGGCGCAATTGGAGCTTCAAATCGACTCGAGGGAGCTACCGGCTGGATCTCCAACTCTCGGTTTAGTCCAATTCTCTTTAAATAATTAGATTTGAATTTTAGATCACAAGAACTCAATTTTGTAATAATCATGATGAAATCTTGTCAAACTCTTGTTCTTGTGAATATGTGTGAGTAAATCTAGATAGGTAGGGGAATTTGTGATTTGTATACATGAAATCTTGCTTTATAATCTTGTAATTTTGCTGAATTTTGATGAATAGTCATGAACATACACATTTTTGAATAAATTGGGAAAAATTACTTAGCTTAGTATTTTTCATCAATTGATCTATTAAATCTAGAGTTTATTGGCTTGTTAATCATTTGAAACACTTAGCTTAGTATTTTGTGTGATTAATTTGGAGTTGTGATTGATTTAAATTAAGTTTTGTTTTGAAATGGCTGTTTTGGAATAAACTAATTCTTGAGTCAATTTCTTGAGTAAATCTTAGCTTAGATTGCTCAAATCCATCATCTAAATCTGAGAAATTATACACTTAGTGATTAATGATTGTTACACATCATAAATTTCCTATAAATCCCTATTTTTAAACCGAAAATCAAACCCTAATCCAGTTTCTGTCTTGCTGCTGTTCTTTTTCTGTTTTTTAGTATTTTTCCCTTAATTTCGTATCTAATTCAGATCTGAAAAATTAAATAAATATTTGTATAATCTATTTCTCATTTAGTAGATAATTTTCAAAACAAATTTTACCCAATTCCGATTTGTAATCTGTGAGATATTAATTTTCCAAAATTGTAATATTTCTGTTTTAAAACTTTCTGTCCAGATCTACTGTTTCCTTTCTTCTGAATTTTTAAAAATATAAAACAAAATAATAAAAATCCAAAAATAGTCCTACTTGAAGTATTTTGAAGTGTAAAATCTAAATATGAATTTTAAAACAGTAGTTGTTAAAACAGATTAGGAGATATAACAATTTTTGTGAGTGCTGGTCTGTCAGAACCAGTTTCTGATCCAGATCTGAAATTTCATTATAAATCTCAAAATACAAAACACAATTGTACAAAACTTTAACAGCTAATCCAAAACTTGATAATTGAAATTTTGTACAAATTTTGGGATTTTTCAAGCATTGGTGTATTTTTTATAATTTTCTGAACTTGCTGCTGAACCGATTTTAAGTCTGAAATAAGTTCTGGACTGAACTGCAAATATCTCGAAATTCTTGAATAAAATAATTATAACAGTAAAGAACCATATCATAGATCTCTCTTTCTAGTTTCTAACGGTATCTTGTTTGTTGGATTCGGAGTTTATTTTGTCTAGTTACAAATTAAATCACTCAAGTGTGACGTGCTGAATTTTTTGAAACAAAACTGATGTTTGAATTTGAACTTGGAAATTTATGTAATAAACCTTGAATTAAAAGATTTGCACTGGAAATAAATCATTGAGACTAGTTGATTCTTGAGGCCACACCTCCTTGTGTTCGACCCCTAAACTCATTTACCGCTCATACTCGTAAATTGATTAATAGGAAAATATAAATTGTTTTGCTAAATTGTGTAAAATATAAACGACGATTTTACACGATTTACAAATGGCGCCGTTGCCGGGGAGGTGGCTTGCATCAAGCTTTTAACTAAACCATCTCATATTTTCTTTAGTGTTTTGTCTCTTGAATTTTTAAAGGTTGATGAGAAAGACGAGATCACAAGGTGAAGTACACACACCTCGCAAGAAGGACATCAACAAGCATCTAAGAGAGATCAAGAGGAACAAGGCGCGACTTCGTCAAGCAAAGAAACGCGACAAGAAGAGGCTTCTCCTTTCACGCAAGGGCCTCAAGTACGACAAGAAGAGCTACACCAAGTGGAAAAGCCACAAGAAGAAGCTCAAAGTCAACCTCTCGCCATTCCGTCTTCATCATCACCTCCAAGATTCGCTTCTCCGTCTCCTTATATTTCTCATTCTAAATCTATTTCACCAACATCACCATCATCTTCATCTCATTTTAAACATCAAGAAGTTGAAAAAGAATTTAAAGAAACTTTAATAAACGTACAAATGACTCAACAAAGAACATTAGGGGAATTTTTAGAACACAAAATTCAAGAAAATCCTGGAAACATTGTTATACCTAGAGTACCAAATTTTAAGATAAGTACATCCATGTTAAGTGCTTTACCAACATTTGAAGGGCATAAAAATGACAATCCATATGCACATTTAGATGAATTTCATATGAAATGCACAGCATTATTTGGTAAAACTGACAATCTGGACAACATTAAGTTGATCCTTTTTCCTCATACATTAGGAGCTGCCCCTAGAGATTGGCTTACTCATTTACAGGGTGGACCATTCGAGACATTCGACGACGTGGCAAAGCGATTTCTTAAGCGGTACTTCCCAAGCACGCTTACCGCTAAGATACGCAAGGAGATTACCAACATTCAACAACGAGGCGATGAAACCATTCAAGGATACTACGAGCGCTTCGTAAGATTGTGCGCATCATGTCCTAACCATAACCTCACCGAGACCTCGCTACTCGACCAATTTATCCAAGGAATGAACGCGCTAGAAGCCCGTCTTCTCCAATGTTCGGCTGGTGGATCTTTCAACGATAAAACCCCTGCCGAAGTGCGTACCCTCATCGAAACTATGGCCGAAGGAAACCTAGGTCGGGAGGGAATCTTGGGGCAAGTAAATACAACAAGCACAGTGGATCTCAAAGCAATGGAATCCCGCATCACGGCAAACTTAGAGATGAAATTCAACAAAGTGCTTAAAGCGGTAGGGGCAAAAATGGAACCCACACCATGTGAGTTTTGCGCAAGTACGGATCACGCCACCGATGAGTGTGATACTCTTCAAGATGTGAACCATGTAGACGGTTACCAACGCCCTCAATACGCATATGAACCTTGGAAGAAAAACCCTAACCTCCGTTGGCGCGACAACCCTCAATTTCAACAACCTCAACAAGGTTATCAAAAGTCTGGAGTTTATGTTCATCCTAACGCGCAATCTCAACACCAACCTCAACAACAAGCACCTCAACCTCCGCCTCCAACTCCTCAAGATTCATCTTCGAACACCGAATTTGCTCAAATTCTTGCCATGATGCAAGGGATATCAGGACAAATATCGGAGCAAACCTCGCTTATAAACAACATTAAAGAAGAGTTAAAAGGAGAAATTACCACTCTTGCCCAAAGTCAAGCCACCCAAGGTCGACAAATGCAAAACCTTGAAATGCAAGTCAAACAAATCGCGAGTGAAGTTAACGTGCTCAAGGGACAAATGGGGAATAAATTACCTTCTCAAGGATCGGACCCTACAAATCTCAAGCCCATCAACGCAATCCAATTGAGAAGTGGGAAGCAAGTAGAATTCCCTAGAGAAGAGGAGGAAGTGATGGTACCAAGGTCAAAGGAGGACGAGTCGAGCACAAAGGAGGTACACGATGTTGAATGTGGAAATATTAATGAGGGGAGGGAAAGAGGAAAAGGTGTCAAGGAAAAGGTTCAAGAGAAAGAAAAAGAGGTACCAAAAGAGAAGTCTCATACGCCAAAAGCACCCTTTCCGCATCGCTTGACGGTAACTACCAAGAAGGATGAACTCGACAAGGATATTCTTGAAGTGTTCAAGAAAGTGGAGGTGAATATTCCAATCATCGACGCGATCCGAATGCACCCTCCTTATGCAAAAATTTTCAAGAACCTATGTACAAACAAGAGGAAGTTAAAGGGAAACGAAACGATAAACCTACCCTCGGTGATGAGCATCAATACACGAGTAGCTCAAAAAGAGAAAGACCCTGGAGTACTCGCCATTCCTTGCACCATCGGGCTCCACCAACTTGCGAAGTGCATGCTTGATCTGGGCGCCTCAATCAATGTGATGCCCAGATCCGTTTATGAAACCTTGTGTTTAGGCGAGTTCAAAGATACGCGTGTGATGGTTCAATTCGCCAATCACTCTGTAGCCCCAGTCTTGGGTGTTGCGGAAGATGTACTGGTTAAAGGGAATGGTTTGGTATTCCCGGCGAATTTCTACATACTCGAAATGGGCGACAACGCCGACTCATCCGCCATTCTCTTGGGAAGACCCTTTCTAAGAACACCTCGCACAAGGATTGACTGCCACTCGGGCACATTATCCATGGAATTCGACAATGAGAAGATCACCTTCAATATTTTCGACACGATCAAATACCCCGACGATTATAATGTCTCTAGCATTTGTGTCATTGACGAAATCGACGAGCTAGTGGAAGAGCATCTCGAAGGGGAGTATTTAAATTCTTGAAATTCACTTAATTCAGATTTTGATTTGGGATGATTTAGAACATGTAAATGCATTAGAAAATGTGAATGAAAATGAATTACTACAAGATACAAATCCAATTAAAAGTGATGTAGTGATAGAAGAAATACAAAATGAAAACTTGCCTAATCTTGAAATTTGTAGAAAAGAAGAGGTTTATTCTTTTTCAGGTCCAACTTCAAGCGAACTTAAGATTTCAGGAAAAAGAATGCCTCCATCAATCGAGACGGCACCCGACCTTGAGCTCAAAACGCTACCCGAGCATCTCAAATATGCCTACCTTGGACCTAAGGAGACCCTACCTGTCATCATTGCCTCCAACCTAACACCCGAGCAAGAAGATCGCTTGGTCGACGTTCTGAAACAACACAAGAAGGCGATTGGGTGGACCCTAGCCGACATGCCTGGGATTAGTCCTTCAACCTGTATGCATAAGATTTCGCTCGAGGAAGGCTCCAAACCCTCGAG
This sequence comes from Juncus effusus, assembly GCA_027726005.1. Lineage (NCBI taxonomy): Eukaryota > Viridiplantae > Streptophyta > Magnoliopsida > Poales > Juncaceae > Juncus > Juncus effusus. The sequence goes on along the minus strand of CM050892.1, from coordinate 9,041,169 downwards.
GGAAGCTCAAAGGAGACTAAATCCCGTCATGATGGAGGTGGTGAAAAAGGAGCTTCTCAAGCTTCTTGATGCGGGGATCATTTACGCGGTGGCCGATTCGGAATGGGTATCTCCAATCCATGTAGTTCCCAAGAAGACGGGAATCACGATTGTGGAAAATGCCGAAGGAGAGAAGGTGCCAACGCGAGTGCAAAACGGATGGAGAGTTTGTATCGACTATCGAAAACTTAATGCGGCGACAAAGAAGGACCACTTTCCTCTCCCATTCATAGATCAAATGATCGAAAGATTAGCGGGGCGACCTTACTATTGCTTCTTGGATGGCTATTCGGGATATTTTCAAATCGCCATCGACCCCGACGACCAAAAGAAGACAACCTTCACGTGCCCCTTTGGTACATTCGCCTATCGAAGGATGCCGTTCGGATTGTGCAACGCACCGGGTACATTTCAAAGGTGTATGATCTCTATCTTTTCTGAATATATTTCTAAATTCATTGAGGTATTCATGGACGACTTTTCCATTTATGGCAACTCATTTGACGAGTGTCTCCATAATTTGGGCCTAATAATGGAAAAGTGTGTGGAAGCTAATCTTGTCTTGAATTTTGAGAAGTGCCACCTTATGGTGAGCCAAGGAATTGTTTTAGGGTATTTAATCTCAGAAAAAGGCTTAGAGGTTGACAAGGCAAAGATTGATGTGATTAAAACGCTTCCATATCCTCGCAACGTAAAAGACGTACGCTCATTCCTCGGCCACGCGGGATTCTATAGGCGGTTCATTCGGGATTTCTCCAAGATCGCCCAACCCTTGTGTCGTCTTGTCCAAAAGGAATTGAAATTCGAGTTCGATGACGCGTGTAAGGAGGCATTCAACATCTTAAAAGGGAAATTGTGCGAGGCTCCAATCATCAAGCCTCCCGACTGGAATCTTCCTTTCGAAATCATGTGTGACGCCAGCGACTTGTGCGTTGGTGCAGTCTTGGGCCAACGCGTTGGTAAGGATCCTCATGTTATTTACTATGCCTCTAGGACCCTAGACGAAGCCCAAAGAAATTACACCACAACTCAAAAAGAATTATTAGCAATTGTTTTTGCATTGGAAAAGTTCCGATCATATTTGGTCGGGACGAAGGTTGTTGTGTTTTCAGATCATGCGGCGCTCAAACACCTGATGAAAAAGAAGGAGTGCAAACCTCGACTTCTCCGATGGATCCTTCTCCTACAAGAGTTCAACGTGGAGATTCGGGACAAGAAAGGCGCCGAAAACTTGGTGGCCGATCATCTCAGCCGACTCCCGACAAAAGCAGGTGATATACTTCCCATAAACGAGCTCTTCCCTGACGAACAACTTTACGTCATCCATGGAGTGATGCCTTGGTACGCCGACATCGTCAACTACTTGGAGACTCAGGAGCTCCCTAACACTCTCTCTCGAGCTCAGAAGAACAAGATAAAAAGCGACGCGTGCTATTATTTTTGGGAGGACCCTCATCTCTACAAGATTTGCTCTGACCAAATGGTGCGCAAATGCGTGCCTGACCACGAAAAACAGTCGGTACTCTCTTTTTGCCATACTTTGGAATGTGGGGGTCATTTTGGGGGACAACGTACAAGCCACAAGGTGCTTCAAAGTGGCTTGTACTGGCCAACTCTTTACAAAGATGCACATTCCTTTGAAAAGAGTTGCGAAAATTGCCAAAAGACAGGAAATCTAACCCGCAAAAATGAAATGCCTCTCAAAACTTTATTGTTTTGTGAGCTTTTTGATGTTTGGGGGATAGATTTCATGGGTCCTTTCCCCCAATCCAATGGTTATCTTTACATATTGGTGTGTGTGGATTATGTGTCAAAATGGGTAGAGGCAGTTCCTACAAGGGATGCCAACTCCAAAACGGTGATAGAATTTCTCAAAAAGAATATTTTTCAACGTTTTGGAGTCCCTAAAGCCATCATAAGTAATAGGGGCTCCCATTTTAACAACAAATACATGGAAAACCTATTGAAAAATTATCATGTACAACACCATATGTCTACCGCTTATCATTCCCAAACTAATGGACAAGCCGAAATCTCAAATAAAGAAATTAAATCAATCCTTGAGAAAGTGGTTAATCCCTCTCGCAAGGATTGGAGTCAAAGGCTTGGAGATGCACTTTGGGCGTATCGGACCGCGTACAAAACACCAATAGGTATGACACCATTTAAACTTGTGTATGGTAAAAGTTGTCATCTACCTGTTGAAATAGAGCACAAAGCATATTGGGCAATTAAAAATGTAAATTGTGAATACCCAAAAGACGCGGGAATGCGTAAATTGCAAATTCAAGAGTTGGTGGAAATTAGAATTGAGGCATACGACAACTCTCGAATTTATAAAGAAAAATTAATCACCTATCATGACAAGATAATTAAGAGAAAAGATTTCAAAGTGGGAGATAAAGTCTTGTTATTCAATTCTCGGTTGAGGTTACATCCCGGGAAATTGAAGAGTAGGTGGATAGGGCCTTTTGAAATAACAAATATTTTGCCCTTTGGAGTTTTTGAAATTTTTAGTGAAAAGAATGGCACATTCAAAGTCAATGGGCACCGACTCAAGGCGTTTTACGAAAATCACGATACAAGGTGGCTAGACGAGCAAGAGTTCGGCGAGTACCCGAGCGAGGAAGGTACGAACAAATGAGCAAAAATGCGTCGAGCTCAAGGCGCTTGCGAGAGGCAACTCGTCGTGTCAGGTCGTATTTTTCCTTTCTTTATTTTATTTTCTTATTTTTACAAGACTTCTCTTTCACACTTAAACATTTGCTACACAAAAGTTTAAGTGTGGTGGGGGAGGTTTTGCATAAAACCCCAATAATTTTCCAATTTCCACAAATTTTCTCATTTTTGAACTTTTTGTTTGAGGGAAAACAAAGGTTTAAGTGTGGTGGGGTGGTTTTGTGCAAAACCAAGTTTTGTTTTCTTGTAAAAATATGAAAATTCATAAAAATTGAAAAAAATTGAAAAATTTCAAAAATAATTAAAAACTCATAAACACCATAAAATTTAAAATTTTTACTTGTTTCTCCTCATTTTTTGTTTGTTTTTGTTTTGTAATAAGTCTGTGTGTGAGACATTTAAATGAAAAGTAAAAAAATTTTGAAATCAAAAATATTTTAAAACTAAGCCTTCTCAAGCAATTTTTGAGAAAAATACTTTAGGTTTTGGAAAATGATGAAAAGATTTGAAAAACTTCAAAAGGATTTAACCTTTGTCATGAATGCCATATTTTCCACTTCATTCCATTTATAATATCCATTTAAAATCCATTAAGCATTTCGAAAATTCATAATTATTTCACTTGCCCCTTTAATGAAATAATAAATCGTTTTTCCTTAAAGTAATGCTGTAATTAAAACTTTTGAAAAATCAAACCTTACTTTTAATACCACTAGCTTCGCAAAATTTTTCTAACTCAACCTATCTTTCATGGCATAGCTAATGACTCGTATGTCCATCTCTAATTTTCGCACTAAAAGCATGTGACCGAAATCGTAACCTGTTATCCCTTCACAAAAAGAATTCAAAAATGTGAAAAATTACTTTTAAACCCTTGAAAAAGAAAAATTTTACATATCCGCAATAGAAAATGAAGGATTTTTTTTGTACGTGTAAAGCACAGCTTGTCTTTTGATAACATGAGTGGATAGCATACCAACCTTTACGTGTTTATAAAAGAGAAAGTTGAGTTAGTTGAAACTTTTGGGGTAAATTGTATAAATTCACCATTTTAAATTTAGGGGGAGAAAGTATCAAAAACAAAATTAGGGCATTACTTTTAGGAAAAAGGTTCGTATTTGAAGGATTGGGGAATTTTAAATAAGTTTGAATTTGAAATTATTAATGGATAGTCATCGACCCTCGTGTATTATTATAATAATCAAATATTAGTATATAACATTCATGGCAATAACTAAATCTCTTTTCAAAACACTTTAAACTGATTCTAAAAACCCTAAGACTTGATTTTAATTTACGCTTGAGGGCAAGCTTGGTTTAAGTGTGGTGGAATTTGAAATGTGTATTTTTATACACTTTTTTAGGGTTTTTACCATCTCAAATTCAATCATAATTCACATTAAATGTGTGAAAAATGCTCATAATTCATAAAACATAATTTGAAACCTCTTAATACATTTTTGTGTTATTTTACAGGCGAAAAGGCCATAAAAGAATATATTGGACCAAAACGCAAATAATGGGCCAAAGATGGCCAACTAAAAACCTCAAACACTCTACAAAAAAATTCCCCAAACTTTTAGGACAATTCAAAAACCTTCTACAACCAGGTCAAACCGAGTCAAACGCCAAAAATCGCCAAGTTGACCAAAAATCAACTTTTCCAAAATGGGTCAAACGGTATATCAAAACGAAGAGCTCGACGAGACGAATCCAACGGTACAAACCTCGTGATTAGAAACCTTCTAGAACTCTCAGAATCACCAATTGAAAATCAGGTCAAATTTGGTCAAAGTCAACGAATTGACCAGATCTAACCCATCTTCTTCAAACCTCATAATTCACAATTCTGCTCGAAATCGAACAAATAAGCCAGCCATGGATTCAGCATGAAGAGAGGAACATGCCGGTACCATTCTCCGGTCTTGAAAATTCCGGCGATCGCCGGAATTCGGCCAAAACAGGTGCTAACAACGAGTTGAAACCATGGTAGACTTGCCTTGCCGTCTACAGTCATCCATTCGAGCCAAAACCTATCTCATTCTCTTCTCCTTCGTCTACCCTTTCTAACGGGTATGCAGAACTCATCAAATGGTGCGATGTCGAGTGAGAAATCCGTGTTTGAACAACCTGTTCGATGAAATTCTCAACGAACTTTTTAAACTTGATGAACCAACGGTCGAAATTTCGGCAGTGACATGAATTCGATCGGTCCTCTCGCATTTTTTTCACAAAGTGATGATGTTTGACGAGTCGAATAGCTTCAGTAATAAAAACCAAAATTTCTGTTCATTTAAAAATATTTTTCCACAATCTTTGTTCGCCCTAAAACGCATGTTTCATGTGTTTGTTCACTCGTTTCATACTAAAAAACTCGGCCAGATTTTTCGTAAAGAATCATAGTAAATACTAAATTATTCAAATACACACCAAAATTTGTTTTCATTTTAAAATATTTCTCCACAATCTTTGTTTGAACCTAAAACTCATGTTTCGTGCGTTTGTTTGCTCGTTTCAGTCAAAAAACTCGGATAGATTTTTCGTAAAGAATGATAGTATATACTAAATTAGTCAACTGCAAATCAAAATTTGTGTTCATTTTAAAATATGTTTTCACAATCTTTGTTTGGAACTAAAACTCATGTTTCGTGCGTTTGTTTGCTCGTTTCAATCATAAAAACTTGGATAGATTTTTCGTATAGATTGATAGTAAATACTAAATTATTCAAATGCAAATAAAAATTGTTGTTCATTTTAAAATATTTTTCCACAATCTTTGTTTGTACCTAAAACTCATGTTTCGTGCGTTTGTTAGCTCGTTTCTTTCAAAAAAAACTCGAATAGATTTTTCGTAAAGAATGATAGTAAATTCTAAATTATTCAAATGCAAACCAAAATTTTTGTTCATTTAAAAATATTGTTCCACAATCATTGTTTGCCCTTAAAACTCATGTTTCATGCGTTTGTTCGCTCGTTTCATGCTAAAAACTCGGCTAGATTTTTCGTAAAGAATGATAGTAAATACTAAATTATTCAAACGCAAACTAAAATTTGTTTTCATTTTAAAATATTGTTCGACAATCTTTGTTTGCCCTTAAAACTCATGTTTCATGCGTTTGTTCGCTCGTTTTATGCTAAAAAACTCGGCTAGATTTTTCGTAAAGAATGAAAGTAAATACTAAATTATTAAAATGCAAACTAAAATTTGTTTTCATTTTAAAATATTTGTCCACAATCTTTGTTTGCACCCAAAACTCATGTTTCGTGCATTTGTTTGCTCGTTTCAATCAAAAAAACTCGGATTGATTTTTCGTAAAGAGTGATAGTAAATACTAAATTATTCAAATGCAAATAAAAATTGTTGTTCATTTTAAAATATTTTTCCACAATCTTTGTTTGTACCTAAAACTCATGTTTCGTGCGTTTGTTAGCTCTTTTCATTCAAAAAAAACTCGGATAGATTTTTCCGAAAGAATGATAGTATATTCTAAATTATTCAAATCCAAACTAAAATTTTCATTCAATTAAAAATATTTTCCCAGAATCCTTGTTTGTACGTAAAACTCATGTTTCGTGTGAATAAAAATAGTTATTTATGCATGAAATGATGAGTTTTATGCAGAGTAAAAAAACTCGGATAGATTTTTCGTGAAGAATGATAGTAAATTCTAAATTATTCAAATGCAAACTAAAATTTTCGTTCATTTAAAAATATTTTTCCACAATCCTTGTTTGCACCTAAAACTCATGTTTCGTGCGTTTATTAGCTCGTTTCATTAGGAAAACTCGGCTAGATTTTTCGTAAAGAATGATAGTGACTAAATTATTCAAATGCAAACCAAAATTTATTTTCATTTTAAAATATTTCTCCACAATCCTTGCTTGCACCTAAAACTCATGTTTCATGCGTTTGTTCGCTCGTTTCATTCCAAAAAACTCATGTTTGATTTTTCGTAAAGAATGATAGTAAACACTAGATTATTCAAACGCAAACTAAAATTTGTTTTCATTTTAAAATATTGTTCCACAATCTTTGCTTGCCCTTAAAACTCATGTTTCTTACGTTTGTTCGCTCGTTTTATGCTAAAAAAACTCGCCTAGATTTTTCGTAAAGAATGAAACTAAATACTAAATTATTAAAATGCAGACCAAAATTTGTTTTCATTTTAAAATATTTCTCCACAATCTTTGTTTGCACCTAAAACTCGTGTTTCTTGCGTTTGTTTGCTCCTTTCAATCAAAAAAACTCGGATTGATTTTTCGTAAAGAATGATAGTAAATACTAAATTATTCAAATCCAAATAAAAATTATTGTTCATTTTAAAATATTTTTCCACAATCTTTGTTTGCACCTAAAACTCATGTTTCGTGCGTTTGTTAGCTCGTTTCATTCAAAAAAAACTCGGATAGATTTTTCGGAAAGAATGATAGTAAATTCTAAATTATTCAAATGCAAACCAAAATTTTTGTTCATTTAAAAATATTTTTCCGCAATCCTTGTTTGCACCTAAAACTCATGTTTCGTGCGTTTGTTTGCTCGTTTCATTAAAAAAAACTCGAATAGATTTTTCGTAAATAATGAAAGTAAATACTAAATTATTCAAATGCAAACCAAAATTTCTGTTAATTTAAAAATATTTTTTCGCAATCTTTGTTCGCCCTAAAATGCATGTTTCATGTGTTTGTTCACTCGTTTCATACTAAAAAACTCGGCTAGATTTTTCGTAAAGAATGATAGTAAATACTAAAATATTCAAATGCAAACCAAAATTTGTTTTCATTTTAAAATATTTCTCCATAATCTTTGTTTGCACCTAAAACTCATGTTTCGTGCGTTTATTTGCTCGTTTACGTAAAAAAAACACTCGGATAGTTTTTCGTAAAAAATGATAGTAAATACTAAATTATTCAAATGCAAATAAAAATTTGTGTTCATTTTAAAATATGTTTTCACAATCTTTGTTTGGAACTAAAACTCATGTTTCGTTCGTTTGTTTGCTCGTTTCAATCATAAAAACTCTTATAGATTTTTCGTAAAGAATGATAGTAAACACTAGATTATTCAAATGCAAACCAAAATTTGTTTTCATTTTAAAATATTGTTCCACAACCTTTGTTTGCCCTTAAAACTCATGTTTCATGCGTTTGTTCGCTCGTTTTATGCTAAAAAACTCGGCTAGACTTTTCGTAAAGAATGAAAGTAAATACTAAATTCTTAAAATGCAAACCAAAATTTGTTTTCATTTTAAAATATTTTTCCACAATCTTTGTTTGCACCTAAAACATATGTTTCTTGCGTTTGTTTGCTCGTTTCAACGAAACAAACTCGGATTCATTTTTTGTAAAGAATGATAGTAAATACTAAATTATTCAAATCCAAATAAAAATTGTTGTTCATTTTAAAATATTTTTCAACAATCTTTGTTTGTACCTAAAACTCATGTTTCGTGCGTTTCTTAGCTCGTTTCATTCAAAAAAAACTCGGATAGATTTTTCGTAAAGAGTGATAGTAAATTCTAAATTATTCAAATGCAAACCAAAATTTTTGTTCATTTAAAAATATTTCTTCGCAATCCTTGTTTGCACCTAAAACTCATGTTTTCTGCGTTTGTTAGCTCGTTTCATTCAAAAAAACAACTCGGATAGATTTTTCGTGAAGAATGATAGTAAATACTAAATTATTCAAATGCAAACCAAAATTTGTTTTTATTTAAAAATATTGTTCCACAATCTTTGTTTGCCCATAAAACTCATGTTTCATGTGTTTGTTCGCTCGTTTCAAGCTAAAAAACAAAGCTAGATTTTTCAAAAAGAATGATAGTAAATACTAAATTATTCAAATGCAAACCAAAATTTGTTTTCATTTTAAAATATTTTCCACAATCATAGTTTGCACCTAAAACTCATGTTTCGTGCGTTTGTTAGCTCGTTTCATTCAAAAAAAAGTCGGATAGATTTTTCGTAGAGAATGATAGTAAATTATAAATTATTCAAATGCAAACTAAAATTTTTGTTCATTTAAAAATATTTTTCCACAATCCTTGTTTGCACCCAAAACTCATGTTTCGTGCGTGTGTTATCTCGTTTCATTAAAAAAAACTCGAATAGATTTTTCGTAAAGAATGAAAGTAAATACTGAATTATTAAAATGCAAACCAAAATTTGTTTTCATTTTAAAATATTTCTCCACAATCTTTGTTCGTAAAACTCATGTTTCTTGCGTTTGTTCACTTGTTTCATAGTAAAAAACTCGGCTAGATGTTTCGCAAAAAATGATAGTAAATACTAAAATATTCAAATGCAAACTAAAATTTGTTTTCATTTTAAAATATTTCTCGACAATCTTTGTTTGCACCAAAAACTCATGTCTGTTTCGTGCATTTATTTGCTCGTTTCAATAAAAAAAAATCGGATAGATTTTTCGTAAAGAATGATAGTAAATACTAAATTATTCAAATGCAAATCAAAATTTGTGTTCATTTTAAAATATGTTTTCACAATCTTTGTTTGGAATTAAAACTCATGTTTCGTGCGTTTGTTTGCTCGTTTCAATCATACAAAGTGGGATAGATTTTTCGTAAAGAATGATAGTAAATACTAAATTATTCAAATGCAAATAAAAATTGTTGTTCATTTTAAAACATTTTTTCACAATCTTTGTTTGTACCTAAAACTCATGTTTCGTGCGTTTGTTAGCTCGTTTCATTCAAAAAAAACTCGAATACATTTTTCTTAAAGAATGGAAGTAAATTCTAAATTATTCAAATAGAAACCAAAATTTTGGTTCATATAAAAATATTTTTCCGCAATCCTTGTTTGCACCTAAAACTCATGTTTCGTGCGTTTGTTAACTCATTTCATTCAAAAAAAAACTCGGATAGAATTTTCGTAAAGAATAATAGTAAATACTAAATTATTCAAATGCAAACCAAAATTTGTGTTTATTTAAAAATATTGTTCCACAATCTTTGTTTGCCCTTAAAACTCATGTTTCATGCGTTTGTTCGCTCGTTTCATGCTAAAACACTCGGCTAGATTTTTCGTAAAGAATGATAGTAAATACTAAATTATTTAAATGCAAACCAAAATTTGTTTTCATTTTAAAATATCTCTCCACAATCCTTGTTTGCACCTAAAACACATGTTTCATGCGTTTGTTCGCTCGTTTCATGCTAAAAAACTCGGCAAGATTTTTCGTAAAGAATGATAGTAAACACTAGATTATTTAAATGCAAACAAAAATTTGTTTTCATTTTAAAATATTGTTCCACAATTTTTGTTTGCCCTTAAAACTCATGTTTCATGCGTTTATTCGCTCATTTCATGCTACAGAACTCAGCTAGATTTTTCGTAAAGAATGATAGTAAATACGAAAATATTCAAATGCAAACCAAAATTTGTTTTCATTTTAAAATATTTCTCCACAATCTTTGTTTGCACCTAAAACTCATGTTTCGGGCGTTTATTTGCTCGTTTACATAAAAAAAACACTCGGATAGTTTTTCGTAAAAAATGATAGTAAATACTAAATTATTCAAATGCAAATCAAAATTTGTGTTCATTTTAAAATATGTTTTCACAATATTTTTTTGGAACTGAAACTCATGTTTCGTGCGTTTGTTTGCTCGTTTCTATCATAAAAACTCGGATAGATTTTTCCTTAAGAATGATAGTAAATACTAAATTATTCAAATGCATACCAAAATTTGTGTTTATTTAAAAATATTGTTCCACAATCTTTGTTTGCCCTTAAAACTTATGTTTCATGCGTTTGTTCGCTCCCAAATTTGTTTTCATTTTAAAATATTTCTCCACAATCTTTGTTTGCACCTAAAACTCATGTTTCATGCGTTTGTTATCTCGTTTCATTCAAAAAAAAGTCGGATAGATTTTTCGTAAAGAATGATAGTAAATTATAAATTATTCAAATGCAAACTAAAATTTTTGTTTGTTTAAAAATATTTTTCCACAATCCTTGTTGGCACCCAAAACTCATGTTTCGTGCGTTTCTTAGCTCGTTTCATTAAAAAAAACTCGAATAGATTTTTCGTAAAGAATGAATGTAAATACTAAATTATTCAAATGGAAACCAAAATTTCTGTTAATTTAAAAATATTTTTCCACAATCTTTGTTCGCCCTAAAACGCATATTTCATGTGTTTGTTCACTCGTTTCATACTAAAAAACTCGGCAAGATTTTTCGTAAAGAATGATAGTAAATACTAAAATATTCAAATGCAAACGAAAATTTGTTTTCATTTTAAAATATTTCTCCACAATCTTTGTTTGCACCTAAAACTCATGTTTCGTGCGTTTATTTGCTCGTTTCAATAAAAAAAATACTCCGATAGATTTTTCGTAAAGAATGATAGTAAATACTAAATTATTCAAATGCAAATCAAAATTTGTGTTCATTTTAAAATATGTTTTCACAATCTTTGTTTGGAACTAAAACTCATGTTTCGTGCATTTCTTTGCTCGTTTCAATCATAAATACTCGGACAGATTTTTCGTAAAGAATGATAATAAATACTAAATTATTCAAATGCAAATAAAAATTATTGTTCATTTTAAAACATTTTTCCACAATCTTTGTTTGTACCTAAAACTCATGTTTCGTGCGTTTCTTAGCTCGTTTCATTGAAAAAAAACTCGAATACATTTTTCGTAAAGAATGGTAGTCAATTCTAAATTATTAAAATGCAAATCAATATTTTTGTTCATTTAAAAATATTTTTCCGCAATCCTCGTTTGCACCTAAAACTCATGTTTCGTGCGTTTGTTAACTCGTTTCATTCAAAAAAAAACTCGGATAGATTTTTCGTAAAGAATGATAGTAAATACTAAATTATTCAAATGCAAACCAAAATTTGTGTTCATTTAAAAATATTGTTCCACAATCTTTGTTTGCCCCTAAAACTCATGTTTCAGGCGTTTGTTCGCTCGTTTCATACTAAAAAACTCGGCTAGATTTTTCATAAATAATGATAGTAAATACTAAATTATTCAAATGCAAACCAAAATTTGTTTTCATTTTAAAATTTTTCTCCACAATCCTTGTTTGCACCTAAAATTCATGTTTCGTGCGTTTGTTAGCTCGTTTCATTCAAACAAAAGTCGGATAGATTTTTCGTAAAGAATGATAGTAAATTATAAATTATTCAAATGCAAACTAAAATTTTTGTTCGTTTAAAAATATTTTTCCACAATCCTTGTTTGCACCCAAAACTCATGTTTCGTGCGTTTCTTAGCTCGTTTCATTAAAAAAAACTCGGCAAGATTTTTCGTAAAGAATGATAGTAAATACTAAAATATTCAAATGCAAACGAAAATTTGTTTTCATTTTATAATATTTCTCCACAATCTTTGTTTGCACCTAAAACTCATGTTTCGTGCGTTTATTTGCTCGTTTCAATAAAAAAAATACTCCGATAGATTTTTCGTAAAGAATGATAGTAAATACTAAATTATTCAAATGCAAATCAAAATTTGTGTTCATTTTAAAATATGTTTTCACAATCTTTGTTTGGTACTAAAACTCATGTTTCGTGCGTTTCTTGGCTCGTTTCAATCATAAAAACTCGGATAGAGTTTTCGTAACGAATGATACTAAATACTAAATTATTCAAATGCAAATAAAAATTGTTGTTCATTTTAAAACATTTTTCCACAATCTTTGTTTGTACCTAAAACTCATGTTTCGTGCGTTTGTGAGCTCGTAAAAAACTCGAATACATTTTTCGTAAAGAATGATAGTAAATTCTAAATTATTCAAATGCAAATCAAAATTTTTGTTCATTTACAAAAAAATTTCCGCAATCCTCGTTTGCACCTAAAACTCATGTTTCATGCGTTTGTTAACTCGTTTCATTGAAAAAAAAAACTCAGATAGATTTTTCGTAAAGAATGATAGTAAATACTAAATTATTCAAATGCAAACCAAAATTTGTGTTTATTAAAAAATATTGTTCCACAATCTTTGTTTGCCCTTAAAACTCATGTTTCATGCGTTTGTTCGCTCGTTTCATGCTAAAAAACTCGGCTAGATTTTTCATAAAGAATGATAGGAAATACTAAATTATTGAAATGCGAACCAAAATTTGTTTTCATTTTAAAATATTTCTCCACAATCTTTGTTTGCACCTAAAACTCATGTTTCGTGCGTTTGTTTCCTCGTTTCATTCAAAAAAAAGTCGGATAGATTTTTCGTAAAGAATGATACTAAATTATAAATTATTCAAATGCAAACTAAAATTTTTGTTCGTATAAAAATATTTTTCCACAATCCTTGTATGCACCCAAAACTCATGTTTCGTGCGTTTCTTAGCTCGTTTCATCAAAAAAAACTCGAATAGATTTTTCGTGAAGAATGAAAGTAAATACTAAATTATTCAAATGCAAACCAAAATTTCTGTTCATTTAAAAATATTTTTCCACAATCTTTGTTTGCCCCTAAAACTCATGTTTCAGGCGTTTGTTCGCTCGTTTCGTACTAAAAAACTCGTCTAGATTTTTCGTAAAGAATGATAGTAAATACTAAATTATTCAAATGCAAACCAAAATTTGTTTTCATTTTAAAATTTTTCTCCACAATCCTTGTTTGCACCTAAAATTCATGTTTCGTGCGTTTGTTAGCTCGTTTCATTCAAACAAAAGTCGGATAGATTTTTCGTAAAGAATGATAGTAAATTATAAATTATTCAAATGCAAACTAAATTTTTTGTTCGTTTAAAAATATTTTTCCGCAATCCTTGTTTGCACCCAAAACTCATGTTTCGTGCGTTTCTTAGCTCGTTTCATTAAAAAAAACTCGAATAGATTTTTCGTAAAGAATGAAAGTAAATACTAAATTATTCAAATGCAAACCAAAATTTCTGTTCATTTAAAAATATTTTTCCACAATCTTTGTTCGCCCTAAAACGCATGTTTCATGTGTTTGTTCACTCTTTTCATACTAAAAAACTCGGCTAGATTTTTCGTAAAGAATGATAGTAAATACTAAAATATTCAAATGCAAACCAAAATTTGTTTTCATTTTAAAATATTTCTCCACAATCTTTGTTTGCACCTAAAACTCATGTTTCGTGCGTTTATTTGCTCGTTTCAATAAAAAAAATACTCGGACAGATTTTTCGTAAAGAATGATAGTAAATACTAAATTATTCAAATGCAAATCAAAATTTGTGTTCATTTTAAAATATGTTTTCACAATCTTTGTTTGGAACTAAAACTCATGTTTCGTGCGTTTCTTTGCTCGTTTCAATCATAAAAACTCGGATAGATTTTTCGTAAAGAATGATAATAAATACTAAATTATACAAATGCAAATAAAAATTATTGTTCATTTTAAAATATTTTTCCACAATCTTTGTTTGTACCTAAAATTCATGTTTCGTGCGTTTGTTAGCTCGTTTCATTGAAAAAAAACTCGAATACATTTTTCCGTAAAGAATGATAGTAAATTCTAAATTATTCAAATGCAAATCAATATTTTTGTTCATTTAAAAATATTTTTCCGCAATCCTCGTTTGCACCTAAAACTCATGTTTCATGCGTTTGTTAACTCCTTTCATTCAAAAAAAAACTCGGATAGATTTTTCGTAAAGAATGATAGTAAATACTAAATTATTCAAATGCAAACCAAAATTTGTGTTTATTAAAAAATATTGTTCCACAATCTTTGTTTGCCCTTAAAACTCATGTTTCACGCGTTTGTTCGCTCGTTTCATGCTAAAAAACTCGGCTAGATTTTTCGTAAAGAATGATAGTAAATACTAAATTATTCAAATGCAAACCAAAATTTGTTTTCATTTTAAAATTTTTCTCCACAATCCTTGTTTGCACCTAAAATTCATGTTTCGTGCGTTTGTTAGCTCGTTTCATTCAAACAAAAGTCGGATAGATTTTTCGTAAAGAATGATAGTAAATTATAAATTATTCAAATGCAAACTAAAATTTTTGTTCGTTTAAAAATATTTTTCCACAATCCTTGTTTGCACCCAAAACTCATGTTTCGTGCGTTTCTTAGCTCGTTTCATTAAAAAAAACTCGGCAAGATTTTTCGTAAAGAATGATAGTAAATACTAAAATATTCAAATGCAAACGAAAATTTGTTTTCATTTTATAATATTTCTCCACAATCTTTGTTTTCACCTAAAACTCATGTTTCGTGCGTTTATTTGCTCGTTTCAATAAAAAAAATACTCCGATAGATTTTTCGTAAAGAATGATAGTAAATACTAAATTATTCAAATGCAAATCAAAATTTGTGTTCATTTTAAAATATGTTTTCACAATCTTTGTTTGGTACTAAAACTCATGTTTCGTGCGTTTCTTGGCTCGTTTCAATCATAAAAACTCGGATAGAGTTTTCGTAAAGAATGATACTAAATACTAAATTATTCAAATGCAAATAAAAATTGTTGTTCATTTTAAAACATTTTTCCACAATCTTTGTTTGTACCTAAAACTCATGTTTCGTGCGTTTGTGAGCTCGTAAAAAACTCGAATACATTTTTCGTAAAGAATGATAGTAAATTCTAAATTATTCAAATGCAAATCAAAATTTTTGTTCATTTACAAAAAAATTTCCGCAATCCTCGTTTGCACCTAAAACTCATGTTTCATGCGTTTGTTAACTCGTTTCATTGAAAAAAAAAACTCGGATAGATTTTTCGTAAAGAATGATAGTAAATACTAAATTATTCAAATGCAAACCAAAATTTGTGTTTATTAAAAAATATTGTTCCACAATCTTTGTTTGCCCTTAAAACTCATGTTTCATGCGTTTGTTCGCTCGTTTCATGCTAAAAAACTCGGCTAGATTTTTCATAAAGAATGATAGGAAATACTAAATTATTGAAATGCGAACCAAAATTTGTTTTCATTTTAAAATATTTCTCCACAATCTTTGTTTGCACCTAAAACTCATGTTTCGTGCGTTTGTTTGCTCGTTTCATTCAAAAAAAAGTCGGATAGATTTTTCGTAAAGAATGATAGTAAATTATAAATTATTCAAATGCAAACTAAAATTTTTGTTCGTATAAAAATATTTTTCCACAATCCTTGTATGCACCCAAAACTCATGTTTCGTGCGTTTCTTAGCTCGTTTCATCAAAAAAAACTCGAATAGATTTTTCGTGAAGAATGAAAGTAAATACTAAATTATTCAAATGCAAACCAAAATTTCTGTTCATTTAAAAATATTTTTCCACAATCTTTGTTTGCCCCTAAAACTCATGTTTCAGGCGTTTGTTCGCTCGTTTCGTACTAAAAAACTCGGCTAGATTTTTCGTAAAGAATGATAGTAAATACTAAATTATTCAAATGCAAACCAAAATTTGTTTTCATTTTAAAATTTTTCTCCACAATCCTTGTTTGCACCTAAAATTCATGTTTCGTGCGTTTGTTAGCTCGTTTCATTCAAACAAAAGTCGGATAGATTTTTCGTAAAGAATGATAGTAAATTATAAATTATTCAAATGCAAACTAAATTTTTTGTTCGTTTAAAAATATTTTTCCACAATCCTTGTTTGCACCCAAAACTCATGTTTCGTGCGTTTCTTAGCTCGTTTCATTAAAAAAAACTCGAATAGATTTTTCGTAAAGAATGAAAGTAAATACTAAATTATTCAAATGCAAACCAAAATTTCTGTTCATTTAAAAATATTTTTCCACAATCTTTGTTCGCCCTAAAACGCATGTTTCATGTGTTTGTTCACTCTTTTCATACTAAAAAACTCGGCTAGATTTTTCGTAAAGAATGATAGTAAATACTAAAATATTCAAATGCAAACCAAAATTTGTTTTCATTTTAAAATATTTCTCCACAATCTTTGTTTGCACCTAAAACTCATGTTTCGTGCGTTTATTTGCTCGTTTCAATAAAAAAAATACTCGGACAGATTTTTCGTAAAGAATGATAGTAAATACTAAATTATTCAAATGCAAATCAAAATTTGTGTTCATTTTAAAATATGTTTTCACAATCTTTGTTTGGAACTAAAACTCATGTTTCGTGCGTTTCTTTGCTCGTTTCAATCATAAAAACTCGGATAGATTTTTCGTAAAGAATGATAATAAATACTAAATTATACAAATGCAAATAAAAATTATTGTTCATTTTAAAACATTTTTCCACAATCTTTGTTTGTACCTAAAATTCATGTTTCGTGCGTTTGTTAGCTCGTTTCATTGAAAAAAAACTCGAATACATTTTTCCGTAAAGAATGATAGTAAATTCTAAATTATTCAAATGCAAATCAATATTTTTGTTCATTTAAAAATATTTTTCCGCAATCCTCGTTTGCACCTAAAACTCATGTTTCATGCGTTTGTTAACTCCTTTCATTCAAAAAAAAACTCGGATAGATTTTTCGTAAAGAATGATAGTAAATACTAAATTATTCAAATGCAAACCAAAATTTGTGTTTATTAAAAAATATTGTTCCACAATCTTTGTTTGCCCTTAAAACTCATGTTTCACGCGTTTGTTCGCTCGTTTCATGCTAAAAAACTCGGCTAGATTTTTCATAAAGAATGATAGAAAATACTAAATTATTCAAATGCGAACCAAAATTTGTTTTCATTTTAAAATATTTCTCCACAATCTTTGTTTGCACCTAAAACTCATGTTTCGTGCGTTTGTTAGCTCGTTTCATTCAAAAAAAAGTCGGATAGATTTTTCGTAAAGAATGATAGTAAATTATAAATTATTCAAATGCAAACTAAAATTTTTGTTCGTTTAAAAATATTTTTCCACAATCCTTGTTTGCACCCAAAACTCATGTTTCGTGCCTTTCTTAGCCCGTTTCATTAAAAAAAACTCGAATAGATTTTTCGTAAAGAATGAAAGTAAATACTAAATTATTCAAATGCAAACCAAAATTTCTGTTCATTTAAAAATATTTTTCCACAATCTTTGTTCGCCCTAAAACGCATGTTTTATGTGTTTGTTCACTCTTTTCATACTAAAAAACTCGGCTAGATTTTTCGTAAAGAATGATAGTAAATACTAAAATATTCAAATGCAAACCAAAATTTGTTTTCATTTTAAAATATTTCCCCACAATCTTTGTTTGCACCTAAAACTCATGTTTCGTGCGTTTATTTGCTCGTTTCAATAAAAAAAAAACTCGGACAGATTTTTCGTAAAGAATGATAGTAAATACTAAATTATTCAAATACAAATCAAAATTTGTGTTCATTTTAAAATATGTTTTCACAATCTTTGTTTGGAACTAAAACTCATGTTTCGTGCGTTTCTTTGCTCGTTTCAATCATAAAAACTCGGATAGATTTTTCGTAAAGAATGATAATAAATACTAAATTATTCAAATGCAAATAAAAATTATTGTTCATTTTTAAACATTTTTCCACAATCTTTGTTTGAACCTAAAACTCATGTTTCGTGCGTTTCGTAGCTCGTTTCATTAAAAAAAAACTCGAATACATTTTTCATAAAGAATGGTAGTAAATTCTAAATTATTCAAATCCAAATCAAAATTTTTGTTCATTTAAAAATATTTTTCCGCAATCCTCGTTTGCACCTAAAACTCATGTTTCGTGCGTTTGTTAACTCGTTTCATTCAAAAAAAAACTCGGATAGATTTTTCGTAAAGAATGATAGTATATACTAAATTATTCAAATGCAAACCAAAAAATTTGTGTTCATTTAAAAATATTGTTCCACAATCTTTGTTTGCCCCTAAAACTCATGTTTCAGGCGTTTGTTCGCTCGTTGCATGCTAAAAAACTCGGCTAGATTTTTCGTAAAGAATGATAGTAAATACTAAATTATTCAAATGCAAATCAAAATTTGTGTTCATTTTAAAATATGTTTTCACAATCTTTGTTTGGAACTAAAACTCATGTTTCGTGCATTTTTTTGCTCGTTTCAATCATAAATACTCGGATAGATTTTTCGTAAAAAATGATAATAAATACTAAATTATTCAAATGCAAATAAAAATTATTCTTCATTTTAAAACATTTTTCCACAATCTTTGTTTTTACCTAAAACTCATGTTTCGTGCGTTTCTTAGCTCGTTTCATTGAAAAAAAACTCGAATACATTTTTCGTAAAGAATGGTAGTAAATTCTAAATTATTCAAATGCAAATCAAAATTTTTGTTCATTTAAAAATATTTTTCCGCAATCCTCGTTTGCACCTAAAACTCATGTTTCGTGCGTTTGTTAACTCGTTTCATTCAAAAAAAAACTCGGATAGATTTTTCGTAAAGAATGATAGTAAATACTAAATTATTCAAATGCAAACCAAAATTTGCGTTCATTTATAAATATTGTTCCACAATCTTCGTTTGCCCCTAAAACTCATGTTTCAGGCGTTTGTTCGCTCGTTGCATGCTAAAAAACTCGACTAGATTTTTCGTAAAGAATGATAGTAAATACTAAATTATTCAAATGCAAATCAAAATTTGAGTTCATTTTAAAATATGTTTTCACAATCTTTGTTTGGAACTAAAACTCATGTTTCGTGCATTTTTTTGCTCGTTTCAATCATAAATACTCAGATATATTTTTAGTAAAGAATGATAATAAATACTAAATTATTCAAATGCAAATAAAAATTATTGTTCATTTTAAAACATTTTTCCACAATCTTTGTTTGTACCTAAAACTCATGTTTCGTGCGTTTCTTAGCTCGTTTCATTGAAAAAAGACTCGAATACATTTTTCGTAAAGAATGGTAGTAAATTCTAAATTATTCAAATGCAAATCAAAATTTTTGTTCATTTAAAAATATTTTTCCGCAATCCTCGTTTGCACCTAATACTCATGTTTCGTACGTTTGTTAACTCGTGTCATTCAAAAAAAAACTCGGATAGATTTTTCGTAAAGAATGATAGTAAATACTAAATTATTCAAATGCAAACCAAAATTTGTGTTCATTTAAAAATATTGTTCCACAATCTTTGTTTGCCCCTAAAACTCATGTTTCGTGCGTTTGTTAGCTCGTTTCTTTCAAAAAAAAGTCGGATAGAGTTTTCGTAAAGAATGATAGTAAATTATATATTATTCAAATGCAAACTAAATTTTTTGTTCGTTTAAAAATATTTTTCCACAATCCTTGTTTGCACCCAAAACTCATGTTTCGTGCGTTTCTTAGCTCGTTTCATTCAAAAAAAAGTCGGATAGAGTTTTTGTAAAGAATGATAGTAAATTATAAATTATTCAAATGCAAACTAAATTTTTTGTTCATTTAAAAATATTTTTCCACAATCCTTGTTTGCACCCAAAACTCATGTTTCGTGCGTTTCTTAGCTCGTTTCATTAAAAAAACTCGAATAGATTTTTCGTAAAGAATGAAAGTAAATACTAAATTATTCAATTGCAAACCAAAATTTATGTTCATTTAAAAATATTTTTCCACAATCTTTGTTCGCCCTAAAACGCATGTTTCATGTGTTTGTTCACTCTTTTCGTACTAAAAAACTCGGCTAGATTTTTCGTAAAGAATGATAGTAAATACTAAATTATTCAAATGCAAACCAAAATTTGTGTTCATTTAAAAATATTGTTCCACAATCTTTGTTTGCCCCTAAAACTCATGTTTCAGGCGTTTGTTCGCTCGTTTCATGCTAAAAAACTCGGCTAGATTTTTCGTAAAGAATGATAGTAAATACTAAATTATTCAAATGCAAACCAAAATTTGTTTTCATTTTAAAATTTTTCTCCACAATCCTTGTTTGCACCTAAAATTCATGTTTCGTGCGTTTGTTAGCTCGTTTCATTCAAAAAAAAGTCGGATAGATTTTTCGTAAAGAATGATAATAAATTATAAATTATTCAAATGCAAACTAAATTTTTTGTTCGTTTAAAAATATTTTTCCACAATCCTTGTTTGCACCCAAAACTCATGTTTCGTGCGTTTCTTAGCTCGTTTCATTAAAAAAAACTCGATATATTTTTCGTAAAGAATGAAAGTAAATACTAAATTATTCAAATGCAAACCAAAATTTCTGTTTATTTAAAAATATTTTTCCACAATCTTTGTTCGCCCTAAAACGCATGTTTCATGTGTTTGTTCACTCTTTTCATACTAAAAAACTCGGCTAGATTTTTCGTAAAGAATGATAGTAAATACTAAATTATTCAAATGCAAACCAAAATTTGTGTTCATTTAAAAATATTGTTCCACAATCTTTGTTTGCCCCTAAAACTCATGTTTCAGGCGTTTGTTCGCTCGTTTCATGCTAAAAAACTCGGCTAGATTTTTCGTAAAGAATGTTAGTAAATACTAAAATATTCAAATGCAAACCAAAATTTGTTTTCATTTTAAAAATATTTCTCCACAATCTTTGTTTGCACCTAAAACTCATGTTTCGTGCGTTTATTTGCTCGTTTCAATAAAAAGAAAACTCGGACAGATTTTTCGTAAAGAATGATAGTAAATACTAAATTATTCAAATGCAAATCAAAATTTGTGTTCATTTTAAAATATGTTTTCACAATCTTTGTTTGGAACTAAAACTCATGTTTCGTGCATTTCTTTGCTCGTTTCAATCATGAATACTCGGATAGATTTTTCGTAAAGAATGATAATAAATACTAAATTATTCAAATGCAAATAAAAATTATTGTGCATTTTAAAACATTTTTCCACAATCTTTGTTTGTACCTGAAACTCATGTTTCGTGCGTTTCTTAGCTCGTTTCATTGAAAAAAAACTCGAATACATTTTTCGTAAAGAATGGTAGTAAATTCTAAATTATTCAAATGCAAATCAAAATTTTTGTTCATTTAAAAATATTTTTCCGCAATCCTCGTTTGCACCTAAAACTCATGTTTCGTGCGTTTGTTAACTCGTTTCATTCAAAAAAAAACTCGGATAGATTTTTCGTAAAGAATGATAGTAAATACTAAATTATTCAAATGCAAACCAAAATTTGTGTTCATTTAAAAATATTGTTCCACAATCTTTGTTTGCCCCTAAAACTCATGATTCAGGCGTTTGTTCGCTCGTTTCATGCTAAAAAACTCGGCTAGATTTTTCGTAAAGAATGATAGTAAATACTAAAATATTCAAATGCAAACCAAAATTTGTTTTCATTTTAAAATATTTCTGCACAATCTTTGTTTGCACCTAAAACTCATGTTTCGTGCGTTTATTTGCTCGTTTGAATAAAAAGAAAACTCGGACAGATTTTTCGTAAAGAATGATAGTAAATACTAAATTATTCAAATGCAAATCAAAATTTGTGTTCATTTTAAAATATGTTTTCACAATCTTTGTTTGGAACTAAAACTCATGTTTCGTGCATTTCATTGCTCGTTTCAATCATAAATACTCGGATAGATTTTTCGTAAAGAATGATAATAAATACTAAATTATTCAAATGCAAATAAAAATTATTGTTCATTTTAAAACATTTTTCCACAATCTTTGTTTGTACCTAAAACTCATTTTTCGTGCGTTTCTTAGCTCGTTTCATTGAAAAAAAACTCGAATACATTTTTCGTAAAGAATGGTAGTAAATTCTAAATTATTCAAATGCAAATCAAAATTTTTGTTCATTTAAAAATATTTTTCCGCAATCCTCGTTTGCACCTAAAACTCATGTTTCGTACGTTTGTTAACTCGTTTCATTCAAAAAAAAACTCGGATAGATTTGTCGTAAAGAATGATAGTAAATACTAAATTATTCAAATGCAAACCAAAATTTGTGTTCATTTAAAAATATTGTTCCACAATCTTTGTTTGCACCTAAAACTCATGTTTCAGGCGTTTGTTCGCTCGTTTCATGCTAAAAAACTCGGCTAGATTTTTCGTAAAGAATGATAGTAAATACTAAATTATTCAAATGCAAACCAAAATTTGTTTTCATTTAAAAATTTTTCTACACAATCCTTGTTTGCACCTAAAGTTCATGTTTCGTGCGTTTGTTAGCTCGTTTCATTCAAAAAAAAGTCGGATAGATTTTTCGTAAAGAATGATAGTAAATTATAAATTATTCAAATGCAAACTAAATTTTTTGTTCGTTTAAAAATATTTTTCCACAATCCTTGTTTGCACCCAAAACTCATGTTTCGTACGTTTCTTAGCTCGTTTCATTAAAAAAAACTCGAATAGATTTTTCGTAAAGAATGAAAGTAAATACTAAATTATTCAAATGCAAACCAAAATTTTTGTTTATTTAAAAATATTTTTCCACAATCTTTGTTCGCCCTAAAACGCATGTTTCATGTGTTTGTTCACTCTTTTCATACTAAAAAACTCGGCTAGATTTTTCGTAAAGAATGATAGTAAATACTAAATTATTCAAATGCAAACCAAAATTTGTGTTCATTTAAAAATATTGTTCCACAATCTTTGTTTGCCCCTAAAACTCATGATTCAGGCGTTTGTTCGCTCGTTTCATGCTAAAAAACTCGGCTAGATTTTTCGTAAAGAATGATAGTAAATACTAAAATATTCAAATGCAAACCAAAATTTGTTTTCATTTTAAAATATTTCTGCACAATCTTTGTTTGCACCTAAAACTCATGTTTCGTGCGTTTATTTGCTCGTTTGAATAAAAAGAAAACTCGGACAGATTTTTCGTAAAGAATGATAGTAAATACTAAATTATTCAAATGCAAATCAAAATTTGTGTTCATTTTAAAATATGTTTTCACAATCTTTGTTTGGAACTAAAACTCATGTTTCGTGCATTTCTTTGCTCGTTTCAATCATAAATACTCGGATAGATTTTTCGTAAAGAATGATAATAAATACTAAATTATTCAAATGCAAATAAAAATTATTGTTCATTTTAAAACATTTTTCCACAATCTTTGTTTGTACCTAAAACTCATTTTTCGTGCGTTTCTTAGCTCGTTTCATTGAAAAAAAACTCGAATACATTTTTCGTATAGAATGGTAGTAAATTCTAAATTATTCAAATGCAAATCAAAATTTTTGTTCATTTAAAAATATTTTTCCGCAATCCACGTTTGCACCTAAAACTCATGTTTCGTACGTTTGTGTGAACCGCGCAAAACCGTCGTTAAATTTCACACAATTTAGCAAAAATATTTATAATTTCCCTAGATTTACTCTTAAGTGTATATGTGGTCTTTTGAGTTTTAGGGGTCGAACACAAGGAGAATGGCCTTGAGATATTACAATTCTTTTCAAAAGTAGGTCTTTGTTTTGTTCAAATGATGTAAATTGTTTAAGAAGGGTAATGATGTATTAGATGGATTTTAATCAAATTCGTACACAATTTTTTTAAAAATTCTTTAATAATAGTTCCAAATGTCCAAAAGTTGCAAATGATATGTCAATGAAAACTAGAGAATGAGATCTTCACAATGCAAGGTAAATCAATTATCACTTTTGTTCATATTTTTATTTAATCTACACTTTTCATAATCAATCAGCAGGAATTTTCATAAAATCACAGAAATTCGAAAATTACTTCAAAAATTACCAAAATTTTACAGACATTAGGAAAGAAAGTTCAGGTTATGTGGTTAAAATTTCAGATCAAAAAGATTGATATTCCAAAAGTTATGGTCACAAATCAGAGTATATGACAGAATTGGACAGAGAATGGTATGTGTTGCCAAAAGAGGGTGGAATTCAAATTTTATCCAAACAACAATGCAATTAAAATTCAGATCAAGAAACTACACTTCAAAATGATTTCCAGAGACTTAGATTTTTTATTTATAGGATTTTTTTACTAATTTCTAAAAATTGTAGAAAAAACAGTCAGATTCAAAATCAAGAACAGAAGATTTAAAAAAAATCAAAACTTTGCACAGATTGTATCTTACAAATTTAACATAAAAGCATTGGGCACATATTATATGAAAGTTGTTCTAAAATATCTAAAGAATCACAAAATATTTTTTTTATAATTTTCTTTGATCAGATCTGAAGTCAAACAATTTTTTACTGAAACTGACAGAATAAAAATGCAGAAAAATGTATTTTTGAATTTAGAGGATAAAAGTAGGGATTTTTAAGGCAATTTGATCAAGAATTGTATCATTAATCACAAAATATTCAATTTATCAGATTTGGAACAAGTTTGAATTATTTCCAACCAGAAAAACTCAGCAAATAGATCAAAATTTCAGATCAAACACCAGTCAACCAACTAGTGTTTGATCTCAATTTTTGAACTAAAAACTTCACTAAATCAAGCAAAAACCTCAACCAAGATTCAAGATGATAAAATGGACTTAACATGCAGGAAAATTCAGTTCTAAATGACCTAATTAATTCAACCAAATCGATTAAATAAAAAAAAACCAGATTTAACAGCACATTATGAACAGTAACCAAATCAGTCAATTTAATTCAAATTAAAGCAAGATTTCAAACAATTCAATCACAAAGGCCTATCCCTACAAGATTCTACTCACACATGATAAGATCAACCGAAATTAGGCATGTGTTCATCATATTTTTATACAAATTGGATCTTGTGATCTAAAATTGGACACAAGAGATTAAATGAAAATTGGATCAAACCGAGACGTAGAAGATCAACCAGAAGCTTCCTTGAGTCGATTTGAACCTCCAATTGATGCTTGATCCAGCCGGAATCGATCAATTGCCTTTTTCACCAAATTCAGCCCGAATTGGTGAATTTTCACTCAAACTCGAAAATTGAAGCTCGAAAAGCTCTGAGATTCAGTAATGGAGTTACTGAAGCTTAAAGAAGATGATTGGAGAGTTGTGTGTGGAAGGAATTTGGAGAATGGAAGAAAATGCATTTTTGAGATTGGATGGAAGGGTGTGTTTTATAGAGAGACTGGTATGGAGAGTGGGGGACAAACCGAGCGATTCCATTGGCTCAGGCAGGTCAAGTGGGGTGTACTGAAGATCTGGACGAATTTCGTTGAATTTGGTTGAGAATTGAACGGGTTTTGAATCACTGAAATCTCGTCTGTTTATTCGCGCGAAAATGAACTGAATTCAGTTCAGTTGCGATTTGAATCGTGTCACTTAGACTGACAGTGGGTCCCTTCAGAATAAGTTGTGGTGAAACGGGTCGTAATCGCGTGAAACGAGTCGCTATTCCGTTATTAATCTCTGAGTTTTCAAACTGTCTTTTTCTGATTTTCTGTGGCGAAACGGTGAGACGAGTCATAACGGATGAAACGAGTCATCTTCTTCTTCAGCCTTTGGCGCTGAGTTTTGAATTAAATTTCCGGATTTCATGCGACGAAACGAGCTGCAGTTCGCTTGAAATGAGTCGCTTTTGTGTGAGCTGGGTACTGACTCGTTTTAAGTTCGTTCCGCTGATCTGGTGTGGCGAACCGGTTTGAATCGCGTGACACGAGTCATAACTGATGAAACGAGTCGTCTTCTTCTTCAGAATTGGCGCTGAATGCCTTTTCTCGATCTTCTGTGGCCTGCGATCGTGTGCTCGTCCTAAAACAATCCTCTGACAGCTTTGTAAGTTTCGAATTTGGACTTTGGATCGATTTTTCTCTTGGATTTCAGACCCGTTTACCCGTTTCTCACAACCATCGATTCGAGCTCGTGATTCTGTACATTTCCTTGTGATTCATCAACCCAGATCTCTTCTCCATCTTCTCACGAATCCACAGGGCTTTGAATGGTTGAAAACCGTTGAGTAAAACTCGAGTTTTGCTGATTTGAATGCCATCGATTCGCTGTTCCGCCATTGCTGACCAGAGTGTGCAAATCGACCTCTTGTTCGCAATTCACGCAACGAAATCCAAAACGGTGACTCAGGCTTCGTTCGCAACTTCCTCACGATGCTTCACAACCATTATGACTTCCCAATCCGCCTCGAATCCAGAGAATTCCTCCATTAACCAACTCGGTTTCAGTTTCGCGAAAATAACCAAAATCTGCTGAACTCGTGAATCAAACTATGATTTTGAGTTGTTTTTCCATCGAATTGAGGTTTCGTAATTCATTCTGAGCCTTTACCTAAGCTTTACGACACAAAAAGAATCATCTTTGCTTGAGAAAAACGGAAATGGTTGATCGAATTCATCCGCTGTTCGAAACTCGACCGTTGGTTCATCCAGTTTGAAAAGTTCATTGAGGATTTCGTCGAACAGATTACGGAAACACGGATTTCTCGCCCGATTTCGCATCATTCGACGAGTTCTTCATACGGTTAGAAAGGGTAGACGATGGAGAAGAGAATGAGATCGGTTTTGGCTCGAATGGATGATGGTGGAAGGCACGGCAGATCAACCATGGTTTCGGTCAGTTTTTGGCACTTGTTTTGGCCGAATTCCGGCGATCGCCGGAACTTTCAAGACCGGAGAATGGCACCGGCATGTTCGTCTCGTCATGCTGAATCCATGGTTGGCTTGTTTGTTCGATTTCGAGCAGAATTGTGAATTATGAGGTTTGAAGAAGATGGGTTTGACCTGGTCAATTCGTTGACTTTGACGAATTTTTGACCTGATTTTCAATTGGTGATTCTGAGAGTTCTAGAAGGTTTCTGATCGCGAGGATTGTACCTTTGGGTTCGTTTCGTTGAACTCTTCGTTTTGGTATACCGTTTGACCCATTTTGGAGAAGTTGACTTTTGGTCAACGTGGCGATTTTTGGCGTTTGGCTCGGTTTGACTTGGTTGTAGAAGGTTTTTAAATTGTCATAAAAGTTTGGGGAATTTTTTGTAGAGTTTTTGAGGTTTTTAGTTGGCCATCTTTGGCCCATTATTTGCGTTTTGGTCCAATTCTTCATTTTATGGCCTTTTTGCCTGTAAAATCACACAAAAATGTATTAAGAGGTTTCAAATTATATTTTGTGAATTATGACTGTTTTTTATACATTTTATGTGAATTATGATTGAATTTGAGATGATAAAAACCCTAAAAATGTGTATAAAAATACACATTACAGTTTGTTAACTCGTTTCATTCAAAAAAAAAAATCGGATAGATTTGTCGTAAAGAATGATAGTAAATACTAAATTATTCAAATGCAAACCAAAATTTGTGTTCATTTAAAAATATTGTTCCACAATCTTTGTTTGCCCCTAAAACTCATGTTTCAGGCGTTTGTTCGCTCGTTTCATGCTAAAAAACTCGGCTAGATTTTTCGTAAAGAATGATAGTAAATACTAAATTATTCAAATGCAAACCAAAATTTGTTTTCATTTAAAAAATTTTCTCCACAATCCTTGTTTGCAGCTAAAATTCATGTTTCGTGCGTTTGTTAGCACGTTTCATTCATAAAAAAGTCGGATAGATTTTTCGTAAAGAATGATAGTAAATTATAAATTATTCAAATGCAAACTAAATTTTTTGTTCGTTTAAAAATATTTTTCCACAATCCTTGTTTGCACCCAAAACTCATGTTTCGTGCGTTTCTTAGCTCGTTTCATTAAAAAAAACTCGAATACATTTTTCGTAAAGAATGAAAGTAAATACTAAATTATTCGAATGCAAACCAAAATTTCTGTTCATTTAAAAATATTTTTCCACAATCTTTGTTCGCCCTAATACGCATGTTTCATGTGTCTGTTCACTCTTTTCATACTAAAAAACTCGGCTAGATTTTTCGTAAAGAATGATAGTAAATACTAAATTATTCAAATGCAAACCAAAATTTGTGTTCATTTAAAAATTGAGTTCCTCGGGCAATTGTGAGTGATCGCGAGAAAATCTTTACAAACTTGTTCTGGCGAGAATTATTCCAATTGCATGGAACCAAACTTCACCATAGCACGGCTATTGTTCCACAATCTTTGTTTTGCCCCTAAAACTCATGTTTCAGGCGTTTGTTCGCTCGTTTCATGCTAAAAAACTCGGCTAGATTTTTCGTAAAGAATGATAGTAAATACTAAAATATTCAAATGCAAACCAAAATTTGTTTTCATTTTAAAATATTTCTCCACAATCTTTGTTTGCACCTAAAACTCATGTTTCGTGCGTTTATTTGCTCGTTTCAATAAAAAGAAAACTCGGACAGATTTTTCGTAAAGAATGATAGTAAATACTAAATTATTCAAATGCAAATCAAAATTTGTGTTCATTTTAAAATATGTTTTCACAATCTTTGTTTGTAACTAAAACTCATGTTTCGTGCATTTCTTTTCCGCAATCCTCGTTTGCCCCTAAAACTCATGTTTCGTGCGTTTGTTAACTCGTTTCATTCAAAAAAAAACTCGGACAGATTTTTGTAAAGAATGATAGTAAATACTAAATTATTCAAATGCAAACCAAAATTTGTGTTCATTTAAAAATATTGTTCCACAATCTTTGTTTGCCCCTAAAACTCATGTTTCAGGCGTTTGTTCGCTCGTTTCATGCTAAAAAACTCGGCTAGATTTTTCGTAAAGAATGATAGTAAATACTAAATTATTCAAATGCAAAACCAAAATTTGTTTTCATTTTAAAATTTTTCTCCACAATCCTTGTTTGCACCTAAAATTCATGTTTCGTGCGTTTGTTAGCTCGTTTCATTCAAAAAAAAGTCGGATAGATTTTTCGTAAAGAATGATAGTAAATTATAAATTATTCAAATGCAAACTAAATTTTTTGTTCGTTTAAAAATATTTTTCCACAATCCTTGTTTGCACCCAAAACTCATGTTTCGTGCGTTTCTTAGCTCGTTTCATTAAAAAAAACTCGAATAGATTTTTCGTAAAGAATGAAAATAAATACTAAATTATTCAAATGCAAACCAAAATTTCTGTTCATTTAAAAATATATTTCCACAATCTTTGTTCGCCCTAAAACGCATGTTTCATGTGTTTGTTCACTCTTTTCATACTAAAAAACTCGACTAGATTTTTCGTAATGAATGATAGTAAATACTAAAATATTCTAATGCAAACCAAAATTTGTATTCATTTTAAAATATTTCTCCACAATCTTTGTTTGCACCTAAAACTCATGTTTCGTGCGTTTATTTGCTCGTTTCCATAAAAAAAAAACTCGGACAGATTTTTCGTAAAGAATGATAGTAAATACTAAATTATTCAAATGCAAATCAAAATTTGTGTTCATTTTAAAATATGTTTTCACAATCTTTGTTTGGAAGTAAAACTCATGTTTCGTGCGTTTCTTTGCTGGTTTCAATCATAAAAACTTGGATAGATTTTTCGTAAAGAATGATAATAAATACTAAATTATTCAAATGCAAATAAAAATTATTGTTCATTTTAAAACATTTTTCCACAATCTTTGTTTGTACCTAAAACTCATGTTTCGTGCGTTTCTTAGCTCGTTTCATTGAAAAAAAACTCGAATACATTTTTCGTAAAGAATGGTAGTAAATTCTAAATTATTCAAATGCAAATCAAAATTTTTGTTCATTTAAAAATATTTTTCCGCAATCCTCGTTTGCACCTAAAACTCATGTGTCGTGCGTTTGTTAAGTCGTTTCATTCAAAAAAAAACTCGGATAGATTTTTCGTAAAGAATGATAGTAAATACTAAATTATTCAAATGCAAACCAAAATTTGTGTTGATTTAAAAATATTGTTCCACAATCTTTGTTTGCCCCTAAAACTCATGTTTCAGGCGTTTGTTCGCTCGTTTCATGCTAAAAAACCCGGCTAAATTTTTCGTAAAGAATGATAGTAAATACTAAATTATTCAAATGCAAATCAAAATTTGTGTTCATTTTAAAATATGTTTTCACAATCTTTGTTTGGAACTAAAACTCATGTTTCGTGCATTTCTTTGCTCGTTTCAATCATAAATACTCGGATAGATTTTTCGTAAAGAATGATAATAAATACTAAATTATTCAAATGCAAATAAAAATTATCGTTCAGTTTAAAACATTTTTCCACAATCTTTGTTTGTACCTAAAACTCATGTTTCGTGCGTTTCTTAGCTCGTTTCATTGAAAAAAAACTCGAATACATTTTTCGTAAAGAATGGTAGTAAATTCTAAATTATTCAAATGCAAATCAAAATTTTTGTTCATTTAAAAATATTTTTCCACAATCTTTGTTCGCCCTAAAACGCATGTTTCATGTGTTTGTTCACTCTTTTCATACTAAAAAACTCGGCTAGATTTTTCGTAAAGAATGATAGTAAATACTAAATTATTCAAATGCAAACCAAAATTTGTGTTCATTTAAAAATATTGTTCCACAATCTTTGTTTTGCCCCTAAAACTCATGTTTCAGGCGTTTGTTCGCTCGTTTCATGCTAAAAAACTCGGCTAGATTTTTCGTAAAGAATGATAGTAAATACTAAATTATTCAAATGCATACCAAAATTTGTGTTCATTTAAAAATATTGTTCCACAATCTTTGTTTGCCCCTAAAACTCATGTTTCAGGCGTTTGTTCGCTCGTTTCATGCTAAAAAACTCGGCTAAATTTTTCGTAAAGAATGATAGTAAATACTAAATTATTCAAATGCAAATCAAAATTTGTGTTCATTTTTAAATATGTTTTCACAATCTTTGTTTGGAACTAAAACTCATGTTTCGTGCATTTCTTTGCTCGTTTCAATCATAAATACTCGGATAGATTTTTCGTAAAGAATGATAATAAATACTAAATTATTCAAATGCAAATAAAAATTATTGTTCATTTTAAAACATTTTTCCACAATCTTTGTTTGTACCTAAAACTCATGTTTCGTGCGTTTCTTAGCTCGTTTCATTGAAAAAAAACTCGAATACATTTTTCGTAAAGAATGGTAGTAAATTCTAAATTATTCAAATGCAAATCAAAATTTTTGTTCATTTAAAAATATTTTTCCACAATCTTTGTTCGCCCTAAAACGCATGTTTCATGTGTTTGTTCACTCTTTTCATACTAAAAAACTCGGCTAGATTTTTCGTAAAGAATGATAGTAAATACTAAATTATTCAAATGCAAACCAAAATTTGTGTTCATTTTAAAATATTGTTCCACAATCTTTGTTTTGCCCCTAAAACTCATGTTTCAGGCGTTTGTTCGCTCGTTTCATGCTAAAAAACTCGGCTAGATTTTTCGTAAAGAATGATAGTAAATACTAAAATATTCAAATGCAAACCAAAATTTGTTTTCATTTTAAAATATTTCTCCACAATCTTTGTTTGCACCTAAAACTCATGTTTCGTGCGTTTATTTGCTCGTTTCAATAAAAAGAAAACTCGGACAGATTTTTCGTAAAGAATGATAGTAATTACTAAATTATTCAAATGCAAATCAAAATTTGTGTTCATTTTAAAATATGTTTTCACGATCTTTGTTTGTAACTAAAACTCATGTTTCGTGCATTTCTTTGCTCGTTTCAATCATAAATACTCGGATAGATTTTTCGTAAAGAATGTAAATAAATACTAAATTATTCAAATGCAAATAAAAATTATTGTTCATTTTAAAACATTTTTCCACAATCTTTGTTTGTACCTAAAACTCATGTTTCATTCGTTTCTTAGTTCGTTTCATTGAAAAAAAACTCGAATACATTTTTCGTAAAGAATGGTAGTAAATTCTAAATTATTCAAATGCAAATCAAAATTTTTGTTCATTTAAAAATATTTTTCCGCAATTCTCGTTTGCACCTAAAACTCATGTTTCGTGCGTTTGTTTACTCGTTTCATTCAAAAAAAAACTCGGATAGATTTTTCGTAAAGAATGATAGTAAATACTAAATTATTCAAATGCAAACCAAAATTTGTGTTCATTTAAAAATATTGTTCCACAATCTTTGTTTGCCCCTAAAACTCATGTTTCAGGCGTTTGTTCGCTCGTTTCATGCTAAAAAACTCGGCAAGATTTTTCGTAAAGAATGATAGTAAATACTAAATTATTCAAATGCAAACCAAAATTTGTTTTCATTTTAAAATTTTTCTCCACAATCCTTGTTTGCACCTAAAATTCATGTTTCGTGCGTTTGTTAGCTCGTTTCATTCAAAAAAAAGTCGGATAGATTTTTCGTAAAGAATGATAGTAAATTATAAATTATTCAAATGCAAACTAAATTTTTTGTTCGTTTAAAAATATTTTTCCACAATCCTTGTTTGCACCCAAAACTCATGTTTCGTGCGTTTCTTAGCTCGTTTCATTAAAAAAAACTCGAATAGATTTTTCGTAAAGAATGAAAGTAAATACTAAATTATTCAAATGCAAACCAAAATTTCTGTTCATTTAAAAATATTTTTCCACAGTCTTTGTTCGCCCTAAAACGCATGTTTCATGTGTTTGTTCACTCTTTTCATACTAAAAAACTCGGCTAGATTTTTCGTAAAGAACGATAGTAAATACTAAATTTTTCAAATGCAAACCAAAATTTGTGTTCATTTAAAAATATTGTTCCACAATCTTTGTTTGCCCCTAAAACTCATGTTTCAGGCGTTTGTTCGCTCGTTTCATGCTAAAAAACTCGGCTAGATTTTTCGTAAAGAATGATAGTAAATACTAAATTATTCAAATGCAAATCAAAATTTGTGTTCATTTTAAAATATGTTTTCACAATCTTTGTTTGGAACTAAAACTCATGTTTCGTGCATTTCTTTGCTCGTTTCAATCATAAATACTCGGATAGATTTTTCGTAAAGAATGATAATAAATACTAAATTATTCAAATGCAAATAAAAATTATTGTTCATTTTAAAACATTTTTCCACAATCTTTGTTTGTACCTAAAACTCATATTTCGTGCGTTTCTTAGCTCGTTTCATTGGAAAAAAACTCGAATACATTTTTCGTAAAGAATGGTAGTAAATTCTAAATTATTCAAATGCAAATCAAAATTTTTGTTCATTTAAAAATATTTTTCCGCAATCCTCGTTTGCACCTAAAACTCATGTTTCGTGCGTTTGTTAACTCGTTTCATTCAAAAAAAAACTCGGATAGATTTTTCGTAAAGAATGATAGTAAATACTAAATTATTCAAATGCAAACCAAAATTTGTTTTCATTTAAAAATATTGTTCCACAATCTTTGTTTGCTCCTAAAACTCATGTTTCAGGCGTTTGTTCGCTCGTTTCATGCTAAAAAACTCGGCAAGATTTTTCGTAAAGAATGATAGTAAATACTAAATTATTCAAATGCAAATCAAAATTTGTTTTCATTTTAAAAATTTTCTCCACAATCCTTCTTTGCACCTAAAATTCATGTTTCGTGTGTTTGTTAGCTCGTTTCATTCAAAAAAAAGTCGGATAGATTTTTCGTAAAGAATGGTAGTAAATTCTAAATTATTCAAATGCAAATCAAAATTTTTGTTCATTTAAAAATATTTTTCCGCAATCCTCGTTTGCACCTAAAACTCATGTTTCGTACGTTTGTTAACTCGTTTCATTAAAAAAAAAACTCGGATAGATTTTTCGTAAAGAATGATAGTAAATACTAAATTATTCAAATGCAAACCAAAATTTGTGTTCATTTAAAAATATTGTTCCACAATCTTTGTTTGCCCTAAAACTCATGTTTCAGGCGTTTGTTCGCTCGTTTCATGCTAAAAAACTCGGCTAGATTTTTCGTAAAGAATGATAGTAAATACTAAATTATTCAAATGCAAACCAAAATTTGTTTTCATTTTAAAATTTTTCTCCACAATCCTTGTTTCCACCTAAAATTCATGTTTCGTGCGTTTGTTAGCTCGTTTCATTCAAAAAAAAGTCGGATAGATTTTTCGTAAAGAATGATAGTAAATTATAAATTATTCAAATGCAAACTAAATTATTTGTTCGTTTAAAAATATTTTTCCACAATCCTTGTTTGCACCCAAAACTCATGTTTCGTGCGTTTCTTAGCTCGTTTCATTAAAAAAAACTCGAATAGATTTTTCGTAAAGAATGAAAGTAAATACTAAATTATTCAAATGCAAACCAAAATTTCTGTTCATTTAAAAATATTTTTCCACAGTCTTTGTTCGCCCTAAAACGCATGTTTCATGTGTTTGTTCACTCTTTTCATACTAAAAAACTCGGCTAGATCTTTCGTAAAGAACGATAGTAAATACTAAATTATTTAAATGCAAACCAAAATTTGTGTTCATTTAAAAATATTGTTCCACAATCTTTGTTTGCCCCTAAAACTCTTGTTTCAGGCGTTTGTTCGCTCGTTTCATGCTAAAAAACTCGGCTAGATTTTTCGTAAAGAATGATAGTAAATACTAAAATATTCAAATGCAAACCAAAATTTGTTTTCATTTTAAAATATTTCTCCACAATCTTTGTTTGCACCTAAAACTCATGTTTCGTGCGTTTATTTGCTCGTTTCAATAAAAAGAAAACTCGGACAGATTTTTCGTAAAGAATGATAGTAAATACTAAATTATTCAAATGCAAATCAAAATTTGTGTTCATTTTAAAATATGTTTTCACAATTTTTGTTTGGAACTAAAACTCATGTTTCGTGCATTTCTTTGCTTGTTTCAATCATAAATACTCGGATAGATTTTTCGTAAAGAATGATAATAAATACTAAATTATTCAAATGCAAATCAAAATTATTGTTCATTTTAAAACATTTTTCCACAATCTTTGTTTGTACCTAAAACTCATGTTTCGTGCGTTTCTTAGCTCGTTTCATTGAAAAAAAACTCGAATACATTTTTCGTAAAGAATGGTAGTAAATTCTAAATTATTCAAATGCAAATCAAAATTTTTGTTCATTTAAAAATATTTTTCCGCAATCCTTGTTTGCACCTAAAACTCATGTTTCGTGCGTTTGTTAACTCGTTTCATTCAAAAAAAAACTCGGATAGATTTTTCGTAAAGAATGATAGTAAATACTAAATTATTCAAATGCAAACCAAAATTTGTATTCATTTAAAAATATTGTTCCACAATCTTTGTTTGCTCCTAAAACTCATGTTTCAGGCGTTTGTTCGCTCGTTTCATGCTAAAAAACTCGGCAAGATTTTTCGTAAAGAATGATAGTAAATACTAAATTATTCAAATGCAAACCAAAATTTGTTTTCATTTTAAAAATTTTCTCCACAATCCTTGTTTGCACCTAAAATTCATGTTTCGTGTGTTTGTTAGCTCGTTTCATTCAAAAAAAAGTCGGATAGATTTTTCGTAAAGAATGATAGTAAATTATAAATTATTCAAATGCAAACTAAATTTTTTGTTCGTTTAAAAATATTTTTCCACAATCCTTGTTTGCACCCAAAACTCATGTTTCGTGCGTTTCTTAGCTCGTTTCATTAAAAAAAACTCGAATAGATTTTTCGTAAAGAATGAAAGTAAATACTAAATTATTCAAATGCAAACCAAAATTTCTGTTCATTTAAAAATATTTTTCCACAATCTTTGTTCGCCCTAAAACGCATGTTTCATGTGTTTGTTCACTCTTTTCATACAAAATAACTCGGCTAGATTTTTCGTAAAGAATGATAGTAAATACTAAAATATTCAAATGCAAACCAAAATTTGTTTTCATTTTAAAATATTTCTGCACAATCTTTGTTTGCACCTAAAACACATGTTTCGTGCATTTATTTGCTCGTTTCAATAAAAAAAAAACTCGGACAGATTTTTCGTAAAGAATGATAGTAAATACTAAATTATTCAAATGCAAATCAAAATTTGTGTTAATTTTAAAATATGTTTTCACAATCTTTGTTTGAAACTAAAACTCATGTTTCGTGCGTTTCTTTGCTCGTTTCAATCATAAAAACTCGGATAGATTTTTCGTAAAGAATGATAATAAATACTAAATTATTCAAATGCAAATAAAAATTATTGTTCATTTTAAAACATTTTTCCATAATCTTTGTTTGTACCTAAAACTCATGTTTCGTGCGTTTCTTTTCTTAGCTCGTTTCATTGAAAAACAACTCGAATACATTTTTCGTAAAGAATGGTAGTAAATTCTAAATTATTCAAATGCAAATCAAAATTTTTGTTCATTTAAAAATATTTTTCCGCAATCCTCATTTGCACCTAAAACTCATGTTTCGTACGTTTGTTAACTCGTTTCATTCAAAAAAAAACTCGGATAGATTTTTCGTAAAGAATGATAGTAAATACTAAATTATTCAAATGCAAACCAAAATTTGTGTTCATTTAAAAATATTGTTCCACAATCTTTGTTTGCTCCTAAAACTCATGTTTCAGGCGTTTGTTCGCTCGTTTCATGCTAAAAAACTCGGCAAGATTTTTCGTAAAGAATGATAGTAAATACTAAATTATTCAAATGCAAACCAAAATTTGTTTTCATTTTAAAATTTTTCTCCACAATCCTTGTTTGCACCTAAAATTCATGTTTCGTGCGTTTGTTAGCTCGTTTCATTCAAAAAAAAGTCGGATAGATTTTTCGTAAAGAATGATAGTAAATTATAAATTATTCAAATGCAAACTAAATTTTTTGTTCGTTTAAAAATATTTTTCCACAATCCTTGTTTGCACCTAAAACTCATGTTTCGTGCGTTTCTTAGCTCGTTTCATTAAAAAAAACTCGAATAGATTTTTCGTAAATAATGAAAGTAAATACTAAATTATTCAAATGCAAACCAAAATTTCTGTTCATTTAAAAATATTTTTCCACAATCTTTGTTCGCCCTAAAACGCATGTTTCATGTGTTTGTTCACTCTTTTCATACTAAAAAACTCGGCTAGATTTTTCGTAAAGAATGATAGTAAATACTAAAATATTCAAATGCAAACCAAAATTTGTTTTCATTTTAAAATATTTCTCCACAATCTTTGTTTGCACCTAAAACTCATGTTTCGTGCGTTTATTTGCTCGTTTCAATAAAAAAAAAACTCGGACAGATTTTTCGTAAAGAATGATAGTAAATACTAAATTATTCAAATGCAAATCAAAATTAGTGTTCATTTTAAAATATGTTTTCACAATCTTTGTTTGGAACTAAAACTCAAGTTTCGTGCGTTTCTTTGCTCGTTTCAATCATAAAAACTCGGATAGATTTGTCGTAAAGAATGATAATAAATACTAAA
Organism: Juncus effusus; assembly: GCA_027726005.1. NCBI lineage: Eukaryota > Viridiplantae > Streptophyta > Magnoliopsida > Poales > Juncaceae > Juncus > Juncus effusus. Next base: position 9,003,636 of record CM050892.1, on the reverse strand, counting down.
TTATTCAAATGCAAATAAAAATTATTGTTCATTTTAAAACATTTTTCCACAATCTTTGTTTGTACCTAAAATTCATGTTTCGTGCGTTTGTTAGCTCGTTTCATTGAAAAAAAACTCGAATACATTTTTCGTAAAGAATGATAGTAAATTCTAAATTATTCAAATGCAAATCAACATTTTTGTTCATTTAAAAATATTTTTCCGCAATCCTCGTTTGCACCTAAAACTCATGTTTCGTGCGTTTGTTCGCTCGTTTCATGCTAAAAAACTCGGCTAGATTTTTCATAAAGAATGATAGGAAATACTAAATTATTCAAATGCGAACCAAAATTTGTTTTCATTTTAAAATATTTCTCCACAATCTTTGTTTGCACCTAAAACTCATGTTTCGTGCGTTTGTTAGCACGTTTCATTCAAAAAAAGTCGGGTAGATTTTTCGTAAAGAATGATAGTAAATTATAAATTATTCAAATGCAAACTAAAATTTTTGTTCGTTTTCAAATATTTCTCCACAATCCTTGTTTGCACCTAAAATTCATGTTTCATGCGTTTGTTCGCTCGTTTCATGCTTAAAAACTCGGCTAGATTTTTCGTAAAGAATGATAGTAAACACTAAATTCTAAATTATTCAAATGCAAACCAAAATTTTTGTTCATTTGAAAATATTTTTCCACAATCCTTCTGTGTACCTAAAACTCATGTTTCATGTGTTTCTTAGCTCGTTTCATACTAAAAAACTCGGCTAGATTTTTCGTAAAGAATGATAGTAAATACTAAATTATTCAAATGCAAACCAAAATTTGTGTTCATTTAAAAATATTTCTCCACAATCTTTGTTTGAACCTAAAACTCATGTTTCGTGCGTTTGTTTGCTCGTTTCAGTCAAAAAAACTCGGATAGATTTTTCGTAAAGAATGATAGTGTAATGTGTATTTTTATACACATTTTTAGGGTTTTTATCATCTCAAATTCAATCATAATTCACATTAAATGTATGAAAAATGCTCATAATTCATAAAACATAATTCGAAGCCTCTTAATACATTTTTGTGTGATTTTACAGGCAAAAAGGCCATAAAATGAAGAATTGGACCAAAACGCAAATAATGGGCCAAAGATGGCCAACTAAAAACCTCAAACACTCTACAAAAAACTCCCCAAACTTTTACGACAATTCAAAAACCTTCTACAACCAAGTCAAACCGAGCGAAACGCAAAAAATCGCCAAGTTGACCAAAAGTCAACTTCTCCAAAATGGGTCAAACGGTACACCAAAACGAAGAGCTCGACGAAACGAACCCAACGGTACAATCCTCGCGATCAGAAACCTTCTAGAACTCTCAGAATCAGCAATTGAAAATCAGGTCAAATTGGTCAAAGTCAACGAATTGACCAGGTCAAACCCATCTTCTTCAAACCTCATAATTCACAATTCTGCTCGAAATCGAACAAACAAGCCAGCCATGGATTCAGCATGACGAGACGAGCATGCCGGTGCCATTCTCCGGTCTTGAAAGTTCCGGCGATCGCCGGAATTCGGCCAAAACAAGTGCCAAAAACGGACCGAAACCATGGTTGATCTGCCGTGCCTTCCACCATCATCCATTCGAGCCAAAACCGATCTCATTCTCTTCTCCATCGTCTACCCTTTCTAACCGTATGAAGAACTCATCGAATGATGCGAAATCGAGCGAGAAATCCGTGTTTCCGTAATCTGTTCGACGAAATCCTCAATGAACTTTTCGAACTGGATGAACCAACGGTCGAGTTTCGAACAGCGAATGAATTCGATCAACCATTTCCGTTTTTTTCAAGCAAAGATGATTATTTTCGTGTCGTAAAGCTTTAGTGAAGGCTCAAAATGAATTAAGAAGCCTCAATTCGATGGAAAAACAACTCAAGATCATAGTTTGATTCACGAGTTCAGCAGTTTTCTGGTTATTTTCGCGAAACTGAAACCGAGTTGGTTAATGGAGGAATTCTCTGGATTCGAGGGGGATTGGTGTAAGATATCAAATTTTGAATTTGATATTATCTAGAATTTGTCTTCTAAGTTGGATTTAATTTCCTGGTTCATAAAATCCTAGTTTTAATCTGAACTTTTCACTTTAGTCCAAAGAGAGCAAGATTTATTTCAAACATTTTTAGAAAAGTAAATTTTAGAAATATAAAATTTATTTGCATGTATGATTAAATTAAGTTTTCAGATCCTATATTTCAAGATGAAAATTTTGATATAAAATGCATAAAATTTCCTTTCGTGGATTAAAAGTTATGAATTTTTCTTTATCATGCATAAATTAAATCATACATACAAGGACTTCTTTGTAAAGGTATTGAAAAAGTTATGTAAAAACAAATTTTTGAACAAAAAATACTTATGGCATGGAAAAATAAATTATACCATTAGAATGCAAATTTTATGGGGAACGTTTTCATACAAAATGCATTAACTAGTATTTTGTAAATAAAAAGTTATGAATTTATTTATGAGGGAATAATTAATTTTTAAGAATCTGCAGGGACTAATTTATAAATTTCAGAAAATTAGGGACTTTTATGCAAATTATCACTGGACACCTGTTGGGAACGTGGACTGGATGGAAGTGACATGTGTACCCTTATGAAATTACCAAAATACCCTTTTGAAATTATATAAAAGAACCCATGCATTATTTCTCTCATCTTTCTTTTCTCTCACTTCAGAAAATCACTAACAATTCAGAACAATTCCGAAAAATATGAAATTTTAAAGGTACGTCGAATATTATTTTCTGAACAACTTTAGTATTTTACGTTTTCTCTAATTCTGTTGTTTAGTATTTTTTTTCCGAATTAATTTTCGATCTTGCGTAAATTGTGAGATTTTAAATCTTCTCAGAAAATTCTGGAAAAATTAGAGTAGATAGATCTTATTTTTGTAAGAAACTTTTATATATAATATTTTGACATATCTCATAGTTTACTGTTTTTAAATTATTCTTTTCTGATTTTTCAGAATAAGAAAATATTATATTTATGGAAAATAAAATTTCCTCAGAAAATTATACAAAAATCGCAGAAAATCATAAATATTATTTGGAGAAACTTCAATATATAAAATTTTATTATATTACATCGTTTACTATTTTAAATAAATTCTTTTCTTTAATTTTCAGAACCTTGTAGTCTATTTCGATGACATGCAGGGCCCACTGTTCAGAAAAACTGGTTTTATAAATCTTGCAGACTTGGGATTTGATATTCCGGATTCTGACAGAATTCCTGGATTTCTTTTTCAATGGATTTTATTTACTTATTCACAGTTTTGGTACTCCAGAATTCCTTAGGGATTCCAAACGATACAATTGGCCGTAACGGGTTCATTTCAAGTCAGTTTTTGACATTCTTGGTATCGTCGGAATCGTTGGAATGAGTACTTTTATAAATGAATTTATTTTTAATTAATAGTTTCTGGAAAAATTTTAAATTTAATAAAAGAGAGAAAATAAAGCTAAAATGTTGTGACTTAATACATGGCGGTAACCGTTTGTGGGAGATATTCATTTGGGGGAGTCATATACAGCAGTCCAAGTTCCCTCCAGGGCAGGTGAGTGGTTAAAAATTATTTTTCTTATTAAGACATGTGATAGTTTGTGAAATTTGGACCATAAATGTGTCGGTTTAGCCCCAAATTAAACTCAATTAATTAAGATTAATTTATGGCATCGATATTTCAGTTATGATTAATATTTTGGAACAAATAGAATCTGTTTTTAATTAATATATTTATTTATGATCATATTCATACTTGAATAATTCTAAAATTGTAGAATTTACGTATTATTAGTAGTATATGTGATTTTAAATATAACTATGAGTAAAAAAAAAAAAAAAAATTATTAATGGAGGAGGACCTTTGTGATATTTTGAAAGACAATATTATGATAATAATTAATTATTTTGTGAATCACGCTAAACTTTTGTGCTATGGCTGGAGGATTACCTCGCTATTGTGGTTTTTGAAAATATATGTGTGAGCGTGATTTTTGTTTTGAGGGAAGAATAGTTGCGATACGTAGTGAGAAAATCCAGAGTTAGTTTGGTGGTGGCGCGAAGGATCCTGGGACGTCAAGGCTCTTGTGTGAGAATGCGCGGTTCTCGAGCTTTTTGTTATTCTAAACAGATTGTGATTAGCTCTCCTTTCTGTTTGGCACTTTAGTTGAATACTAGTCGGCCCCTCAATTAAAAATATGATATTTTCTTTATTATAGTAAATAAGAGTAAATTATGATGAGTTTTAAATTCAAGTTTGAAAGGATTTTTAATTTTATTTTAAGTTTTTGGACTAGAGTGAGAAAGATTCTGTATGATTCCTTTCTGAGCAGTTTCTTAATTTTCTGAGTGAGATTTGGGACCGGCTTGAGACATGTTGGCCGTCTTAATAAGCTAGACCCTTAACTCCTCACTTAGTCATTTCTTTGACTAATCCCTTTCGTATTTCTTGTTTTGGGTCTAGATGGGAACGACGGGCAGTCGAATGCTACTACCCCGCGTCTGGTGTAATCGTTCGTTGTCACCATGAGGTGGTTCTAGGTCGGCGTCTGCGTTAGCAAGGATCACGGAGTTAGCGACACCTTACTAGATTTGTTGTAGTTTTATTTCGGGTATGTGTGCCCATTTTGTTTGATATTTCCTCGGCATATGTATCTTTTATGTGTACGCTTCCGCAAACCTTTCGGGTTGTATCTTATCCGTGTTAAATCCCTTTATTATCTCTGTGTTATTTGTAACTCTATTTATGATACGAATTTGAGCCTCTAGCACACATCTAGTGTGTCGGCGGGTTGTCATGCTTTGTGTCGAGGTGTGACAATTGGGAAGTCATAATGGTTGTGAAGCATCGTGAGGAAGTGATTATAAGTTCATAACCCTAGCCCATTCCCATTTTTGGCGGAACAGATCCACTAATTCTTTGATTCCAGTTACTAAGAGGGATCTTGAACTAAGAAATAGACCTAAAAGCTAAAAGAGAGTATCCTGAACAATTGCAAGAATTGGATTCATTGTTATTCCTGATATAGTAGATGCTATCACACATACAGTCATACTCCATTCGATAGAATTATTTAATCTGAAAGGGGATCTTCTATAATTTCGCACGTAAGGGGTTATTTCTTGGTTTCGTTCAGTCATGAATAACTTGATGATTTTGAGATAATAGTAGATAGAAACAAGGCTCGTAAGGAGTCCTATTGAAACCAAGAAATATAGGCCTGCTGCGAACGAAGCCTGAGTCACCGTTTTGGATTTCGTTGTGTGAAATGCGAACAAAAGGTCGATTTGCACACTCTGGTCAGCAATGGCGGAATAGCGAACGGATGATACTCAGATCAGCAAAACTCGAGTTTTACTCAACGGTTTTCAACCATTCAAAGCCCTGTAGATTCGTGAGAAGATGGAGAAGAGATCTGGGTTGATGAATCACAGCGAAATGTAGAGAATCACGAGCTCGAATCGATGGTTGTGAAAAACGGGTAAATGGGTCTGAAATCCAAGAGAAAAATCGATCCAAAGTCCAAATTCGAAACTTACAAGGCTGTCAGAGGATTGTTTTAGGACGAGCACACGATCGCAGGCCACAGAAGATCGAGAAAAGGAAGTCAGCACCAATTCTGAAGAAGAAGACGACTCGTTTCATCAGTTATGACTCGTCTCACGCGATTTAAACCGGTTCGCCACACCAGATCAGCGGAACGAGTTTAAAACGAGTCAGTACCCAGCTCACACAAAAGCGACTCGTTTCAAGCGAGCTGCAGCTTGTCTCGCCGCATGAAATCCGGAAATCCAATTCAAAACTCAGCGCCAAAGTCTGAATAAGAAGACGACTCGTTTCGCATGTTTCGACCCGTTTCGTCACAGAAAAATCAAAAAGACAATTTGAAAACTCAGAGATTAATAACGGAATAGCGACTCGTTTCACGCGATTACGACTCGTTTCACCACAACTTACTCTGATGGGACCCACTGTCAGTCTCAGTAACGCGATTCAAATCGCATCGGAACTGAACTCAGTTCAGTTCGCGCGATAAACAGATGAAAAAAATTCGATGATTCAAAACCGTTCAATTCTCATCCAAATTCAACGAAATTTTGTCCAGATCTTCAGTACACCCCACTTGATTTGCCGGATTCAATGGAATCGCTCGGTTTGTCCCCCACTCTCCTGACCAGCCTCTCTATAAAATTCGACCCTTCCATCCAATCTCTCATAATTCATTCTTCCATTCTCAAAATTCTTTCAACACACCATTCTCCAATCATCTTCTTTAAGCTTCAGTAACTCCATTACTGAATCTCAGAGCTTTTCGAGCTTCAATTTTCGAGTTTGAGTGAAAATTCACCAATTCGGGCTGAATTTGGTGAAAAAGGCAATTGATCGGTTCCGGCTGGATCAAGCATCAATTGGAGTATCAAATCGACTCAAGGAAGCTTCTGGTTGATCTTCTACATCTCGGTTTGATCCAATTTTCATTTAATCTCGTGTATTCAATTTTAGATCACAAGATCCAATTTGTAAAAAAATACGATGAACACATGCCTAATTTCGGTTGATCTTATCATGTGTGAGTAGAATCTTGTAGGGATAGGCCTTTTGTGATTGAATTGTTTGAAATCTTGCTTTAATTTGAATTAAATTGACTGATTTGGTTACTGATTATCATGTGCTGTTAAATCTGGTTTTTCGTGATTTAATCGATTTGGTTGAATTAATTAGGTCAATTAGAACTGAATTTTCATGCATGCTAGTCCATTTTGTCATCTTGAATCTTGGTTGAGGTTTTTGCTTGATTTAGTGAAGTTTTTAGTTCAAAAATTGAGATCAAACACTAAGTTGGTTGACTGGTGTTTGATCTGAGATTTTGATCTATTTGCTGAGTTTTTCTGGTTGGAAATAATTCAAACTTGTTCCAAATCTGATAAATTGAATATTTTGTGATTAATGATACAATTCTTGATCAAATTGCCTTAAAAATCCCTACTTTTATCCTCTAAATTCAAAAATACATTTTTCTGCATTTTGTTTCTGTCAGTTTCAGTAAAAAATTGTTTGACTTCAGATCTGATCAAAGAAAATTATAAAAAAAATATTTTGTGTTTCTTTAGATATTTTAGAACAACTTTCATATAATATGTTCCCAATACTTTTATGTTAAATTTGTAAGATAAAATCTGTGCAAAGTTTTGATTTTTTTTAATTTTCTGTTCTTGATTTTGAATCTGACTATTTTTCTACGATTTTTAGAAATTAGTAAAAAAATCCTATAAATAAAAAATCTAGTTCTCAGTAAATCAATTTGAAGTGTAGTTTCTTGATCTGAATTTTAATTAAATTGTTGTTTGGATAAAATTTGAATTCCACCCTCTTTTGGCAACACATACCATTCTCTGTCCAATTCTGTCATATGTTCTGAGTTTTGACCATAATTTTTGGAATATCAGTCTTTTTGATCTGAAAGTTTTACCACATAATCGGAACTTGCTTTCCTAATTTCTGTTAAAGTTTGGTGATTTTTGAAGTAATTTTCGATTTTCTGTGATTTTATGGAAAACCCTATTGATTGATTATGAAAAGTGTGGACTAAAACGAAAATTTACATAAAAATATGAATAAAAGTGATAATTGATTTGCCTTATATTGTGAAGATCTCATCCTCTAGTTTTCATTGACATATCATTTGCAACTTTTGGACATTTGGAAATATTAGTAAAGAATTTTCAAAAGAATTGTGTACGAACTTGATTAAATTTCATCTAATACATCATTAGCCTTCTTAAACAATCTACAATATTTGAACAAACAAAACCTACTTTTGAAAAGAATTGTAATATCTCAAGGCCATTCTCCTTGTGTTCGACCCCTAAAACTCAAAAGACCACATATACACTTAAGAGTAAAGTTAGGGAAAATTATAAATATTTTTGCTAAATTGTGTGAAATTTAACGACGGTTTTACGCGGTTTACAAATGGCGCCGTTGCCGGGGAGACGGCTTTAATTGAGTTTATTACTAACTTCTAATCAATTGTCTAGTGTTTTTGTTTCATTTGAATTTTGAAGGTGCATGAGAAAGACGAGATCGCAAGGCGAAGTGCACACACCTGTAAAGAAGGACATTAACAAGCATCTAAGAAAGGTCAAGAAGGATAAGGCACGAAGCAAGCAAGACGAAACTTACTCAAGGCAAAAAGGACGTAACGAGGCTCCTCCTTCCATCCAAGGGCCTCAAGAAGAAGAAGAACAAAATTGGGAGCAATAACGAGTGGAAGGGTCACAAGGAAGAGCTCCAATCTCTCTAACCGTTCACTCATTATCATCCAAGCTAAACTCTCAAACTCTTTTTAATTCTAATTCTCATTCAACACATCATCATCTCAAATTCATAAAATGGCTCAAGAAAGAACATTAGGAGAACTTTTAGACCATCAAATCCCTCGAAATCCTGGAAATATTGTTATACCAACTGTGCCCAATTTTAAACTAAGTCCATCTATATTAAATGTATTACCCATATTTGAAGGGCACAAAAATGAGAACCCATATGCACATTTAGATAATCTAGATCGTAAATGCACAGCATTGTTTGGTAAATCCGATAACTTGGATAATATCAAATTAATCCTCTTCTCCCACACACTTGGGGAAGCACCAAGGGATTGGCTAACCCACTTGCAAGGGGGACCTTTTACAACGTTTCAAGAGGTAGGAACGCGTTTTCTAAAACGATACTACCCGAGCACGTTGACGGCCAAAATCCGCAAGGAAATCACGGGGATCCAACAAGGAGGAGGGGAGACACTTCAAGAATATTACGAGCGATTTGTGCGATTATGCGCATCATGCCCCAACCATAACCTCGACGAGACCTCACTTATCGACCAATTTCTACAAGGGATGAACGATCTCGATGCGCGATTACTCCAATGCTCGGCTGGAGGATCGTTCAATCATGACCCCATCGGAAGTGCGAGCTCTTATCGAAACCATGGCCGAAGGAAACCAAGGACGCGGGGGAAGAATGGGTCAAGTGAACATGACAAGTACGGTTGACCTCAAGGCAATGGAATCAAGAATCACACAAAATTTCGAGACAAGATTTAGTCAAATGCTCAAGGCTGTGGGCGCGAAGATCGAACCAAAGAAGTGCGAGTTTTGTGGGGATACAAATCATGCGACCGATGAATGCGATAGGCTACAAGAAGATGTTAATGCCATCGGAAACTATTCAAACCAACGCCAACCTTTCTCGCAAATCTATAATGAGTCATGGAAGAAACACCCAAATTTCCGTTGGAAGAATGATGATGCGCCGCCTCCATTCCCACAATCCAATTATAAAAAACCGAATGTGTATGTTCATCCAAATGCACAAGCGCCACAACAACCTCAAGCTCACCCTCATCAACAACCTCCTCAACCCTCCACATCGAATTCCCAAATCTCTTCTCTTGACGAAAAGCTTGATAAAATGATGGCATTAATGGCGGGGAATTTCACAAACCTCACAACTGAGTTGGGAACCGTCAAGAACGATGTAAGCTCACTCAACCAAAACCAAGCTACGCAAGGGCGTCAAATGCAAAACTTGGAAATGCAAATCAAGCAAATCGCGGGGGAAGTCAATTTATTGAAAGGACAGGGGGGCAATCGGTTGCCTTCTCAAGGTTCGGGACCACCGGAGTACAAGCCCATCAACGCGATACGCCTAAGAAGTGGGAGAGAGGTTGGCTCACACGACGAAGAAGAAGAGTTAATGGTTCCAAGGAAGCAAGATGAGGAAACGAGTTCAAGCGCGTGTAAACAAGATAAGGCACAAGAAGAGATCAGGAAAGAGGAAGAGCCAATTCAAGAGAAAGAACAAGGAAAGAACGAAGAGAAGGAAATCGCGCAAGAAAAGGAAAAGAAGCGCGCACCATTCCCAACTCGACTGGCGGTTAACTCTCGAAAGGATGAGCTCGATAAAGATATTTTGGAGGTGTTCAAGAAAGTGGAGGTAAACATTCCGATTATCGATGCGATTCGAATGCACCCCCCATATGCCAAGTTCTTCAAGAATCTATGCACAAATAAGAGAAAATTAAAGGGGAACGAGACGATAAACCTACCCTCTGTAATGAGCATCAACACGCGAGTCGCACAAAAAGAGAAAGACCCTGGAGTTTTCGCCATTCCATGCACCATTGGTCTTCAACAACTCGCGAGGTGCATGCTCGACTTAGGAGCCTCCATAAACGTAATGCCTAGGTCCATACGAAACCTTGGGTTTGGGCGACCTAAAGGATACAAGGGTGATGGTGCAACTCGCCGACCGTTCGACGGCCGCCGTCCTAGGTGTCGCGGAAGATGTACTCGTCAAGGTGAATGGGTTGGTTTTCCCAGCCGACTTCTACATTCTTGAAATGGGCGACAACGCCGATTCGTCCGCCATCCTCTTAGGAAGACCCTTTTTGAGAACCGCGCGAACATGCATAGACTGCCACTCAGGAACGATGTCCATGGAATTCGACAACGAGAAAATCACCTTCAACATATTTGACACCATCAAATACCCGAACGACTACAATGTATCGAGCATAACCATTATTGACGAGATTGATGAAATGGTTGAAGAACACTTGGAAGAAGAGTATTCGAAGGGATACGATGCAATTTTTGAGGATGTTTGGGGGGAGATCGCACAAACGAATGAGAAGCAAGAAATAGAGCAAGAACATAATGAAGAAATAAAATTCATTTCGGGTTCCCCTCACGAAAAACTCCAAATTTCGCAAGAACGCATTAAGCCATCAATCGAAGAAGCTCCTACTCTCGAACTCAAACCTCTTCCCGATCACCTCAAATACGCGTACCTCGGGCCAAACAACACATTACCCGTCATCATCGCATCGAATCTAACCCTTGACCAAGAAACCCGATTGGTGGAAACTCTTGGAAACCATAAGAAGGCGATCGGATGGACATTGGCCGATATGCCAGGTATAAGCCCCTCGACATGTATGCACAAAATTGTTTTGGAGGAGGGATCAAAACCATCAAGAGAAGCACAAAGAAGGTTAAATCCAGTAATGATGGAGGTGGTGAAAAAGGAGCTTCTCAAGCTTCTTGATGCGGGGATTATTTACGCGGTGGCCGATTCGGAGTGGGTATCTCCAATTCGTGTAGTTCCCAAGAAGACGGGAATCACGATTGTGGAAAATGCCGAAGGAGAGAAAGTGCCAACACGAGTGCAAAACGGATGGAGAGTTTGCATCGACTATCGCAAACTCAATGCGGCGACAAAAAAGGATCACTTCCCTCTTCCCTTCATCGATCAAATGCTCGAAAGATTAGTGGGGCGGCCCTACTATTGTTTTTTGGATGGGTACTCGGGCTATTCTCAAATCGCCATCGATTCAGAAGATCAGAGGAAGACGACATTCACTTGCCCCTTTGGAACTTTCGCATATCGAAGAATGCCGTTTGGGCTATGCAATGCGCCTGGAACTTTTCAAAGGTGTATGATTTCGATCTTTTCTGAGTATATTTCTAAATTTATTGAAGTATTCATGGACGACTTTTCCATTTATGGCAACTCGTTCGATGAGTGTCTCCATAACTTGAGCCTAATAATGGAAAAGTGCGTCGAAGCTAACCTTGTCTTAAATTTTGATAAGTGCCACTTTATGGTGAGCCAAGGAATTGTATTAGGTCATTTAATTTCAGAAAAGGGGTTGGAAGTCGACAAAGCGAAGATCGACGTTATCAAGACACTTCCATACCCTCGCAATGTGAAAGATGTCCGCTCATTCCTTGGACACGCCGGCTTCTATCGGCGTTTCATTCAAGACTTCTCAAAAATCGCGCAACCAATGTGCAGGCTTCTCCAAAAAGAGATCAAATTCGAGTTCAACGATGCGTGCAAGGCGGCATTCGACAAGCGAAAGGGGAAACTGTGCGAAGCGCCCATTATTCAACCACCGGATTGGAATCTCCCCTTTGAGATCATGTGCGACGCAAGCGATTTTTTGTACGTGCAAAGCACAGCTTGTCTTTTGATAACATGAGTGGATTGCATACCAACCTTTACGTGTTTATAAAAGAGAAAGTTGAGTTAGTTGAAACTTTTGGGGTAAATTTTATAAATTCACCATTTTAAATTTAGGGGGAGAAAGTATCAAAAACAAAATTAGGGCATTACCTTTTGGAAAAAGGTTCGTATTTGAAGGATTGGGGAATTTTAAATAAACTTGAATTTGAAATTATTAATGGATATTCATCGACCTTCGTGTATTATTATAATAATCAAATATTATATATAACATTCATGGCAATAACTAAATCTCTTTTCAAAGTACTTTAAACTGATTCTAAAAACCCTAAAACTTGGTTTTATTTACGCTTGAGGGCAAGCTTGGTTTAAGTGTGGTGGAATTTGTAATGTGTATTTTTATACACATTTTTAGGGTTTTTATCATCTCAAATTCAATCATAATTCACATTAAATGTATGAAAAATGCTCATAATTCATAAAACATAATTCGAAACCTCTTAATACATTTTTGTGTGATTTTACAGGCAAAAAGGCCATAAAATGAAGAATTGGACCAAAACGCAAATAATGGGCCAAAGATGGCCAACTAAAAACCTCAAACAATCTACAAAAAACTCCCCAAACTTTTACGACAATTCAAAAACCTTCTACAACCAAGTCAAACCGAGCCAAACGCAAAAAATCGCCAAGTTGACCAAAAGTCAACTTCTCCAAAATGGGTCAAACGGTATACCAAAACGAAGAGCTCGACGAAACGAACCCAACGGTACAATCCTCGCGATCAGAAACCTTCTAGAACTCTCAGAATCAGCAATTGAAAATCAGGTCAAATTGGTCAAAGTCAACGAATTGAACAGGTCAAACCCATCTTCTTCAAACCTCATAATTCACAATTCTGCTCGAAATCGAACAAACAAGCCAGCCATGGATTCAGCATGACGAGACGAGCATGCCGGTGCCATTCTCCGGTCTTGAAAGTTCCGGCGATCGCCGGAATTCGGCCAAAACAAGTGCCAAAAACGGACCGAAACCATGGTTGATCTGCCGTGCCTTCCACCATCATCCATTCGAGCCAAAACCGATCTCATTCTCTTCTCCATCGTCTACCCTTTCTAACCGTATGAAGAACTCATCGAATGATGCGAAATCGAGCGAGAAATCCGTGTTTCCGTAATCTGTTCGACGAAATCCTCAATGAACTTTTCAAACTGGATGAACCAACGGTCGAGTTTCGAACAGCGAATGAATTCGATCAACCATTTCCATTTTTCTCAAGCAAAGATGATTATTTTCGTGTCGTAAAGCTTTAGTGAAGGCTCAAAATGAATTAAGAAGCCTCAATTCGATGGAAAAACAACTCAAGATCATAGTTTGATTCACGAGTTCAGCAGTTTTCTGGTTATTTTCGCGGAACTGAAACCGAGTTGGTTAATGGAGGAATTCTCTGGATTCGAGGCGGATTGGGAAGTCATAATGGTTGTGAAGCATCGTGAGGAAGTTGCGAACGAAGCCTGAGTCACCGTTTTGGATTTCGTTGTGTGAAATGCGAACAAAAGGTCGATTTGCACACTCTGGTCAGCAATGGCGGAATAGCGAACGGATGATACTCAGATCAGCAAAACTCGAGTTTTACTCAACGGTTTTCAACCATTCAAAGCCCTGTAGATTCGTGAGAAGATGGAGAAGAGATCTGGGTTGATGAATCACAGCGAAATGTAGAGAATCACGAGCTCGAATCGATGGTTGTGAAAAACGGGTAAATGGGTCTGAAATCCAAGAGAAAAATCGATCCAAAGTCCAAATTCGAAACTTACAAGGCTGTCAGAGGATTGTTTTAGGACGAGCACACGATCGCAGGCCACAGAAGATCGAGAAAAGGAAGTCAGCACCAATTCTGAAGAAGAAGACGACTCGTTTCATCAGTTATGACTCGTCTCACGCGATTTAAACCGGTTCGCCACACCAGATCAGCGGAACGAGCTTAAAACGAGTCAGTACCCAGCTCACACATAAGCGACTCGTTTCAAGCGAGCTGCAGCTTGTCTCGCCGCATGAAATCCGGAAATCCAATTCAAAACTCAGCGCCAAAGTCTGAATAAGAAGACGACTCGTTTCGCATGTTTCGACCCGTTTCGCCACAGAAAATCAAAAAGACAATTTGAAAACTCAGAGATTAATAACGGAATAGCGACTCGTTTCACGCGATTACGACTCGTTTCACCACAACTTACTCTGAAGGGACCCACTGTCAGTCTCAGTAACGCGATTCAAATAGCATCTGAACTGAACTCAGTTCAGTTCGCGCGATAAACAGATGAAAAAAATTCGATGATTCAAAACCGTTCAATTCTCATCCAAATTCAACGAAATTTCGTCCAGATCTTCAGTACACCCCACTTGATCTGCCGGAGCCAATGGAATCGCTCGGTTTGTCCCCCACTCTCCTGACCAGCCTCTCTATAAAATTCGACCCTTCCATCCAATCTCTCATAATTCATTCTTCCATTCTCAAAATTCTTTCAACACACCATTCTCCAATCATCTTCTTTAAGCTTCAGTAACTCCATTACTGAATCTCAGAGCTTTTCGAGCTTCAATTTTCGAGTTTGAGTGAAAATTCACCAATTCGGGCTGAATTTGGTGAAAAAGGCAATTGATCGGTTCCGGCTGGATCAAGCATCAATTGGAGGTTCAAATCGACTCAAGGAAGCTTCTGGTTGATCTTCTACGTCTCGGTTTGATCCAATTTTCATTTAATCTCGTGTATTCAATTTTAGATCACAAGATCCAATTTGTAAAAAAATACGATGAACACATGCCTAATTTCGGTTGATCTTATCATGTGTGAGTAGAATCTTGTAGGGGTAGGCCTTTTGTGATTGAATTGTTTGAAATCTTGCTTTAATTTGAATTAAATTGACTGATTTGGTTACTGATTATCATGTGCTGTTAAATCTGGTTTTTCGTGACTTAATCGATTTGGTTGAATTAATTAGGTCAATTAGAACTGAATTTTCATGCATGCTAGTCCATTTTATCATCTTGAATCTTGGTTGAGGTTTTTGCTTGATTTAGTGAAGTTTTTAGTTCAAAAATTGAGATCAAACACTAAGTTGGTTGACTGGTGTTTGATAATATTTTGATTTTTTTTAATTTTCTGTTCTTGATTTTGAATCTGACTATTTTTCTACGATTTTTAGAAATTAGTAAAAAAATACTATAAATAAAAAATCTAGTTCTCAGTAAATCAATTTGAAGTGTAATTGCTTGATCTGAATTTTAATTAAATTATTGTTTGGATAAAATTTGAATTCCACCCTCTTTTGGCAACACATACCATTCTCTGTCCAATTCTGTCATATGTTCTGAGTTTTGACCATAATTTTTGGAATATCAGTCTTTTTAATCTGAAATTTTTACCACAAAATCGGAACATTCTTTCCTAATTTCTATCAAATTTTGGTGACTGTTGAAGTAATTTTCAATTTTCTGTGATTTTATGAAAAACCCTGTTGATTGATTATGAAAAGTATGGACTAAAACGAAAATTTACATAAAAATATGAATAAAAGTGATAATTGATTTGCCTTATATTGTGAAGATCTCATCCTCTAGTTTTCATTGACATATCATTTGCAACTTTTGGACATTTGGAAATATAATTAAAGAATTTTCAAAAGAATTGTGTACGAACTTGATTAAATTCCATCTAATACATCATTAGCCTTCTTAAACAATCTACAACATTTGAACAAACAAAACCTACTTTTGAAAAGAATTGTAATATCTCAAGGCCATTCTCCTTGTGGTCGACCCCTAAAACTCAAAAGACCACATATACACTGAAGAGTAAAGCTAGGGAAAATTATAAATATTTTTGCTAAATTGTGTGAAATTTAACGACGGTTTTACGCGGTTTACAGATAGTAAATACTAAATTAGTCAACTGCAAATCAAAATTTGTGTTCATTTTAAAATATATTTTCACAATCTTTGTTTGGAACTAAAACTCATGTTTCGTACGTTTGTTTGCTCGTTTCAATCATAAAAACTCGGATTGATTTTTCGTAAAGAATGATAGTAAATACTAAATTATTCAAATGCAAATAAAAATTGTTGTTCATTTTAAAATATTTTTCCACAATCTTTGTTTCTACCTAAAACTCATGTTTCGTGCGATTGTTAGCTCGTTTCTTTCAAAAAAAACTCGAATAGATTTTTCGTAAAGAATGATAGTAAATTCTATATTATTCAAATGCAAATCAAAATTTTTGTTCATTTAAAAATATTTTTCCGCAATCCTTGTCTGCACCTAAAACTCATGTTTTGTGCATTTGTTAGCTCGTTTCATTCAAAAAAAAAACTCGGATAGATTTTTCGTAAAGAATGATAGTAAATTATAAATTATTCAAATGCAAACTAAAATTTTTGTTCGTTTAAAAATATTTTTACACAATCCTTGTTTGCACCCAAAACTCATGTTTCGTGCGTTTCTTAGCTCGTTTCATTTAAAAAAAACTCGAATAGATTTTTCGTAAAGAATGAAAGTAAATACTAAATTATTCAAATGCATACCAAAATTTCTGTTCATTTAAAAATATTTTTCCAGAATCTTTGTTCGCCCTAAAACGCATGTTTCATGTGTTTGTTCACTCGTTTCATACTAAAAAACTCGGCTAGATTTTTCGTAAAGAATGATAGTAAATACTAAAATATTCAAATGCAAACCAAAATTGGTTTTCATTTTAAAATATTTCTCCACAATCTTTGTTTGCACCTAAAACTCATGTTTCGTGCGTTTATTTGCTCGTTTCAATAAAAAAAAAAATTCGGATAGATTTTTCGTATAGAATGATAGTAAATACTAAATTATTCAAATGCCAATCAAAATTTGTGTTCATTTTAAAATATGTTTTCACAACATTTGTTTGGAACTAAAACTCATGTTTCGTGCATTTCTTTGCTCGTTTCAATCATAAAACTCGGCTAGATTTTTCGTAAAGAATGATAGTAAATACTAAATTATTCAAATGCGAACCAAAATTTGTTTTCATTTTAAAATATTTCTCCGCAATCTTTGTTTGCACCTAAAACTCATGTTTCGTTCATTTGTTACCTCGTTTCATTCAAAAAAAACTCGAATACATTTTTCGTAAAGAATGGTAGTAAATTCTAAATTATTCAAATGCAAACCAAAATTTTTGTTCATTTAAAAATATTTTTCCACAATCCTCGTTTGCACCTAAAACTCATGTTTCGTGCGTTTGTTAACTCGTTTCATTCAAAAAAAAACTCAGATAGATTTTTCGTAAAGAATGATAGTAAATACTAAATTATTCAAATGCAAACCAAAATTTGTGTTCATTTAAAAATATTGCTCCACAATCATTGTTTGCCCCTAAAACTCATGTTTCAGGCGTTTGTTCGATCGTGTCATGCTAAAAAACTCGGCTAGATTTTTCGTACAGAATGATAGTAAATACTAAATTATTCAAATGCAAACCAAAATTTGTTTTCATTTTAAAATATTTCTCCACAATCCTTGTTTGCACCTAAAATTCATGTGTCATGCGTTTGTTCGCTCGTTTCATGCTAAAAAACTCGGCTAGATTTTTCGTAAAGAATGATAGTAAACACTACATTATTCAAACGCAAACTAAAATTTGTTTTCATTTTATAATATTGTTCCACAATCTTTGTTTGCCCTTAAAACTCATGTTTCATGCGTTTGTTCGCTCGTTTTATGCTAAAAAACTCGGCTAGATTTTTTGTAAAGAATGAATGTAAATACTAAATTATTAAAATGCAAACCAAAATTTGTTTTCATTTTAAAATTTTTCTCCACAATCTTTGTTTGCACCTAAAACTCATGTTTCTTGCGTTTGTTTGCTCGTTTCAATCAAAAAAACTCGGATTGATTTTTCGTAAATAACGATAGTAAATAC
The DNA here is from genome assembly GCA_027726005.1 of Juncus effusus. Classification (NCBI taxonomy): domain Eukaryota; kingdom Viridiplantae; phylum Streptophyta; class Magnoliopsida; order Poales; family Juncaceae; genus Juncus; species Juncus effusus. The sequence goes on along the minus strand of CM050892.1, from coordinate 8,985,621 downwards.
TAAATTATTGAAATGCAAACAAAAATTTGTTTTTATTTTAAAATATTTCTCCACAATCTTTGTATGCACCTAAATCTCATGTTTCGTGCGTTTGTTTGCTCGTGTCAATCAAAAATACTCGGATTGATTTTTCGTAAAGAGTGATTGTAAATACTAAATTATTCAAATGCAAATAAAAATTGTTGTTCATTTTAAAATATTTTTCCACAATCTTTGTTTGAACCTAAAACTCATGTTTCGTGCGTTTGTTAGCTCTTTTCATTCAAAAAAAACTCGGATAGATTTTTTCTAAAGAATGATAGTATATTCTATGCAAACTAAAATTTTCATTCAATTAAAAATATTTTCCCAGAATCCTTGTTTGTACCTAAAACTCATGTTTCGTGTGTTTGTTAGCTCGTTTCATTCAAAAAAAAACTCGGATAGATTTTTCGTGAAGAATGATAGTAAATTCTAAATTATTCAAATGCAAACTAAAATTTTCTTTCATTTAAAAATAGTTTTTCACAATCCTTGTTTGCACCTAAAACTCATGTTTCGTGCGTTTATTAGCTCATTTCATTAAAAAAAACTCGGCTAGATTTTTCGTAAAGAATGATAATGTATACTAAATTATTCAAATGCAAACCAAAATTTGTTTTCATTTTAAAATATTTCTCCACAATCCTTCTTTGCACCTAAAACTCATGTTTCATGCGTTTGTTCGCTCGTTTCATGCTAAAATACTCGGCTAGATTTTTCGTAAAGAACGATAGTAAACACTAGATTATTCAAACGCAAACTAAAATTTGTTTTCATTTTAAAATATTTCTCCACAATCCTTGTTTGTACCTAAAACTCTTGTTTCGTATGTTTGTTAGCTCGTCTCATACTAAAAAACTCGGCTAGATTTTTCGTAAAGAATGATAGTAAATACTAAATTAGTCAACTGCAAATCAAAATTTGTGTTCATTTCAAAATATGTTTTCACAATCTTTGTTTGGAACTAAAACTCATGTTTCGTGCGTTTGTTTGCTCGTTTCAATCATAAAAACTTGGATAGATTTTTCGTAAAGAATGATAGTAAATACTAAATTATTCAAATGCAAATAAAAATTGTTGTTCATTTTAAAATATATTTCCACAATCTTTGTTTGTACCTAAAACTCATGTTTCGTGCGTTTGTTAGCTCGTTTCATTCAAAAAAAACTCGAATAGATTTTTCGTAAAGAATGATAATAAATTCTAAATTATTCAAATGCAAACCAAAATTTGTGTTTATTTAAAAATATTGTTCCACAATCTTTGTTTGCCCTTAAAACTCATGTTTCATGCGTTTGTTCGCTCATTTCATGCTAAAAAACTCGGCTAGATTTTTCATAAAGAATGATAGTAAATACTAAATTATTCAAATGCGAACGAAAATTTGTTTTCATTTTAAAATATTTCTCCACAATCTTTGTTTGCACCTAAAACTCATGTATCGTGCGTTTGTTAGCTCGTTTCATTCAAAAAAAAACTCGGATAGATTTTTCGTAAAGAATGATAGTAAATTATAAATTATTCAAATGCAAACTAAAATTTTTGTTCGTTTAAAAATATATTTCCACAATCCTTGTTTGCACCCAAAACTCATGTTTCGTGCGTTTGTTTGCTCGTTTCATTAAAAAAAACTCGGACAGATTTTTCGTAAAGAATGACAGTAAATACGGAATTATTCAAATGCAAATCAAAATTTGTGTTCATTTTCAAATATTTGTCCACAATCTTTGTTTACACCAAAAACTCATGTTTCGTGCGTTTGTTTGCTCGTTTCATTAAAAAAAACTCGGATAGATTTTTCGTATAGAATGATAGTAAATACTAAAATATTCAAATGCAAACCAAAATTGGTTTTCATTTTAAAATATTTCTCCACAATCTTTCTTTGCACCTAAAACTCATGTTTCGTGCGTTTATTTGCTCGTTTCAATAAAAAAAAAAACTCGGATAGATTTTTCGTAAAGAATGATTGTAAATACTAAATTATTCAAATGCAAATCAAAATTTGTGTTCATTTTAAAATATGTTTTCACAATCATTGTTTGGAACTAAAACTCATGTTTCGTGCATTTCTTTGCTCGTTTCAATCATAAAAACTCGGCTAGATTTTTCGTAAAGAATGATAGTAAATACTAAATTATTCAAATACGAACCAAAATTTGTTTTCATTTTAAATATTTCTCCACAATCTTTTTTTGCACCTAAAACTCATGTTTCGTGCGTTTGTTAGCTCGGTTCATTCAAAAAAAACACGAATACATTTTTCCTAAAGAATGGTAGTAAATTCTAAATTATTCAAATGCAAACCAAAATTTTTGTTCATTTAAAAATATTTTTCCACAATCCTCGTTTGCACCTAAAACTCATGTTTCGTGCGTTTGTTAACTCGTTTCATTCAAAAAAAAACTCAGATAGATTTTTCGTAAAGAATGATAGTAAATACTAAATTATTCAAATGCAAACCAAAATTTGTGTTCATTTGAAAATATTGCTCCACAATCATTGTTTGGCCCTAAAACTCATGTTTCAGGCGTTTGTTCGATCGTGTCATGCTAAAATACTCGGCAAGATTTTTCGTACAGAATGATAGTAAATACTAAATTATTTAAATGCAAACCAAAATTTGTTTTCATTTTAAAATATTTCTCCACAATCCTTGTTTGCACCTAAAATTCATGTTTCATGCGTTTGTTCGCTCGTTTCATGCTAAAAAACTCGGCTAGATTTTTCGTAAAGGATGATAGTAAACACTAGATTATTCAAACGCAAACTAAAATTTGTTTTCATTTTAAAATATTGTTCCACAATCTTTGTTTGCCCTTAAAACTCATGTTTCATGCGTTTGTTCGCTCGTTTTATGATAAAAAACTCGGCTAGATTTTTCGTAAAGCATGAAAGTAAATACTAAATTATTAAAATGCAAACCAAAATTTGTTTTCATTTTAAAATATTTCTCCACAATCTTTGTTTGCACCTAAAACTCATGTTTCTTGCGTTTGTTTGCTCGTTTCAATCAAAAAAACTCGAATTGATTTTTCGTAAATAATGATAGTAAATACTAAATTATTGAAATGAAAACAAAAATTTGTTTTCATTTTAAAATATTTCTCCACAATCTTTGTTTACACCTAAATCTCATGTTTCGTGCGTTTGTTTTCTCGTGTCAATCAAAAATACTCGGATTGATTTTTCGTAAAGAGTGATAGTAAATACTAAATTATTCAAATGCAAATAAAAATTGTTGTTCATTTTAAAATATTTTTCCACAATCTTTCTTTGTACCTAAAACTCATGTTTCGTGCGTTTGTTAGCTCTTTTCATTCAAAAAAAACTCGGATAGATTTTTCCTAAAGAATGATAGTATATTCTAAATTATTCAAATGCAAACTAAAATTTTCATTCAATTAAAAATATTTTCCCAGAATCCTTGTTTGTACCTAAAACTCATGTTTCATGTGTTTGTTAGCTTGTTTCATTCAAAAAAAAACTCGGATAGATTTTTCGTGAAGAATGATAGTAAATTCTAAATTATTCAAATGCAAACTAAAATTTTCTTTCATTTAAAAATAGTTTTTCACAATCCTTGTTTGCACCTAAAACTCATGTTTCGTGCGTTTATTGGCTCGTTTCATTAAAAAAAACTCGGTTAGATTTTTCGTAAAGAATGATAGTGTGTACTAAATTATACAAATGCAAACCAAAATTTGTTTTCATTTTAAAATATTTCTCCACAATCTTTGTTTACACCTAAATCTCATGTTTCGTGCGTTTGTTTTCTCGTGTCAATCAAAAATACTCGGATTGATTTTTCGTAAAGAGTGATAGTAAATACTAAATTATTCAAATGCAAATAAAAATTGTTGTTCATTTTAAAATATTTTTCCACAATCTTTCTTTGTACCTAAAACTCATGTTTCGTGCGTTTGTTAGCTCTTTGCATTCAAAAAAAACTCGGATAGATTTTTCCTAAAGAATGATAGTATATTCTAAATTATTCAAATGCAAACTAAAATTTTCATTCAATTAAAAATATTTTCCCAGAATCCTTGTTTGTACCTAAAACTCATGTTTCATGTGTTTGTTAGCTTGTTTCATTCAAAAAAAAACTCGGATAGATTTTTCGTGAAGAATGATAGTAAATTCTAAATTATTCAAATGCAAACTAAAATTTTCTTTCATTTAAAAATAGTTTTTCACAATCCTTGTTTGCACCTAAAACTCATGTTTCGTGCGTTTATTGGCTCGTTTCATTAAAAAAAACTCGGTTAGATTTTTCGTAAAGAATGATAGTGTGTACTAAATTATACAAATGCAAACCAAAATTTGTTTTCATTTTAAAATATTTCTCCACAATCCTTGTTTGCACCTAAAACTCATGTTTCATGCGTTTGTTCGCTCGTTTCATGCTAAAAAACTCGGCTAGATTTTTCGTAAAGAATGATAGTAAACACTAGATTATTCAAACGCAAACTAAAATTTGTTTTCATTTTAAAATATTTCTCCACAATCCTTGTTTGCGCCTAAAACTCATGTTTCATGCATTTGTTCGCTCGTTTCATGCTAAAAAACTCGGCTAGATTTTTCGTAAAGAATGATAGTAAATACTAAATTACCGAAATGCAAACCAAAATTTGTTTTAATTTTAAAATATTTCTCCACAATCTTTGTTTGCACCTAAAACTCATGTTTCTCGCGTTTGTTTGCTCGTTTCAATCAAAAAAACTCGGATGGATTGTTCGTAAAGAATGATAGTAAATACTAAATTATTCAAATACAAATAAAAATTGTTGTTCATTTTAAAATATTTTTCCACAATCTTTGTTTGTACCTAAAACTCATGTTTCGTGCGTTTGTTAGCTCGTTTCATTCAAAAAAAACTCGGATAGATTTTTTGTAAATAATGATAGTAAATTCTAAATTATTCAAATGCAGACCAAAAGTTTTGTTCATTTAAAAATATTTTTCCACAATCCTTCTTTGTACCTAAAACTCTTGTTTCGTATGTTTGTTAGCTCGTTTCATACTAAAAAACTCGGCTAGTTTTTTCGTAAAGAATGATAGTAAATACTAAATTAGTCAACTGCAAATCAAAATTTGTGTTCATTTCAAAATATGTTTTCACAATCTTTGTTTGGAACTAAAACTCATGTTTCGTGCGTTTGTTTGCTCGTTTCAATCATAAAAACTTGGATAGATTTTTCGTAAAGAATGATAGTAAATACTAAATTATTCAAATGCAAATAAAAATTGTTGTTCATTTTAAAATATTTTTCCACAATCTTTGTTTGTACCTAAAACTCATGTTTCGTGCGTTTGTTAGCTCGTTTCATTCAAAAAACACTCGAATAGATTTTTCGTAAAGAATGATAATAAATTCTAAATTATTCAAATGCAAACCAAAATTTGTGTTTATTTAAAAATATTGTTCCACAATCTTTGTTTGCCCTTAAAACTCATGTTTCATGCGTTTGTTCGCTCATTTCATGCTAAAAAACTCGGCTAGATTTTTCATAAAGAATGATAGTAGATACTAAATTATTCAAATGCGAACGAAAATTTGTTTTCATTTTAAAATATTTCTCCACAGTCTTTGTTTGCACCTAAAACTCATGTATCGTGCGTTTGTTAGCTCGTTTCATTCAAAAAAAAACTCGGATAGATTTTTCGTAAAGAATGATAGTAAATTATAAATTATTCAAATGCAAACTAAAATTTTTGTTCGTTTAAAAATATATTTCCACAATCCTTGTTTGCACCCAAAACTCATGTTTCGTGCGTTTGTTTGCTCGTTTCATTAAAAAAAACTCGGACAGATTTTTCGTAAAGAATGACAGTAAATACGGAATTATTCAAATGCAAATCAAAATTTGTGTTCATTTTCAAATATTTGACCACAATCTTTGTTTACACCAAAAACTCATGTTTCGTGCGTTTGTTTGCTCGTTTCATTAAAAAAAACTCGGATAGATTTTTCGTATAGAATGATAGTAAATACTAAAATATTCAAATGCAAACCAAAATTGGTTTTCATTTTAAAATATTTCTCCACAATCTTTCTTTGCACCTAAAACTCATGTTTCGTGCGTTTATTTGCTCGTTTCAATAAAAAAAAAAACTCGGATAGATTTTTCGTAAAGAATGATTGTAAATACTAAATTATTCAAATGCAAATCAAAATTTGTGTTCATTTTAAAATATGTTTTCACAATCATTGTTTGGAACTAAAACTCATGTTTCGTGCATTTCTTTGCTCGTTTCAATCATAAAAACTCGGCTAGATTTTTCGTAAAGAATGATAGTAAATACTAAATTATTCAAATACGAACCAAAATTTGTTTTCATTTTAAATATTTCTCCACAATCTTTTTTTGCACCTAAAACTCATGTTTCGTGCGTTTGTTAGCTCGGTTCATTCAAAAAAAACACGAATACATTTTTCCTAAAGAATGGTAGTAAATTCTAAATTATTCAAATGCAAACCAAAATTTTTGTTCATTTAAAAATATTTTTCCACAATCTTCGTTTGCACCTAAAACTCATGTTTCGTGCGTTTGTTAACTCGTTTCATTCAAAAAAAAACTCAGATAGATTTTTCGTAAAGAATGATAGTAAATACTAAATTATTCAAATGCAAACCAAAATTTGTGTTCATTTGAAAATATTGCTCCACAATCATTGTTTGGCCCTAAAACTCATGTTTCAGGCGTTTGTTCGATCGTGTCATGCTAAAATACTCGGCTAGATTTTTCGTACAGAATGATAGTAAATACTAAATTATTTAAATGCAAACCAAAATTTGTTTTCATTTTAAAATATTTCTCCACAATCCTTGTTTGCACCTAAAATTCATGTTTCATGCGTTTGTTCGCTCGTTTCATGCTAAAAAACTCGGCTAGATTTTTCGTAAAGGATGATAGTAAACACTAGATTATTCAAACGCAAACTAAAATTTGTTTTCATTTTAAAATATTGTTCCACAATCTTTGTTTGCCCTTAAAACTCATGTTTCATGCGTTTGTTCGCTCGTTTTATGATAAAAAACTCGGATAGATTTTTCGTAAATAATGATAGTAAATTCTAAATTATTCAAATGCAAACCAAAAGTTTTGTTCATTTAAAAATATTTTTCCACAATCCTACTTTGTACCTAAAACTCATGTTTCGTGTCTTTGTTAGCTCGTTTCATACTAAAAGACTCGGCTAGATTTTTCGTAAAGAATGATAGTAAATACTAAGTTATTCAAATACAAACCAAAATTTCTTTTCATTTTAAAATATTTCTCCACAATCTTTGTTTGGAACTAAAACTCATGTTTCGTGCGTTTGTTTGCTCGTTTCAATCATAAAAACTTGGATAGATTTTTCGTAAAGAATGATAATAAATACTAAATTATTCAAATGCAAATAAAAATTGTTGTTCATTTTAAAATATTTTTCCACAATCTTTGTTTGTACCTAAAACTCATGTTTCGTGCGTTTGTTAGCTCGTTTCATTCAAAAAAAACTCATAGAAGATGTTTTTTTTTTGTACTGTCAAGATTCGGCCACGTGGAGAGAGAACATAGTAATCAACTCTTTCTTCAAATCGCTTCACACGTGAGGGGTTGGAAAAGATAGGTTATTATTATTTTGCATGTCTTGAGGAGATAGAAAAAAGAATGAGCCAAGAATAGCGCCCGTAGTTGAAGAAATCATTAAATTACAACGGATTGGTCATAAACAGCTAATGTTTTTTTCTCTGACTCCAACTTTGAACGCTTGGATCTCTCCGAGTTTTTATTCAATTGCCAGATTTCTTTTTGTAGAATCTTAGCCTTGTCGTCGACTAAAAAATGTTCTTAGCGAAATTTGCATATTGGACCCTTATTCAGATAGAAAATGATTTTTTTGTTGTACTGTCCAGATTCGGCCAAGTGGAGAGAGAACATAATTATCAACTTTTTCTTCAAATCTCTAAACACGTGAGGGGTAGGAAAAGATAGGTAATTATTATTTGACATGTCTTGAGGAGATAGAAAAAAGAATGTGCCAAGAATAGCGCCCGTAGTTGAAGAAATCCTTAAATTACAACGGGTTGGTCAGAAACAGCTAATGTTTTTTCCTCTGACACCAACTTTGAACACTTGGATCTCTGTGAGTATTTATTCAATTGCCAGATTTCTTTTTGTGGAATCTTCGCCTTGTTGTCGAGTAAAAAATATTCTTAGCGAAATTTGCATATTGGACCCTTATTCAGATAGAAAATGATTTTTTTGTTCTACTGTCCAGATTCGGCCAGGTGGACAGAGAACATAATTATCAACTTTTTCTTCAAATCTCTTCACACGTGAGGGGAAGGAAAAGATAGGTTATTATTATTTTGCATGTCTTGAGTAGATAGAAAAAAGAATGAGCCAAGAATAGCGCCCGTAGTTGAAGAAATCCTTAAATTACAATGGGTTGGTAAGAAACAGCTAATGTTTTTTTCTCTGACACCAACTTTGAACGCTTGGATCTCTCCGTGTTTTTATTCAATTCCCAGATTTCTTTTTGTAGAATCTCCGTCTTTTCGTCGACTAAAAAATTTTCTTAGCGAAATTTCTTATTGGACCATTATTCCCATAGAAGATGATTTTTTTGTTGTACTCTCCAGATTCGGCCAAGTGGAGAGAGAACATAATTATCAGCTTTTTCTTCAAATCTCTTCACACGTGAGGGTAGGAAAAGATAGGTTATTATTATTTTGCATGTCTTGAGGAGATAGAAAAAAGAATGAGCCAAGAATAGCGCCCGTAGTTGAAGAAATCCTTAAACTACGACGGGTTAGTCCGAAACAGCTAATATTTTTTCTCTGACTCCAACTTTGAACGCTTGAATCTCTCCGAGTTTTTATTCAATTGCCAGATTTCTTTTTGTACAATCTCCGCCTTTTCGTCGACTAAAAAATTTTCTTAGCGTAATTTATTTATTGGACCCTTATTCAGATAGAAGATAATTTTTTTGTTGTACTGTCCAGATTCGGCCACGTGGAGAGAAAACATAATTATCCACTTTTTATTCAAATCTCTTCACATGTCAGGGGTAGGAAAAGATACGTTATTATTATTTTGCATGTTTTGAGGAGATAGAAAAAAGAATGAGCCAAGAATAGCGCCCGTAGTTGAAGAAATCCTTAAATTACAACGGGTCGGTCAGAAACAGCTAATGTGTTTTCCACTGACTCCCACTTTGAATGCTTGGATCTCTGTGAGTTTTTATTCAATTGCCAGATTTCTTTTTGTAGAATCTTCGCCTTGTCGTCAACTAAAAAATGTTCTTAGCGAAATTTGCATATTGGACCTTATTCAGATAGAAAATGATTTTTTTGTTCTACTGTCCAGATTCGGCCTGGTGAGAGAGAAGATAATTATCAACTTTTTCTTCAAATCGCTTCACACGTGAGGGGTAGGAAAGGATAGGTTATTATTATTTTGCATGTCTTGAGGAGACAGAAAAAAGAATGAGCACAGAATAGCGCCCGTAGTTGAAGAAATCCTTAAATTACCACGGGTTGGTCAGAAACAGCTCATGTTTTTTCCTCTGACTCCCACTTCGAACGCTCGGATCTCTTTGAGTTTTTATTCAATTGCCAGATTTCTTTTTGTCGAATCTCCGCCTTTTCGTCGACTAAAAAATGTTCTTAGAGAAATTTGCATATTGGACCTTATTCAGATAGAAAATGATTTTTTTGTTCTACTGTCCAGATTCGGCCAGGTGGAGTGAGAACATAATTATCAACTTTTTCTTCAAATCTCTTCACACGTGACTGGTAGGAAAAGATACGTTATTATTATTTTGCATGTCTTGAGGAGATAGAAAAAAGAATGAGCCAAGAATAGCGCCCGTAGTTGAAGAAATCCTTAAATTACAACGGGTTGGTTAGAAACAGCTAATGTTTTTTTCTCTGACTCCAACTTTTAACGCTTGGATCTCTCTGAGTTTTTATTCACTTGCCGGATTTCTTTTTGTAGAATCTTCGCCTTGTTGTTGACTAAAAAATGTTCTTAGCGAAATCTTCATATTGGACCCTTATTCATATAGAAAATGATTTTTTTGTTGTACTGTCCAGATTCGGCCACGTGGAGAGAGAACATAATTCTCAACTTTTTCTTAAAATCTCTTCACACGTGAGGCGTAGGAAAAGATAGGTTATTATTATTTTGCATGTCTTGAGGAGATAGAAAAAAGAATGAGCCAAGAATAGCGCCCGTAGTTGAAGAAATCCTTAAATTACCACGGGTTGGTCAGAAACAGCTAATGTTTTTTCCTCTGACTCCCACTTCGAACGCTTGGATCTCTGTGAGTTTTTATTCAATTGCCAGATTTCTTTTTGTAGAATCTCCGCCTTTTCGTCGACTAAAAAATGTTCTTAGCGAAATTTGCATATTGGACCTTATTCAGATAGAAAATGATTTTTTTGTTCTACTGTCCAGATTCGGCCAGGTGGAGTGAGAACATAATTATCAACTTTTTCTTCAAATCTCTCCACACGTGAGGGGTAGGAAAAGATAGGTTATTATTATTTTGCATGTCTTGAGGAGATAGAAAAAAGAATGAGCCAAGAATAGCGCCCGTAGTTGAAGAAATCCTTAAATTACAACGGGTCGGTCAGAAACAGCTAATGTTTTTTTCTCTGACTCCGACTTTGAACGCTTGGATCTATCTGAGTTTTTATTCAATTGCCAGATTTCTTTTTGTAGAATCTTCGCCTTGTTGTCGACTAAAAAATGTTCTTAGAGAAATTTTCATATTGGACCCTTATTCAGATAGAAAATGATTTTTTTGTTCTACTGTCCAGATTCGGCCAAGTGGAGGGAGAACATAATTATCAACTTTTTCTTCAAATCACTTCACACGTGAGGCGTAGGAAAAAATAGGTTATTATTATTTTGAATGTCTTGAGGAGATAGAAAAAAGAATGAGCCAAGAATAGCGCCCGTAGTTGAAGAAATCCTTAAATTACAATGGGTTGGTCAGAAACAGCTAATGTTTTTATCTCTGACTCCAACTTTGAACGCTTGGATCTCTCCGAGTTTTTATTCAATTGCCAGATTTCTTTTTGTAGAATCTCCGCGTTCTCGTCGACTAAAAAATGTTCTTAACGAAATTTGCTTATTGGACCCTTATTCAGATAGAAGATGATTTTTTTGTTGTACTGTCCAGATTCGGCCAGGTGGAGTAAGAACATAATTATCGACTTTTTCTTCAAATCTCTTCACACGTGAGGGGTAGGAAAAGATAGGTTATTATTATTTTGCATGTCTTGAGGAGATAGAAAAAAGAATGAGCCAAGAATAGCGCCCGTAGTTGAAGAAATCCTTATATTACAACGGGTTGGTCAGAAACAGCTAATATTTTTTCCTCTGCCCCCAACTTTGAACGCTTGGATCTCTGTGAGTTTTTATTCAATTGCTAAATTTCTTTCTGTAAAATCTTCGCCTTGTTGTCGACTAAAAAATGTTCTTAGCGAAATTTGCATATTGGACCCTTATTCATATAGAAAATGATTTTTTTGTTCTACTGTCCAGATTCGGCCAGGTCGAGAGAGAACATAATTATCAACTTTTTCTTCAAATCTCTTCACACGTGAGGGGTAGGAAAAGATAGGTTATTATTATTTTGCATGTCTTGAGGAGATAGAAAAAAGAATGAGCCAAGAATAGCGCCCGTAGTTGAAGAAATCCTTAAATTACAACGGGTTGGTCAGAAACAGCTAATGTTTTTTTCTCTGACTCCAACATTGAACGCTTGGATCTCTCTGAGTTTTTATTCAATTGCCGGATTTCTATTTGTAGAATCATCGCCTTGTTGTCGACTAAAAAATGTTCTTAGAGAAATTTTCATATTGGACCCTTATTCAGATAGAAAATGATTTTTTTGTTCTACTGTCCAGATTCGGCCAAGTGGAGGGAGAACATAATTGTCGACTTTTTCTTCAAATCTCTTCACACGTGAGGCGTAGGAAAAGATAGGTTATTATTATTTTGCATGTCTTGAGGAGATAGAAAAAAGAATGAGCCAAGAATAGCGCCCGTAGTTGAAGAAATCCTTAAATTACCACGGGTTGGCCAGAAACAGCTAATGTTCTTTTCTCTGACTCCAACTTTGAACGCTTGGATCTCTCCGAATTTTTATTCAATTGCCAGATTTCGTTTTTTAGAATCTCCGCCTCTTCGTCGACAAAAAAATGTTATTAGCGAAATTTTCATATTGGACCCTTATTCAGATAGAAGATGATTTTTTTGATCTACTGTCCAGATTCGGCCAAGTGGAGAGAGAACATAATTATCAACTTTTTCTTTAAATCAGTTCACACGTGAGGGGTAGGAGAAGATAGGTTATTATTATTTTGCATGTCTTGAGTAGATAGAAAAAAGAACGAGCCAAGAATAGCGCCCGTAGTAGAAGAAATCCTTAAATTACAACGGGTTGGTCAGAAACAGCTAATGTTTTTTCCTCTGACTCCAACTTTGAACGCTTGGATGTCTGTGAGTTTTTATTCAATTGCCAGATTTCTTTTTGTAGCATCTTCGCCTTGTTATCGACTAAAAAATGTTCTTTGCGAAATTTGCATATTGGACGCTTATTCAGATAGAAAATGATTTTTTTGTTCTACTGTCCAGATTCGGCCAGGTGGAGAGAGAACATAATTATCAACTTTTTCTTCAAATCTCTTCACACATGAGGGGTAGGAAAAGATAGGTTATTATTTTTTTGCATGTCCTGAGGAGATAGAATAAAGAATGAGCAAGAATAGCGCCCGTAGTTGAAGAAATCCTTAAATTACAACGGGTTGATCAGAAACAGCTAATGTTTTTTTCTCTGACTCCGACTTTGAACGCTTGGATCTCTCCGAGTTTTTATTCAATTGCCAGATTTCTTTTTGTAGAATCTCCGCCTTTTCGTCGACTAAAAAATTTTCTTGGCGAAATTTTCTTATTGGACCCTTATTCAGATAGAAGATGATTTTTTGTTGTACTGTCCAGATTCGGCCACGTGGAGAGAGAACATAATTATCAGCTTTTTCTTCAAATCTCTTCACACATGAGGGGTAGGAAAAGATAGGTCATTATTATTTTGCATGCCTTGAGGAGATAGAAAAAATAAGGAGCAAAGAATAGCGCCCGTAGTTGAAGAAATACTTAAATTACAACGGGTTGGTTAGAAACAGCTAATGTTTTTTCCTCTGACTCCAACTTTGAACGCTTGGATGTCTGTGAGTTTTTATTCAATTGCCAGATTTCTTTTTGTAGAATCTTCGCCTTGTTATCGACTAAAAAATGTTCTTTGCGAAATTTGCATATTGGACGCTTATTCAGATAGAAAATGATTTTTTTGTTCTACTGTCCAGATTCGGCCAGGTGGAGAGAGAACATAATTATCAACTTTTTCTTCAAATCTCTTCACACATGAGGGGTAGGAAAAGATAGGTTATTATTTTTTTGCATGTCCTGAGGAGATAGAATAAAGAATGAGCAAGAATAGCGCCCGTAGTTGAAGAAATCCTTAAATTACAACGTGTTGATCAGAAACAGCTAATGTTTTTTTCTCTGACTCCGACTTTGAACGCTTGGATCTCTCCGAGTTTTTATTCAATTGCCAGATTTCTTTTTGTAGAATCTCCGCCTTTTCGTCGACTAAAAAATTTTCTTGGCGAAATTTTCTTATTGGACCCTTATTCAGATAGAAGATGATTTTTTGTTGTACTGTCCAGATTCGGCCACGTGGAGAGAGAACATAATTATCCACTTTTTCTTCAAATCTCTTCACACATGAGGGGTAGGAAAAGATAGGTCATTATTATTTTGCATGCCTTGAGGAGATAGAAAAAATAAGGAGCAAAGAATAGCGCCCGTAGTTGAAGAAATACTTAAATTACAACGGGTCGGTTAGAAACAGCTAATGTTTTTTCCTCTGACTCCCACTTTGAACGCTTGGATCTCTGTGAGTTTTTATTCAATTGCCAGATTTCTTTTTGTAGAATCTTCGCTTTGTTGACGACTAAAAAATGTTCTTAGCGAAATTTGCATATTGGACTTTATTCAGATAGAAAATGATTTTTTTTTCTACTGTCCAGATTCGGCCAGGTGAAGAGAGAACATAATTATCAACTTTTTCTTCAAATCTCTTCACACGTGAGGGGTAGGAAAAGATAGGTTATTATTATTTTGAATGTCTTGAGGAGATAGAAAAAAGAATGAGCCAAGAATAGCGCCCGTATTTGAAGTAATCCTTAAATTACAACGGGTTGGTCAGAAACTGCTAATGTTTTTTTCTCTGACTCCAACTTTGAACGGTTGGATCTCTCCGAGTTTTTATTCAATTGCCAGATTTCTTTTTGTAGAATCTCCGCGTTTTCGTCGACTAAAAAATGTTCGTACCGAAATTTGCTTATTGGACCCTTATTCAGATAGAAGATGATTTTTTTGTTGTACTGTCCAGATTCGGCCACGTGGAGAGTGAACATAATTATCAACTTTTTCTTCAAATCTCTTCACACGTGAGGGGTAGGAAAAGATAGGTTATTATTATTTTGCATGTCTTGAGTGGATAGAAAAAAGAATGAGCCAAGAATAGCGCCCGTAGTTGAAGAAATCCTTAAATTACCACGGGTTTGTCAGAAACAGCTAATGTTTTTTCCTCTGACTCCCACTTCGAACGCTTGGATCTCTGTGAGTTTTTATTCAATTGCCAGATTTCTTTTTGTAGAATCTTCGCCTTGTTGTCGACTAAAAAATGTTCTTAGCGAAATTTGCATATTGGACACTTATTCAGATAGAAAATGATTTTTTTGTTCTACTGTCCTGATTCGGCCACGTGGAGAGAGAACATAATTATCAACTTTTTCTTCAAATCTCTTCACACGTGAGGGGTAGGAAAAGATAGGTTATTATTATTTTGCATGTCTTGAGGAGATAGAAAAAACAATGAGCCAAGAATAGCGACCGTAGTTGAAGAAATCCTTAAATTACAACGGGTTGGTCAGAAACTGCTAATGTTTTTTTCTCTGACTCCAACTTTGAACGCTTGGATCTCTCTGAGTTTTTATTCAATTGCCCGATTTCTTTTTGTAGAATCTTCGCCTTGTTGTCGACTAAAAAATGTTATTAGCGAAATTTGCATATTGGACCCTTATTCATATAGAAAATGATTTTTTTGTTTTGCTGTCCAGATTCGGCCAAGTGGAGGGAGAACATAATTATCAACTTTTTTCTTCAAATCTCTTCACACGTGAGGCGCAGGAAAAGATAGGTTATTATTATTTTGAATGTCTTCAGGAGATAGAAAAAAGAATGAGGCAAGAATAGCGCCCGTAGTCGAAGAAAATCCTTAAATTACAACGGGTTGGTCAGAAACAGCTAATGTTTCTTCCTCTGACTCCCACTTTAAACGCTTGGATCTCTGTGAGTTTTTATTCAATTGCCAGATTTCTTTTTGTAGAATCTCCGCCTTTTCGTCGACTAAAAAATGTTCTTAGCGAAATTTGCATATTGGAACTTATTCAGATAGAAAATGATTTTTCTGTTCTACTGTCCAGATTCGGCCAGGTGGAGTGAGAACATAATTATCTACTTTTTCTTCAAATCTCTTCACACGTGAGGGGTAGGAAAAGATAGGTTATTATTATTTTGCATATCTTGAGTCGATAGAAAAAAGAATGAGCCAAGAATAGCACCCGTAGTTGAAGAAATCCTTAAATTACAACGGGTTGGTCAGAAACAGCTAATGTTTTTTCGTCTGACTCCAACTTTGAACGCTTGGATCTCTGTGAGTTTTTATTCAATTGCCAAATTTCTTTTTGTAGAATCTTCGCCTTGTGGTCGACTAAAAAATGTTTACAGCGAAATTTGCATATTGGACGCTTATTCAGATAGAAAATGATTTTTTTGTTCTACTGTCCAGATTCGGCGAGGTGGAGAGAGAACATAATTATCAACTTCTTCTTAAAATCTCTTCGCACGTGAGGGGTAGGAAAAGATAGGTCATTATTATTTTGCAGTTATTATTATTTTGCATGTCTTGAGGAGATAGAAAAAAGAATGAGCCAAGAATAGCGACCGTAGTTGAAGAAATCCTTAAATTACAACGGGTTGGTCAGAAACTGCTAATGTTTTTTTCTCTGACTCCAACTTTGAATGCTTGGATCTCTCTGAGTTTTTATTCAATTGCCCGATTTCTTTTTGTAGAATCTTCGCCTTCTTGTCGACTAAAAAATGTTCTTAGCGAAATTTGCATATTGGACCCTTATTCAGATAGAAAATGATTTTTTTTTTCTACTGTCCAGATTCGGCCAAGTGGAGGGAGAACATAATTATCAACTTTTTCTTCAAATCTCTTCACACGTGAGGCGCTGGAAAAGATAGGTTATTATTATTTTGAATGTTTTGAGGAGATAGAAAAAAGAATGAGGCAAGAAAAGCGCCCGTAGTTGAAGAAATCCTTAAATTACTACGGGTTGGTCAGAAACAGCTAATGTTTTTTCTCTGACTCCGACTTTAAACGCTTGGATCTCTGTGAGTTTTTATTCAATTGCCAGATTTCTTTTTGTAGAATCTCCGCCTTTTCGTCGACTAAAAAATGTTCTTAGCGAAATTTGCATATTGGAACTTATTTAGATAGAAAATGATTTTTTTGTTGTACTGTCCAGATTCGGCCAGGTGGAGTGAGAACATAATTATCAACTTTTTCTTCAAATCTCTTCACACGTGAGGGGTAGGAAAAGATAGGTTATTATTATTTTGCATATCTTGAGTCGATAGAAAAAAAAATGAGCCAAGAATAGCACCCGTAGTTGAAGAAATCCTTAAATTACAACGGGTTGGTCAGAAACAGCTAATGTTTTTTCCTCTGACTCCAACTTTGAACGCTTCGATCTCTGTGAGTTTTTATTCAATTGCCAGATTTCTTTTTGTAGAATCTTCGCCTTGTGGTCGACTAAAAAATGTTCTCAGCGAAATTTGCATATTGGACGCTTATTCAGATAGAAAATGATTTTTTTGATCTACTGTCCAGATTCGGCCAGGTGGAGAGAGAACATAATTATCAACTTTTTCTTAAAATCTCTTCGCACGTGAGGGGTAGGAAAAGATAGGTCATTATTATTTTGCAGTTATTATTATTTTGCATGTCTTGAGGAGATAGAAAAAAGAATGAGCCAAGAATAGCGACCGTAGTTGAAGAAATCCTTAAATTACAACGGGTTGGTCAGAAACTGCAAATGTTTTTTTCTCTGACTCCTACTTTGAATGCTTGGATCTCTGTGAGTTTTTATTCAATTGCCCGATTTCTTTTTGTATAATCTTCGCCTTCTTGTCGACTAAAAAATGTTCTTAGCGAAATTTGCATATTGGACCCTTATTCAGATAGAAAATGATTTTTTTTTCTACTGTCCAGATTCGGCCAAGTGGAGGGAGAACATAATTATCAACTTTTTCTTCAAATCTCTTCACACGTGAGGCGCTGGAAAAGATAGGTTATTATTATTTTGAATGTTTTGAGGAGATAGAAAAAAGAATGAGGCAAGAAAAGCGCCCGTAGTTGAAGAAATCCTTAAATTACTACGGGTTGGTCAGAAACAGCTAATGTTTTTTCTCTGACTCCCACTTTAAACGCTTGGATCTCTGTGAGTTTTTATTCAATTGCCAGATTTCTTTTTGTAGAATCTCCGCCTTTTCGTCGACTAAAAAATGTTCTTAGCGAAATTTGCATATTGGAACTTATTTAGATAGAAAATGATTTTTTTGTTCTACTGTCCAGATTCGGCCAGGTGGAGTGAGAACATAATTATCAACTTTTTCTTCAAATCTCTTCACACGTGAGGGGTAGGAAAAGATAGGTTATTATTATTTTGCATATCTTGAGTCGATAGAAAAAAAAATGAGCCAAGAATAGCACCCGTAGTTGAAGAAATCCTTAAATTACAACGGGTTGGTCAGAAACAGCTAATGTTTTTTCCTCTGACTCCAACTTTGAACGCTTGGATCTCTGTGAGTTTTTATTCAATTGCCAGATTTCTTTTTGTAGAATCTTCGCCTTGTGGTCGACTAAAAAATGTTCTCAGCGAAATTTGCATATTGGACGCTTATTCAGATAGAAAATGATTTTTTTGTTCTACTGTCCAGATTCGGCCAGGTGGAGAGAGAACATAATTATCAAATTTTTCTTAAAATCTCTTCGCACGTGAGGGGTAGGAAAAGATAGGTCATTATTATTTTGCAGTTATTATTATTTTGCATGTCCTGAGGAGATAGAAAAAAGAATGAGCCAAGAATAGCGACCGTAGTTGAAGAAATCCTTAAATTACAACGGGTTGGTCAGAAACTGCAAATGTTTTTTTCTCTGACTCCAACTTTGAATGCTTGGATCTCTCTGAGTTTTTATTCAATTGCCCGATTTCTTTTTGTAGAATCTTCGCCTTCTTGTCGACTAAAAAATGTTCTTAGCGAAATTTGCATATTGGACCCTTATTCAGATAGAAAATGATTTTTTTGTTCTACTGTCCAGATTCGGCCAAGTGGAGGGAGAACATAATTATCAACTTTTTCTTCAAATCTCCTCACACGTGAGGCGCAGGAAAAGATAGGTTATTATTATTTTGAATGTTTTGAGGAGATAGAAAAAAGAATGAGGCAAGAATAGCGCCCGTAGTTGAAGAAATCCTTAAATTACTACGGGTTGGTCAGAAACAGCTAATGTTTTTTCTCTGACTCCCACTTTAAACGCTTGGATCTCTGTGAGTTTTTATTCAATTGCCAGATTTCTTTTTGTAGAATCTCCGCCTTTTCGTCGACTAAAAAATGTTCTTAGCGAAATTTGCATATTGGAACTTATTTAGATAGAAAATGATTTTTTTGTTCTACTGTCCAGATTCGGCCAGGTGGAGTGAGAACATAATTATCAACTTTTTCTTCAAATCTCTTCACACGTGAGGGGTAGGAAAAGATAGGTTATTATTATTTTGCATATCTTGAGTCGATAGAAAAAAAAATGAGCCAAGAATAGCACCCGTAGTTGAAGAAATCCTTAAATTACAACGGGTTGGTCAGAAACAGCTAATGTTTTTTCCTCTGACTCCAACTTTGAACGCTTGGATCTCTGTGAGTTTTTATTCAATTGCCAGATTTCTTTTTGTAGAATCTTCGCCTTGTGGTCGACTAAAAAATGTTCTCAGCGAAATTTGCATATTGGACGCTTATTCAGATAGAAAATGATTTTTTTGTTCTACTGTCCAGATTCGGCCAGGTGGAGAGAGAACATAATTATCAAATTTTTCTTAAAATCTCTTCGCACGTGAGGGGTAGGAAAAGATAGGTCATTATTATTTTGCAGTTATTATTATTTTGCATGTCTTGAGGAGATAGAAAAAAGAATGAGCCAAGAATAGCGACCGTAGTTGAAGAAATCCTTAAATTACAACGGGTTGGTCAGAAACTGCAAATGTTTTTTTCTCTGACTCCAACTTTGAATGCTTGGATCTCTCTGAGTTTTTATTCAATTGCCCGATTTCTTTTTGTATAATCTTCGCCTTCTTGTCGACTAAAAAATGTTCTTAGCGAAATTTGCATATTGGACCCTTATTCAGATAGAAAATGATTTTTTTTTCTACTGTCCAGATTCGGCCAAGTGGTGGGAGAACATAATTATCAACTTTTTCTTCAAATCTCTTCACACGTGAGGCGCTGGAAAAGATAGGTTATTATTATTTTGAATGTTTTGAGGAGATAGAAAAAAGAATGAGGCAAGAAAAGCGCCCGTAGTTGAAGAAATCCTTAAATTACTACGGGTTGGTCAGAAACAGCTAATGTTTTTTCTCTGACTCCCACTTTAAACGCTTGGATCTCTGTGAGTTTTTATTCAATTGCCAGATTTCTTTTTGTAGAATCTCCGCCTTTTCGTCGACTAAAAAATGTTCTTAGCGAAATTTGCATATTGGAACTTATTTAGATAGAAAATGATTTTTTTGTTCTACTGTCCAGATTCGGCCAGGTGGAGTGAGAACATAATTATCAACTTTTTCTTCAAATCTCTTCACACGTGAGGGGTAGGAAAAGATAGGTTATTATTATTTTGCATATCTTGAGTCGATAGAAAAAAAAATGAGCCAAGAATAGCACCCGTAGTTGAAGAAATCCTTAAATTACAACGGGTTGGTCAGAAACAGCTAATGTTTTTTCCTCTGACTCCAACTTTGAACGCTTCGATCTCTGTGAGTTTTTATTCAATTGCCAGATTTCTTTTTGTAGAATCTTCGCCTTGTGGTCGACTAAAAAATGTTCTCAGCGAAATTTGCATATTGGACGCTTATTCATAAAGAAAATGATTTTTTTGTTCTACTGTCCAGATTCGGCCAGGTGGAGAGAGAACATAATTATCAAATTTTTCTTAAAATCTCTTCGCACGTGAGGGGTAGGAAAAGATAGGTCATTATTATTTTGCAGTTATTATTATTTTGCATGTCTTGAGGAGATAGAAAAAAGAATGAGCCAAGAATAGCGACCGTAGTTGAAGAAATCCTTAAATTACAACGGGTTGGTCAGAAACTGCAAATGTTTTTTTCTCTGACTCCAACTTTGAATGCTTGGATCTCTCTGAGTTTTTATTCAATTGCCCGATTTCTTTTTGTAGAATCTTCGCCTTCTTGTCGACTAAAAAATGTTCTTAGCGAAATTTGCATATTGGACCCTTATTCAGATAGAAAATGATTTTTTTGTTCTACTGTCCAGATTCGGCCAAGTGGAGGGAGAACATAATTATCAACTTTTTCTTCAAATCTCCTCACACGTGAGGCGCAGGAAAAGATAGGTTATTATTATTTTGAATGTTTTGAGGAGATAGAAAAAAGAATGAGGCAAGAATAGCGCCCGTAGTTGAAGAAATCCTTAAATTACTACGGGTTGGTCAGAAACAGCTAATGTTTTTTCTCTGACTCCCACTTTAAACGCGTGGATCTCTGTGAGTTTTTATTCAATTGCCAGATTTCTTTTTGTAGAATCTCCGCCTTTTCGTCGACTAAAAAATGTTCTTAGCGAAATTTGCATATTGGAACTTATTTAGATAGAAAATGATTTTTTTGTTCTACTGTCCAGATTCGGCCAGGTGGAGTGAGAACATAATTATCAACTTTTTCTTCAAATCTCTTCACACGTGAGGGGTAGGAAAAGATAGGTTATTATTATTTTGCATATCTTGAGTCGATAGAAAAAAAAATGAGCCAAGAATAGCACCCGTAGTTGAAGAAATCCTTAAATTACAACGGGTTGGTCAGAAACAGCTAATGTTTTTTCCTCTGACTCCAACTTTGAACGCTTGGATCTCTGTGAGTTTTTATTCAATTGCCAGATTTCTTTTTGTAGAATCTTCGCCTTGTGGTCGACTAAAAAATGTTCTCAGCGAAATTTGCATATTGGACGCTTATTCAGATAGAAAATGATTTTTTTGATCTACTGTCCAGATTCGGCCAGGTGGAGAGAGAACATAATTATCAACTTTTTCTTAAAATCTCTTCGCACGTGAGGGGTAGGAAAAGATAGGTCATTATTATTTTGCAGTTATTATTATTTTGCATGTCTTGAGGAGATAGAAAAAAGAATGAGCCAAGAATAGCGACCGTAGTTGAAGAAATCCTTAAATTACAACGGGTTGGTCAGAAACTGCAAATGTTTTTTTCTCTGACTCCAACTTTGAATGCTTGGATCTCTCTGAGTTTTTATTCAATTGCCCGATTTCTTTTTGTATAATCTTCGCCTTCTTGTCGACTAAAAAATGTTCTTAGCGAAATTTGCATATTGGACCCTTATTCAGATAGAAAATGATTTTTTTGTTCTACTGTCCAGATTCGGCCAAGTGGAGGGAGAACATAATTATCAACTTTTTCTTCAAATCTCCTCACACGTGAGGCGCTATGAAAAGATAGGTTATTATTATTTTGAATGTTTTGAGGAGATAGAAAAAAGAATGAGGCAAGAATAGCGCCCGTAGTTGAAGAAATCCTTAAATTACTACGGGTTGGTCAGAAACAGCTAATGTTTTTTCTCTGACTCCCACTTTAAACGCTTGGATCTCTGTGAGTTTTTATTCAATTGCCAGATTTCTTTTTGTAGAATCTCCGCCTTTTCGTCGACTAAAAAATGTTCTTAGCGAAATTTGCATATTGGAACTTATTTAGATAGAAAATGATTTTTTTGTTCTACTGTCCAGATTCGGCCAGGTGGAGTGAGAACATAATTATCAACTTTTTCTTCAAATCTCTTCACACGTGAGGGGTAGGAAAAGATAGGTTATTATTATTTTGCATATCTTGAGTCGATAGAAAAAAAAATGAGCCAAGAATAGCACCCGTAGTTGAAGAAATCCTTAAATTACAACGGGTTGGTCAGAAACAGCTAATGTTTTTTCCTCTGACTCCAACTTTGAACGCTTCGATCTCTGTGAGTTTTTATTCAATTGCCAGATTTCTTTTTGTAGAATCTTCGCCTTGTGGTCGACTAAAAAATGTTCTCAGCGAAATTTGCATATTGGACGCTTATTCAGATAGAAAATGATTTTTTTGATCTACTGTCCAGATTCGGCCAGGTGGAGAGAGAACATAATTATCAACTTTTTCTTAAAATCTCTTCGCACGTGAGGGGTAGGAAAAGATAGGTCATTATTATTTTGCAGTTATTATTATTTTGCATGTCTTGAGGAGATAGAAAAAAGAATGAGCCAAGAATAGCGACCGTAGTTGAAGAAATCCTTAAATTACAACGGGTTGGTCAGAAACTGCAAATATTTTTTTCTCTGACTCCAACTTTGAATGCTTGGATCTCTCTGAGTTTTTATTCAATTGCCCGATTTCTTTTTGTATAATCTTCGCCTTCTTGTCGACTAAAAAATGTTCTTAGCGAAATTTGCATATTGGACCCTTATTCAGATAGAAAATGATTTTTTTTTCTACTGTCCAGATTCGGCCAAGTGGAGGGAGAACATAATTATCAACTTTTTCTTCAAATCTCTTCACACGTGAGGCGCTGGAAAAGATAGGTTATTATTATTTTGAATGTTTTGAGGAGATAGAAAAAAGAATGAGGCAAGAAAAGCGCCCGTAGTTGAAGAAATCCTTAAATTACTACGGGTTGGTCAGAAACAGCTAATGTTTTTTCTCTGACTCCCACTTTAAACGCTTGGATCTCTGTGAGTTTTTATTCAATTGCCAGATTTCTTTTTGTAGAATCTCCGCCTTTTCGTCGACTAAAAAATGTTCTTAGCGAAATTTGCATATTGGAACTTATTTAGATAGAAAATGATTTTTTTGTTCTACTGTCCAGATTCGGCCAGGTGGAGTGAGAACATAGTTATCAACTTTTTCTTCAAATCTCTTCACACGTGAGGGGTAGGAAAAGATAGGTTATTATTATTTTGCATATCTTGAGTCGATAGAAAAAAAAATGAGCCAAGAATAGCACCCGTAGTTGAAGAAATCCTTAAATTACAACGGGTTGGTCAGAAACAGCTAATGTTTTTTCCTCTGACTCCAACTTTGAACGCTTGGATCTCTGTGAGTTTTTATTCAATTGCCAGATTTCTTTTTGTAGAATCTTCGCCTTGTGGTCGACTAAAAAATGTTCTCAGCGAAATTTGCATATTGGACGCTTATTCAGATAGAAAATGATTTTTTTGTTCTACTGTCCAGATTCGGCCAGGTGGAGAGAGAACATAATTATCAAATTTTTCTTAAAATCTCTTCGCACGTGAGGGGTAGGAAAAGATAGGTCATTATTATTTTGCAGTTATTATTATTTTGCATGTCTTGAGGAGATAGAAAAAAGAATGAGCCAAGAATAGCGACCGTAGTTGAAGAAATCCTTAAATTACAACGGGTTGGTCAGAAACTGCAAATGTTTTTTTCTCTGACTCCAACTTTGAATGCTTGGATCTCTCTGAGTTTTTATTCAATTGCCCGATTTCTTTTTGTAGAATCTTCGCCTTCTTGTCGACTAAAAAATGTTCTTAGCGAAATTTGCATATTGGACCCTTATTCAGATAGAAAATGATTTTTTTGTTCTACTGTCCAGATTCGGCCAAGTGGAGGGAGAACATAATTATCAACTTTTTCTTCAAATCTCCTCACACGTGAGGCGCAGGAAAAGATAGGTTATTATTATTTTGAATGTTTTGAGGAGATAGAAAAAAGAATGAGGCAAGAATAGCGCCCGTAGTTGAAGAAATCCTTAAATTACTACGGGTTGGTCAGAAACAGCTAATGTTTTTTCTCTGACTCCCACTTTAAACGCGTGGATCTCTGTGAGTTTTTATTCAATTGCCAGATTTCTTTTTGTAGAATCTCCGCCTTTTCGTCGACTAAAAAATGTTCTTAGCGAAATTTGCATATTGGAACTTATTTAGATAGAAAATGATTTTTTTGTTCTACTGTCCAGATTCGGCCAGGTGGAGTGAGAACATAATTATCAACTTTTTCTTCAAATCTCTTCACACGTGAGGGGTAGGAAAAGATAGGTTATTATTATTTTGCATATCTTGAGTCGATAGAAAAAAAAATGAGCCAAGAATAGCACCCGTAGTTGAAGAAATCCTTAAATTACAACGGGTTGGTCAGAAACAGCTAATGTTTTTTCCTCTGACTCCAACTTTGAACGCTTGGATCTCTGTGAGTTTTTATTCAATTGCCAGATTTCTTTTTGTAGAATCTTCGCCTTGTGGTCGACTAAAAAATGTTCTCAGCGAAATTTGCATATTGGACGCTTATTCAGATAGAAAATGATTTTTTTGATCTACTGTCCAGATTCGGCCAGGTGGAGAGAGAACATAATTATCAACTTTTTCTTAAAATCTCTTCGCACGTGAGGGGTAGGAAAAGATAGGTCATTATTATTTTGCATGTCTTGAGTAGATAGAAAAAAGAATGAGCCGAGAATAACGCCCGTAGTTGAAGAAATTCTTAAATTACAACGGGTGGGTCAGAAACAGCTAATATTTTTTCCTCTGCCTTCAACTTTGAACGCTTGGATCTCTGTGAGTTTTTATTCAATTGCCAGTTTAGTTTCTGTAGAATCTTCGCCTTGTTGTCGACTAAAAACTGTTCTGACCGAAATTTTCATATTGGATCCTTATTCATATAGAAAATGATTTTTTTGTTCTACTGTCCAGATTCGGCCAGGTGGAGAGAGAACATAATTATCTACTTTTTCTACAAATCTCTTCACACGTGAGGGGTAGGAAAAGATAGGTTATTACTATTTTGCATGTCTTGAGGAGATCGAAAAAATAATGAGCCAAGATTAGCGCCCGTAGTTGAAGAAATCCTTAAATTACAACGGGTTGGTCAGAAACAGCTAATGTTTTTTACTCTGACTCCAACTTTGAACGCTTGGATCTCTCTGAGTTTTTATTCAATTGCCGGATTTCTTTTTGTAGAATCTTCGCCCTGTTGTCGACTAAAAAATGTTCTTAGAGAAATTTTCATATTGGACCCTTATTCAGATAGA
This sequence comes from Juncus effusus, assembly GCA_027726005.1. Lineage (NCBI taxonomy): Eukaryota > Viridiplantae > Streptophyta > Magnoliopsida > Poales > Juncaceae > Juncus > Juncus effusus. The sequence goes on along the minus strand of CM050892.1, from coordinate 8,960,098 downwards.
AAATGATTTTTTTGTTCTACTGTCCAGATTAGGCCAAGTGGAGGGAGAACATAATTCTCTACTTTTTCCTCAAATCTCTTCACACGTGAGGCGTAGGAAAAGATAGGTTATTATTATTTTGCATGTCTTGAGGAGATGGAAAAAAGAATGAGCCAAGAATAGCGCCCGTAGTTGAAGAAATCCTTAAATTACCACGGGTTGGTCAGAAACAGCTAATATTTTTTTCTCTGACTCCAACTTTGAACGCTTGGATCTCTCCGAATATTTATTCAATTGCTGGATTTCTTTTTTTAGAATCTCCGCCTCTTCGTCGACAAAAAAATGTTCTTAGCGAAATTTTCAAATTGGACCCTTATTCAGATAGAAGATGATTTTTTTGTTGTACTGTCCAGATTCGGCCAAGTGGAGAGAGAACATAATTATCAACTTTTTCTTCAAATCTCTTCACACGTGAGGGGGAGGAAAAGATAGGTTATTATTATTTTGCATGTCTTGAGGAGATAGAAAAAAGAATGAGCCAAGAATAGCGCCCGTAGTTGAAGAAATCCTTAATAATTTAGTATTTACTATCATTCTATACGAAAAATCTATCCGAGTTTTTTTGACTGAAACGAGCGAACAAACGCATGAAACATGAGTTTTAGGTGCAAACAAGGATTGTGGAGAAATATTTTAAAATGAAAACAAATTTTGGTTTGCATTTAAATAATTTAGTATTTACTATAATTCTTTACGAAAAATCTAGCCGAGTTTTTTAGCATGAAACGAGCGAACAAACGCATGAAACATGAGTTTTAAGGGCAAACAAAGATTGTAACCTCGCCTTCTCCAAATATTTGATGCGAAATCATAATGTAAGAAGAGGTGTGTCGCCGTCTCCTCGGCATGTTGGTTACATATTGCCAGATTTCTTTTTGTAGAATCTCCGCCTTTTCGTCGACTAAAAAATGTTCTTAGCGAAATTTGCATATTGGACCTTTTTTCAGATAGAAGATGATTTTTTTGTTGTACTGTCCAGATTCGGCCAAGTGGAGAGAGAATATAATTATCGACTTTTTCTTCAAATCTCTTCACATGTGAGGGGTAGGAAAAGATAGGTTATTATTATTTTGCATGTCTTGAGGAGATAGAAAAAAGAATGAGCCAAGAATAGCGCCCGTAGTTGAAGAAATCCTTAAATTACAACGGGTTGGTCAGAAACAGCTAATGTTTTTTCCTCTGACACCAACTTTGAACGCTTGGATCTCGGTGTGTTTTTATTCGATTGCCAGATTTCTTTTTGTAGAATCTTCGCCTTGTTGTCGACTAAAACATGTTCTTAGCGAAATTTGCGTATTGGACCCTTATTCAGATAGAAAATGATTTTTTTGTTCTACTGTCCAGATTCGGCCAGGTGGAGAGAGAACATAACTATCAAATTTTTCTTCAAATCTCTTCACACGTGAGGGGTAGGAAAAGATAGGTCATTATTATTTTGCATGTCTTGAGGAGATAGAAAAAAGAATGAGCCAAGAATAGTGCCCGTAGTTGAAGAAATCCTTAAATTACAACGGGTTGGTCAGAAACAGCTAATGTTTTTTTCTCTGACTCCAACTTTGAACGCTTAGATCTCTCCGAGTTTTTATTCAATTCCTAGATTTCTTATTGTAGAATCTTCGCCTTATTGTCGACTAAAAAATGTTCTTAGCGAAATTTGCGTATTGGACCCTTATTCAGATAGAAAATGATTTTTTTGTTCTACTGTCCAGATTCGGCCAGGTGGAGAGAGAACATAACTATCAAATTTTTCTTCAAATCTCTTCACACGTGAGGGGTAGGAAAAGATAGGTCATTATTATTTTGCATGTCTTGAGGAGATAGAAAAATGAATGAGCCAAGAATAGCGCCCGTAGTTGAAGAAATCCTTAAATTACAACGGGTTGGTCAGAAACAGCTAATGTTTTTTTCTCTGACTCCAACTTTGAACGCTTGGATCTCTCCGAGTTTTTATTCAATTGCTAGATTTCTTATTGTAGAAGCTTCGCCTTATTGTCGACTAAAAAATGTTCTTAGCGAAATTTGCATATTGGACCCATATTCAGATAGAAAATGATTTTTTTGTTCTACTATCCAGATTCGGCCAGGTGGAGAGAGAACATAATTATCAACTTTTTCTTCAAATCTCTTCACACGTGAGGGGTAGGAAAAGATAGGTTATTATTATTTTGCATGTCTTGAGGAGATAGAAAAAAGAATGAGCCAAGAATAGTGCCCGTAGTTGAAGAAATCCTTGATCAAGCTAGCTAGGCTTGATTCATCACAACTCGAAATAACAATGACATTACGAAATAATAGCCAGTTCGACTCGAAATCACATCTCGGTTTGATTTTGTCATTAAAGATAACAATTGTGGGTTTATATTGAAAGACTGTTCAAACGCAAGATGAACTCAGCTAAACATGTTCAAACATGAACTCGGCTTGATTTGATTCGAGCTGTGTTCGGAACCACAAGTGATTTTCGAATCGAATTCAATCGAACAAGAACTATGAGTCCAAATTTGAATTTCTCCATCTACTTGAGCAAGAGCTTTTATTGCTTCAGTAACAAACAGGACAAAATTATAGTTAACTAATGTGTTAATTTAACTAATCTCAGATGTTGATGTTTGAAACTTTCCTTGGGCTTTGGAATTTTGGTCCATAACATAGGGTTTCTGGATATAGGCCACTCAACTTTATATTTTGATCAAATAAATCATTTAACTTTCAATTATTTCCTACAAGTCACTCAACTTTAAAATTGTCCAAATTAGATCACTCTGTTATTTTTTCATACATTTCTTAACGAAAATGATACGTGTCATCCACATCAGTACTGACATAAGCAATCGACATCAGAACTAATTTTAAAACCCAAATAAATATCTAGAATTCAATAAAATTACAGGAAGTTACTAAGTTTCACAAAGTGTATCATCTAAGTCATTCAATTTTACTAATATTTCACTAGAAGTCACTCTGACTTCACAAAATATATTATCTAAGTCACTCAAATTTATTAATATTTTATTGAAAGTTGCTGAACTTTATAATATGTATCATTTATGTCACTCAACTTTACTAATTTTTCACTCGAAGTTACTGAATTTTACAAAATATATCATCTAAGTCACTCAACTTTATTAATCTTTCACTGCAAGTCACTGAAATTTACAAAATGTATCATCTATGTTACATCCAGGAACCAAATAAGTAGAAACGGAGGCTAGTTAATTAGTCTCAGCTTGAGTAGTGAATGTGAATTGGAATTACTTAAATAGGCTAGTGCATTAACTACTAGCGCCAACCAAGCTTAAACCTTTTTTCAAGACAATATGATGTGGGCCTGAAGGTTGAGTTGGGCCAGTTAATGTACTAGACTCTAACAAATGGTATTCAGACCAAAATCTTGAGGGCACAATCGTACGGCCAGAAACGCACCATACCATTATCATACCCATATCTGAGGATCTTATATGTCTCAGTGGGATACATATATGAGGTGAAGGTGCACGGATGTGTACTAAGACGAGAATTGGGATAACGTATCAGTTTTGACGGGGACGTTAGTAATTTAAGTAGATGTGTTTGTTACACCCGGAACCAAATTAGTGGAAAGGGAATACTTGATTAGTCTCACCTTGAGTAGTGGATGTGAATTGAAATTACTTAAATTTGTGCATTAACTACTAGCATCAACCAATCTTAAACTTTTTTCAGGATAATATGGTGTGGACTTGAAGATTTGGCTGGGTGAGTTAATGTACTAAGCTCTAACAATCTAAGTCACTCAATTTTATTTATGTTTTATCGGAAGTCACTAAATTTTACAAAATGTATCATCGAAGTCACACAAGTTTACTAATGTTTCACTAAAAGTCACTGAACTTTTATGTTATCTCATAGTAAGTCACGCAACTTAAAAAAGAATCTATTTTATGCCACTCAACTTTATTATTTCATCATGGTAGGTCACTAGACTTTAACATTATATCACAAAAGATCACTGAACTTCAAATTTATATCGTACAAGGTCACTAGAATATGAAAATTAATATACGAGATAACTACAAAGTAAAAAAAAAATCAAACACATAAATTTTTTGTGCATTCATAAAATTCTAATTTTTGAATTAGATGTATAGTAGTTATTTGATTGTATGGTTAATATCATGCAGAACTATAATAATGAAATTGAAAAATATACTCAAGTAAATGAAAAATAGTTATCAAGTACATTTTGTGAACTCCAGTGACTTCGACTGAAATATTAGTAAACTTGAGTGACTTAGATGATACAATTTGTAAAGTTCAGTGACTTTGGTGAAACATTAGTAAAGTTAAGTGAATTCATGATACGTTTTGTAAAGTTCAGTGAATTCTAGCGAAACAATAGTAATGTTGAGTGACTTAAATGATACATTTTGTAAAATCAGTGATTTTCAGTAAACATTAGTAATGTTGAGTGATCTAGATGATACATTTTGTAAAGTTTAGTGACTTCTCTTAATTTTATTAAATTATAGATGATTATTTGAATTTTAGAGTTAACGATGACATGGATTACTTATGTCAACGATGATGTGGATGACACATGTTATTTTCGTGAAAAAATAGATGAAAAATTAGCAGAGTAATTTAGTTTGGTCAATCTTGAAATTAAGTGATTTACATGGGACATTAATGTGACTTATCCCATCAAATATAAAGTTGAGAAATAGGATGAAATTTATCGTATTAAAAAGTTCCCATGATTTCCCGTTGTTTTATTAACTTATTGAACCCATATGAATATTAATCGTACTTTAGTTTTTTTATTTCATTGGATATTTTAAGGCATAATAATTCCTTAATAATTGGAATTTTTGTTGAGACAACCCATTGAGTTGTTAGACGTATTAAATATTAAGGTACATGTGTTTTTTGTGATTTGAACTTGAGTCTTCTTCAAAGTTGATGAGATATCTTATCACTTTAACTATATCAAGCTTTGGCTAATAATTGGAAAAATTGTGCGCTGGCCACAAGGCCAAATTTTTTTTTTTTTTTTTTTGAAGGTTGTACAAGTCCTGATTAAACCCTAAAAACTTTTATTTCGTGACATCTCCACTAGTATTTTATTTAGCAAACACCAGAATTAAGCCTTGTCGTGTTCCTATAATTTAGCACTAATCCTACTCACCCCTCTAACCATGTGGCTTTTAAATAAAATCACACCAACAAGCGAGAAATCTTTTGGTACCCATTTGTAGACTTGATAAAGCTTTCCGTCATATATAAATTGGGTGCCGAGGAGGAAATTGGCATGCTTCAAAAACTATCTACAATTTTAGTTGTTTACTGAAATAAATATTCTTTTTTGCAAAAGTAACGCTTTTATTTTTGAGTTTATACATGAGTGCAATTATTTATTTTATTCAATTTCAAACTACGAAAAAAAAATCTTATGTCAAATTAAAAAAAAAAATTTGAGAAGTTAATTTCAAAATGTCAAATCCTTAGATTCAAAAATGTTATCATTACTTGAAGTATGTTTGTCTCTATAAACATCCTACATATCATTAGGTCAGTTTAGAATGTCATTCTTTAATTCACAGTTCTACTATCAGAATCATGTATTCTGATGACGTGAACCCGAAATGTCATTAATGGTTGATCTAATATATGTATTCACTCATTCATATATGAACTGAATAAACATGTTTCTCATAATCCAATCTCTAGTCCAACTATTTGGCCTTGGGCATAATTCCTTCAGAGCCAAGACCCATTCATCTACTGGGAAAGAGTCAAACTGCATGCCCAGGAGGATCACTGACTAGAAAAAAACTGGGGACTGATTGCCGAACAAGAACGGGAACACAAAGGCAGGACGACGGGGCAGAAAACCAAATGTCAAATATGCAGCGAGTCACAACATGACGGGGAGAAAATTGATGAAGCAACGGAGATACTTCCCCCAGGTTTCGAGTATGAATGGGTCAAGGAGCGCCAAATAATAGTGATGAAGCACCTTGATCGGCCGAGGACCCGGTCAAAGAGCCGACTTCACCGAACCATTCAAGGTCTGGTGCGGAGCTTTCGAGGATGCGATAGGAGCCGCACTAAGAGAAAGATGCTTAGGAGTATCGTTCTTGGTGAGCTTCATTTGCGAAAGGCTCAGCGGAGATAATGGCCTTCATCCTAGCACTATGAGAATTTAGACACTTCCTGGAAGGATCAAAGACGCTGTTCTTCAGTGATAAGGTTTGAGCACATTACTTATTGAGGAAGAGGAACCCGAGCGAGTTATGAGTAAAATAGCAGCTGCTAATGCAAAGATACAACATCGAAATTTATGACAAACTGGAGGCGACATGGAAGGGTGACAAACATATGAGGCTGGCGAGTCACGAATCAAATCAATCATCCAATGATCGATTATTTCCTTCACCTATTTATACATCATATGTATAATCATTTAAGAGCATTTCCTTCCCGACTAGACATTGTTCTATGTGTGACCGTGTAGGTTCCATTTAACGCTGGCAACGATCTTCCAAAGATCGTAAGTCATGAGTAACCTCTAGACTGGTGTCATGACTACCCATGTTAAATGAAATGATCAGCGATCATAAACCTATCTGAATAGACATTTGATTATTCCTTTTGTTCTACGATATACGTCTTGATCACAAGGCACGGTAATATGTCATCCTTGAGTTTGATCAAAGTCTCTTTCCTGATCGTGAATTAAACTGAACAAATACAAAATGATATTAACAATACATGTTAATCCATTTTGAGCATGGCCATCCATTTCCTTCAGTCCTAGTTCATCAGGGGGCCCAGAGATATCTCCCTCTTAACGAGAGGAACAAATCCCATGTTGATCACTCACATTCCTCGTCATGATTCAGTGCATACCTAATGATGACCCTAATGATCATCCCGTTACGGATGACGTAAGATCATATTAAAGTATGCAGTTCCTCATACAGGAATTCATGATGACCTCAGGTCGTAGAAACAAGCACACTATTAATATGAGAATCATTAATGACATATACCATGCATATTCTCATAGTGTGGTCAGTCCAGTACGTATTCTCTAACACATGTCTATATTCCAGACTTGACATCCCTATGTCCATGATCAGCACAACATGATCATCCAGCCTGCGAATATACTAGTGTGGATATGTAGCTTCTTACCTGAAGTATGTCTATCTCTATAAACATCCTACATATCACTAGGGACAATTTAGAATGTCATTCGTTGGTTCACAGTTCTACTATCAGAATCACTTATTCTGATGACGTGAACCCGAAGTGTCATTCTTCGTCGATACAAGATTTACATTCACAACGCATACACACAGATATATAAGAAACAACCTTTAAATAAATAATAATGTCTTAATACATAATCCATTTCCTAGTACAAATACATTTGGCTTAGGGCACTAATCCTACAACCTTCTCCTTCCTTAAGCTCGACTTCGTGAACCTCCTTGCTTCTCCTAAGGATGAAGAACTGATCGATTTCTTATCCCCAAAGTAGGAGATCTCTACTCGTAACTACGCGAAGTCTGGAATGTAGGTACGTGTTAGAGAACATGTACTGGACTGACCACACTATAAGAATATGCATGATATATGTCATTAGTGATTCTCATATGAATAATGTGTTTGTTCCTACGACCTGAGGTCATCATGGATTCTTGTATGTGGAACTGCATACTTTAATATGTAAGTATCTATTTAACGCTTAATTCTGCTTGATCTAGTTTTGCAGGTTTTCGGTTTGAAGCATCACCTTTTTCGTGTATCTTGTTTAATTTTTTGCTCTTTCATTCTGATATTTTGACACAAAAAATTACTATAAATTTACTTTATTCTTAATATTTTTGCATGGAATGATACTTCTATTATTATAATTATAATTATAATTAGGGTAAAATTTCACCATAAGTCACTTAACTTTCAAAAATGACCAAATAAATCACTCAACTTTCAATTGTCTTCTATAGATCACCCAACTTTCAAAAATTATCAAATAGGTCATCCAATTTTCAATTGTTCCTTATAGGTCATTTAACTTTCAAAAATAATCAAATATGTCACTCAAATTTCATTAATCAAATATTTGGTCATTTTTTAAAAGTTGAGTGACTTATAGGGGACAATTGAAAGTTTGATGACCTATTTGTCAATTTTTGAAAGTTTAGTGACATCTACGAGACAATTGAAAGTTTAGTGACTTATTTGATCATTTTGAAAAGTTAAGTGACTTAGAATGAAATTTACCTTTATAATTATAATTATTATTAGGGTTATTGTTGTTGTTGTTGTGGTTGTTGTTGTTATTATTATTATTGTTATTATTGTATCAGTTTTTTTTATCTTCATCAAAGTTGTAATTAAAATCATCACCAGTTCCAAAACAGCGAAGATTTTGCTAGTTAATAAATAATATTGTTAGAAAATAACATTTTTGACGTGCCCTGCGAGTAACTACGGATCCAATACAGTTTATTTATGTCCAAATTAATCAATAGTTAAGAATGGCTAAGCTATACTGATAGCCAAATCTATTAATTAATATATATAATTCTAAAAATATTTATCTACAGTACTCTCACTACCATGAGCCACGTCATCTTCTTTTCTCCATATCATTTGATCCTAATTTAGTGGCCAAGATTTAATCATTGCTCATTGCTCCATCTATATACCTAAACTAACAAACATAAGTATTGTACAAATGCATGCTATAAGCACTAAGCATGTCCACTTTATAGTAGAACTTTCTTATAACACCTAATTTTGTTTGTAATGCTAAAACTTTATTTCTTCAATCTAATCATTGGGTGAGGGATTTTATAAACCTTCCTCAATTAATTCAAAAAAAAACACCTAATTTTGATATGTTTACAACTAAATATTTTTTATTATTTTGCAAAAGTGCTCTCTAAAATGAATAATTATTTGATTTTCACTACTACAAAATTTATTATTGACATTTCTACTAAAATTCTAGAAGACAAATAAAAATATTTATCTCAAAAAATTCTTAAAGTTCGCGTAACGCGCGAATAGTCCTCTAGTAATATATATATATATATATATATATATATATATATATATATATATATATATATATATATTTATTAACAGTAGGCGATTGCCTACCGGAAGTCCTCTAGTAATATATAAAACATGAACAACTCGAACTCTCAAGTTACAATCAAGACACGACTAATTTTCTTATCTAATTGAAATGATACAGCCCTAATGATATATTGGTCTAATATAACTTAAATACATTGACTGTTTGAGTGGTCATTTTAGTGCTGCATTTGAATACTAATAACTTGTACAGTGCTAAGACTCCAAACTAAATAAATTCACGGAAACCTTCTTCCGCACCTTAGAAAGCCAAACCACAACAAATAAAAAAAAAATTTCAACTATGTACAAAGCATCACCATTTATCAATCTCTTCCTTCTCTTGCTCTCATCCCCTCTTCTCTCCAAGTCTCTTCATTTCCAAAACTTCACTCTCCTTACTCTACTAACCTCACACAACTCTCCAAAACTCAATAAACAAACCACAAACTCCACTCTCTCAATACCTATATACCACCTTAATTCCATCACAAACCAAACAAAAAACAACACTTTTCTTCTAGCCGATCGGATAAACCGTGATTCAGCACATGTGATCTCTCTGACCAGCCGAATCTTTTCATCTTTTAAACAATTTGAACCAACTGGTTTTGGATCCGATGTGGTATCAGGTGATGAAATAAAGAAAGTATTATTTAAAATTTTGTCGTCATGTTTTTTTCTTATTGGGCACCACAATTAATCATGCTTGTTATAATCTTTTTGAGTAGGATTCGTATTTATAATTTATATAATCATTTCAATGATATACTCTGATAGCTAATTGATTTAATATTAACTTATTAAGTTTAATACTATTAAAAAAACTCAAGTATACTATTTTCAAACTTAGGTCTATCACAAGGAAGTGGAGAGTACTTTATTCGTGTGGGAGTCGGTACACCGGCAAGAGAACAATACCTAGTTATTGACTCAGGGAGTGATGTCATCTGGTTGCAATGTGTACCATGCTCGGAATGTTATACTCAGACCTATCCAATATTTGATCCGTCAAAATCTGCTTCCTTTTCTTCTCTGGCATGTGGGTCTTGGGTCTGTCACCTCGTCTCTGGTACCAGTTGTGAAGGCTCTGATGACAAATGCCGGTATCTATCTTGATAAATTAAATATTTCTTTATTAATGTTATTTACGTTTTTGTGATAGAGAAATGAATAGTTCTATTTTAACTAACGACTTTTTGAATCTTTTTTTAGCGCTGCGATTTAGTTAAATAAAGAAAAATTCTAATAAATTTGAATTCACAACTTTTTAGTTGCAAACCAATTTAACAATTAAGATATTCTCCATTGGTAGTCTTTCTGAGTCTTATATGTATAATCTTATGGAACACATCTATCTAACCAACTGATTAGAAGTCTTTGACAACATCTTATTGGATGTCTCTAATAAGAAATTCCGTGATGCCTAGCTAGCCAATCATCATTTAATGTAAGAGATAGCCCACAAGAGCTAATTAATTATAGAATGACCACTTATATGTCATGATCTTTCTGTATTATTATCTAACGTCAATTACTATCAACACAGGTACGAGGTCTCATATCGAGACGGTTCATACAGCAATGGCGTGCTAGCTCTAGAGACACTCACATTGGGATCAACTACTATAACTGGAGTGGCAATTGGTTGTGGTCACCACAACCACGGTTTATTCACGGGAGCATCTGGATTATTGGGCCTGGGGTGGGGACCAACGTCGTTCTTGGCCCAGCTAGGTGGTTCAATCGGCGGGGTCTTTAGTTATTGTCTGGAAAGCAGGGGATCGGGATCAGAAGCAGGCTCGCTAGTGTTTGGTCGGGACGAAGGGGTTCCGGTTGGGGCCGTGTGGGTCCCACTTTTACGCAACTCCCGGGCCCCGACTTTCTACTATGTTGGACTTTTGGGACTTGGGGTTGGAGGAGTAAGGTAATAAAAAATTACTAATAACTTACACTGATCATTTTTAATAACTACTCATATAATTCTACTAGATCGTCGTCTTTATACAATAATTTCGCTAATAACTAACACATTTTCATGAGATAGCTGCTAATTATAATTGATAATAATTAGGCTACCCCTCGGAGAGGATATGTTTCAACTGTCTGACGACGGGTATGGTGGTGTTGTGATGGATACTGGTACTGCAGTTACACGACTCCCAGACCAAGCATATGGGACATTAAGGGATGCTTTTATCACCTCCACTAATGGGCTCCCACGCACAACCGGAGTCTCCATATTTGACACATGTTACAACTTAAACGGATATAACAACGTTAGGGTGCCCACTGTGTCGTTTTATTTTACCGAGGGTGCCATTTTGACACTGCCGGCAAGGAACTTTTTGATCCCTGTGGACAATTTGGGGACGTATTGCTTCGCGTTTGCATCATCACCCAGTAGATTGTCAATTTTGGGGAATATTCAACAGGAGGGGATCCGAGTCACGTTTGATGCTGCTAACGGGTTTGTCGGATTTGGGCCCGACACTTGCTAGTGCTACTTAGTTAGTATATACATACTCATATATCATAAATTATAGATCTATATGCTTACATTATTTGGTTTAAGAGTGCGGTTCAAAATATGTGGAGATGAATGTGCGGGTACCAGTAATTATGTATATAATGTGTTCGATCTAAATTGAAAGCAATCAGTTAAGAACTTCTGTTTAGGGTTTATAAATTAGTCAGAACATAGTTTTATTTTATAAACTATCCACTTTATATCAACGCATGAGAGTATGATAGCCTAATAGGTAAGACGATACATCCCATATCAAAATGATGATTTACTATTTGTATGTTGATATGCAATTAAATACTTTATACAATGAAGCTATGCAGTCGCGGGGGGCGGGGGGGGGGGGGGGGGGGGGGGGGGGGGGGGCTCTAAAGCATACAGTGATATATATTTTCCACGTGTCATCTGCTATACCGGAACACGTGGAAAGGTTTACTATGAAAAGAAACCTAAACTCCAGACACCAAAATAAAGGGAGCCAAACTGGAGAAAATTGTGAAGAACCATGTCATCTTGCCTCACAAAGGCAGAGACAAGAGCACAACTTTTCTGTCATTCAAATTTGATCCTCTTTATCTCTATAGCAGCATGACCTTTTTAATCATTGAATCAATTTCTTTCAATCAACAGGGTATTTGTTATTCCATAAGCATTCAAGTACCAAGGTTCTAAATCTCCATTTGCACTTTGTTCAATCTTAAATCTTTTCTTACTAAAGAATAGACTAATTACCCCGAGAATGTGTAAATATCATTAAGGAGAGAAAGAATTTAGCATGTCCTTACAAATAACAACCAATGTAACAAATCAAATGTCTAACTACCTAAGTCTAAATTTATCTCATCTATAGTTTATGTCCTGAATGGACTCTTTTGCAATGGACTCTCTTTTCGCAATTAAAATTATATAATTTTATTACCGCATTACAGATTCTTTCACAAATGATCGCCCTCCAGTACTGCATAGAACGTAAAATAGTCTCTTGTGAGATAAAGCATAGAATCATACAAACAAATAAATAAACAGATTAATTAATTAGCCAGTTAAAGAAACTTACGAGTATTCAAGGTGAATATTCATAAATCGATGATTCTCCTTGCTTTGAGATAAAGTTACCGACCCTTCTATTATCTGGTCCTGCCTCACATCTATTGGTTCATAAAAATAAAGAACTGTCTACAAAAAATAAAAACATATCATAAAATTCAATACTAGATACAAATCAATAAAAGAGACAATTTGCATATATACCCCTAAAAAACACAAAAGTATCAGACAAGTCGCTCTATCCATCTTATTTTGTTCAGTAATAATTAGAAAAGGTGTTTACTTTAGATATCCAGACTCAAATTATTTCTTCCACATACTCTCACAGACCAGGTGGTAAGAAAACCATATATAGGTGGTAAATTAAACAAGTAAAGGTGGTAAACGGAACATGTATACATACAAGTACTTTCCAAAAGTTCACTTACCACTATACATACTAAACTTCCCGCCTGTGCCTGTCTCACTTACCATGTATCAAAGTTATTGGTACTAGTACTGCATTATTTTATATTTTTTTACCTGCTGCCAATGAGTAGGTGGTTCTTCAGGAGCAGTGGAAAGAACAATGGTATCATTTTGACGTCTTTTTCTATGATTGATGGGCCCATTCACCAATATACTTTGAGAAGGGTTAAGCATACTTTTATTATCAATATTGTTATTATAATCTGAAGAAAATGAGATGGGTCCGTTGAACTCAACTTCAAACCAGAATGCAAATCCATGGAGTGGAGCTACACAAAAAGGATTAAAATTGAATTATAACAACAATTATAGTTACAATAATGGACCTAATAATAGGAATTTCTATGCAATTCTAGAGAAAGAATGATTGAATAATTGTACGGGATTTTATGTTATGAAAAAAGAAATTGTACCAGTCATAATTGAGGAGAATTTGTATCTAGCTGTGATGGATTCGAGCTCTCGAGCTGTCACAGTATAGCAATCTATATATTTCACCTGCTCAATATAAAATCCAATCAAAATATTAAATAGAAGGTCAGATACCAAGCCTCCTGTATTTCCCCAACAATTCTCCGGTGGTAAACGAAATATATTGTGGTGGTAAGTGGAAGGGTTTACATGCCAACGGCTACATTTCTCCCATTTTTTCGCACTTTCAATGTCAGGTGGTAAGTCAACTGTGTTGTGGTGGTAAGCGAAGTGTGTTACGACGGTCAATGAAAACACCCAATATCCTTCGCCACCAAAACAAAGTTCGCTAGCCACGTGTTGGTTTGGGAAAAATATGTTGTGGTGGTAAGTGAAAATACTAAAGTTACTTCCACCTACAACGCATTCCGCTTACCACATGCTAGTGAAGTGGAAAGAGTAGGGAAAATGGAGGGGGTTCGGTATAATTTTGCTAAATGAAATAAGGTGCAATTAATTAAAAGATTATAAATGCACAATCATTGTTCTCTCAAGACAAAAGTTACATATTTCTTAAGAAACATTAGGAAAGGAAATGAAAATGAAGATAAAGTAAGTACCATGAATGGCCAAGTTAAAACATTCTCTCCACTAATTAATTCATTAACTGGCTCTTCAAATGCACATTGTTTTGCAAGTGGCAGTAAAGCAGACACTAAAGATCCAAAAAAGATAATAACAACAGTTACTTTTCTCATAATTAATTCGGTCAATTTATTGATCATAGTTGAGTTGAGAACAAATAGACACTAACAGTTGAAGCTTAATTGCACATCAGAGGGTTAATTGAGGCTCATTTGGGCTAAATTGAAGATAGTTGAACCTTAATTGCATAATTGGGGCTTAATTGAGGCAACATTAGGTTAAATTGGGGCTTTTATGGAAAAATTAATGCTTAATTGGGCTTAATTGAGTTAAATTGGGGACAAATTTTAAACTTACTATTAATCCCATAAACATCTCGCCAAAATTCAATCGTATGTTGATATCTCTCCGAATTGGTTATAGGTGCCATGTATAGCTGAAAAACAGTGGAATATTAATAAATAAATAAATTGTACAAAAATGAAATTATGAGTTTGAAGTAGTAAATTAAGTACCAATGCATGTGAAGGAAGGATGAGACCTCCAGGCTTAAGAAACTTGTCCCTTGCATAAATAACACTAGGCAACATTGTCTAAACAAAGACAAAATAAATATCTTTTACTATCAGAAAATAAAATAATAGTAATTTTCCATAAAATATAAGTAAAACATTTTAGGCACATGCACCTCATATAAAAGCATATAACCCATCCATTCAGATATTAAGACATCAACCTTCTCATTTATTTCTATTTCCTGAATTTTCACCAATATAAGAAAAAAAAACTCAAAATCAAACAAAAAATGAAGTAATTTAACCCTAGGTTTTTTAAATATAATAAAATTACCTCAACTCGGGTATGAAGAACAATAACTTTATCAGAAAGATCATTTTCCTTCACAACTTCTTTGGCCTGATATATTAAAAAACAAATTTAAATTGTAATTATTAATTTTCCCCAAGAGATATTATCAGAAAAAAATAATTTTAATATGTAGTACCTGAAGAGCAATCTCGCTAGCTTCAATTGCATATACCTGGACAGAATATAAAAAAAATAATTAAACCCTACCTTGATCTATTTTAGTACGTTGCATTGAGCAATTAAACACAAGTAAGTACAGTTTTCAATGAAGCAACAAAAAAAGTTAAAATTCATAATTTACTGAAATTTGAGATTATAATTCTTGTCTTTGTATAGACTTACACGAGCCGCACCAGCTTGGGCACAGAAGATCGAGAGTATACCGGTTCCACATCCAACATCCATCACAACCTGAATTTAATTTTTTAATAAATTTAAAAATTCAAAAAAATACATTTAAAGAAAGGATTTAAGTAATAATAGAATAATTTAGAGACAATTACCTTGCCAGAAATGTAACTCTGATGGCGCATGATTGCTTCTTTATATGCCTCAGTTCTTACATGATCCTATAAAAGATGAAAATGAAAGAAAAAAAGTTATGTAACGAATTTTGAAGGGATAAATTTTTAAGAGTTGAGGGAAAAGAGTATGTAAGCATTGTCACGTCATTTATAATTCAGATTTCTAGTTAATTGAGAATTTATTGTTTTGATTATTGCTTTTATTCATTCTAATCATCGCAGGTCTTCAATTTTCTGTTGTGTGGTCTCAGTTCGTGAGAGTTATTGGTGCAGTAAAGCCTCAGTTATAACTCCCTATTGTGCCTCAAATTACTGGTTATTTCGATTAAAAAAATCAGCTGAATTAATGCAATTTACAAAAGCCCGAAACTTTAAATCACGAAATAACGCATAAATGACAAGCTGCAATATGAAAATCTGTAGCTTTGAATACGCACCTTGATCATTTCTTGATGTATAGAGACATTGGCATACGACTGAAAGTACGCCTCGTCGTAATTCTCCCACATGGAAGCCACTGTGGTCTCCGTATTGGCATGATTATTATTCGTATTATACGAATGGTTAGTACCAGGTGCAAGCGTTGGCGTATTCAGAGAGGAAGAGCAAACTCTGTACACTGTTCCGCCACCCGAAGACGATCGGTGCTGTCTGCGCCGCCCTCCGCCGCCGTATCCGTTGCTGTATCCAGATTGCATCTTTGGAGTAGAGAAGACTCGAAGGGCTTTTCTGTGAATAATGTATTTGGAGAGGCTTGTGAGATTTCCAGGCCACCCAATTAATTCAACCCCTTTTTTCATCCACTTTTGAGTCTCATCAAAATACCAAATCATCACTTTTATCTTGACCGTTTGATCAATTTTTTTGTCGAATCTTAACCATTCATTTTCTCAAATTTATTGATATTTTATGACAACATTTATGTAGTTATTAAAACATAAGTATATAATTGGTTGAATTGGTGTTTTGTGTTTTATACCCGATTTAGTGAGAACCGTTGTGAGTTTGTTTGTGACCATAAGATCTTAATCAGATGATTTCAATGAATCATGGTGCAAAGTTATGTTCAACAATTATGTTCAACAATTAAACCCAACCCCTTATTTTTCATCTACTTTTGAGCCTGATCAGAATGCCACATCATCACTTTTATCTTGACCGTTCGATCAATTTTATTGTCGAATCTTAACCATTCATTTTCTCAAATTTATTGATATTTTATGACAACATTTATGTAGTTATTAAAACATAAGCATATGATTGGTTGAATTGGTGTTTTGTGTTTTATACCCGATTTTATGAGTTTGTTTGTGACCATAAGATCTTAATCAGATGATTTCAATGAATTATGGTGCAAAGTTATGTTCAACAATTAATATCAATAGTTAATGAAAAGTTCACTCATTAAAATATAAATAATTTTTCTTTTCTTCTTTATAAAATTATAATTCTTAATGAAATATTTTATTTCTAATGTTACAATCATCAAATATAAATTTGTTGGAATTTTCTCTTTATTTTGAGTTCCATATTGTTATGGTTTCATTTTTTTTCTTACTAAAGTATATGAATATAGACTATATAAAAGAATATGTATAAAAATGATATGCTCATTAACTTATATCTTAGACCTTACCTTATACCTTATTTTTCATCTCTCTTTGAGGATTCTCAAGAGACTTATTGTCAATTTTATCTCGACAGTTGGCTTTTTTTAAATCTTAGTTTTTCATTTCAATTATATGCACAATATCACATAAAGACATATTGTTATGATTCCAATTTCATTTTTTCTTGATAAAATATGTGAATATAGACTATATAAAAGAACATGTAATAAAATGATAAGCTAATTTACTCTTATTATATTCTTTTACCCTCTTTGAAAATTCTCAAGAGAATTATTATCAATTTTCTCTCACCCGTCGAATCAAAAAATTTATCAAATTTTAACTTTTAATTTTAATTATTATCACAAAATCACATGATTAGTTAGATTAATATTCAGTGTTATATCTACCTTATGTGAGAATTGTCATCTCAAACAAAATTTCAGAATATTGAAAATTATATTATATTACTTAATGTACTACGGATTTCATAATAACATATGTGTAATCCATATCATTTTAATATCTAAAAAAAATAAGAAAAATAGCGGTGACAATTTTTTGAAGAAAATGAGTAATGTTACATTTTCCTATGTAGTATACATATTTTTTCCATATATATAATATTAAATATAATAATTATTATTTTTTTTATCTTTTTCAAAGTTAATCATTTATAATTTAATCTTATGTAGTTTCAAGTAAAATTTTTTAAACTAAAATCTTCGAAATAAATTATCTCGTATTTTATTTTTTCTGATCTCATTCATCTGAGCCTGATTAATACTTAATTTATTTTTCTAATATAATATGCCAAGAGATAATGAAATAAGAAAATCAAAGACAATAATTTTTAACTCTCATGTATTATTTATGTATTATGGATTCATAAACTTTAATTTTGAATTTTCATAATTGTAAGTTATATATTATTAGATTGAAATAACTATTAAAATTAAAATACTAGCTGCGAAGCACGAGCATTGTCCTAGTATAACGAATTTGGGCCTGGCCTCTTGGTTTTTCAGTTTTTTGTTTAAAAAAAAGTTTTTGGTTTTTATTTTTATTTTTTTTTCAAAATAACCATTTTCATTTTCGAAACCAAAATATTTTTTGTATACAACATAATATCTACAAATTAAATTACAATAAACTAATAAGATAAAATACAATCTATTGAAAAACAAATATGTAAAAGAAAGAAAATGATACTAATGAAGAAGATATTCAATTTTTTTATGCCTTAGTGTTGTATTTTGTGAGATGCTTATCATAGAAACATTATTAACCCCAACTCCTTATTTTTCACCTACTTTTGAGCCGCCTCAAAAGGCAACATGACCGTTCGATCAATTTTTTTGTCGAATCTTAGTCATTCATTTTCTCAAATTTATTGATATTTTAAGGCAACATTTTATGTGTTTATTAAAACATAAGCATATGATTGTTTGAATTGGTATTTTGTTTTCCATATCCGATTTAGTGAGAACCGTTTTGAGTTTGTTTGCAGCTATCAGATGGTTTCAATAAATCATGGTGCAAAGTTATGTTCAATTATTAATACCAATAGTTAATGAATAGTTTACTCATTAAAATATAAATAAATGGTGCAAAGTTATGTTAAATTATTAATACCAATAGTTAATGAATACTTCACTCATTGAAATATAAATAATTTTTCTTTTCTTCTTTAAAAAATTATAATTCTTCATGAAATATTTTATTTCTAATGTTAAAATCATCAAATATAAATTTGTTTGAATTTTCTCTTTATTTTGAGTTCCATATTGTTATGGTTCCAAATTTTTTTCTTACTAAAATATGTGAATATATACTATATAAAAGAAGATATACAAAAATGATATGTTCATTAACTTATACCTTATACCTTATTTTTCATCTCTCTTTGAGTATTCTCAAGAGACCTATTGTCAATTTTATCTCGGCCGTTGGATAATTTTTTTTTGAAATCTTAACTTTTCATTTAAATTATTACCATAATGTCACATGTACCGAGAGTTAATGAAGTGTTTACTCATTAAAATATAAATAATTTTTTTTTCTTCTTTAAAAAATTATAATTCTTAATGAAATATTTTATTTCTCATGTTAAAATCATCAAATATAAATTTGTTGGAATTTTCTCTTTATTTTGAGTTCCATATTGTTATGGTTCCAATTTTTTTTTCTTGCTAAAATATGTGAATATAGACTATATAAATGAAGATGTACAAAAATGATATGCTCATTAACTTATATCTTATACCTTATTTTTCATCTCTCTTTAAGCATTCTCAAGAAACTTATTTTTAATTTACCTAGGCCGCTGGATCAGTTTTTTTTTGAAATCTTAGTTTTATATTTAAATTATTACCACAATATCACATAAAGACATATTGTTATGATTCCTATTTCATTTTTTCTTGATAAAATATGTGAATATAAACTATATAAAATAACATGTAATAAAATGATAAGCTCATTTACTCTTATCATATTCTTCTATCCCTTTTTGAAAATTTTCAAGAGAACTATTATCAATTTTATTTCCGCCGTCGAATCAAAAAATTTATCAAATCTTAACTTTTAATTTAAATTACTATTACAATATCACATGATTAATTATATTAATGTTTAGTATTATATCTCCGTTATGTGAGAACTATTATCTCAAATAAAATTTCATAATATTGAAAACTATATTATATTACTTAATGTATTACGGGAATCCATATAATTTTAACATCTAAAAAAAATAAGAAAAATAGCGGTGACAAATTTTTGAAGAAAATAAGTAGTGTTACATTTTTCTATGTAGTATACATATTTTTTCCATATATATAATATTAAATATAATTATTATTTTTTATTTTTTCTAAAGTTAATAATCTATAATTTAATCTTATGTATTTTCAACTAAAATTTTCGAAATAAATTATTTTACATTTTATTTTTTCTGATCTCATTCATCTAAACCTGATTAATGCTTAATTTATGTTTCTAATATAATATGTCAAGACATAATAAAATAACAAATTCAAAGACAACAATTTTGAATTCTCTTCTATTTATTTATGTGGTATGGATTCACAAATTTAAATTTTAAATTTTCATAATTATAAATTATACATTATTAGATTAAAACAACTATTAAAATTAAAATATTCGCCGCAAAACGGGAATATTATTCTAGTCATCTTATTATAGAGCTGGCAAATTTGATCCGACTTAGAGAAACTCATCTGGAACCGAATGACCAATAATTCAAAATGATTCGTAACTCCATTTACTCATAATTAATCATAGTTATTTAATTTTCAACTGATTTTCTTAAACTTGGTTTAGCCACGTCATTAACACTTAATGGTCGTAGAATTAAATAAATTGGGATGATCTCAGTCGTCCATTGTTAATTAACTAACAGGTTAATTTAAGGACTTTCGTCCCTTCTCTCCCAATCTCAATCAGTTAGTTTCCTCGCGCCTCCAGAATTCATCTCACAATTAGCCTCTCTCGCCTTCCACTTTCACGCCTCTCTCTCTCTCCCCCACTCTTTTCCACGAAATGCTAAACCAGTCGACGGTGTCTCTGCAACAGGGAGTATTAAGGGTTCCGCCCTATCATCTCTCTCTCCGCCTCTTCTCCCTCTAAAATTGTCAGTGAGGAGGATTATTAAGGGTCCAACTCTGTGAGGAAAAAATAAAGAAAACCCCAAGGACGCAAACGGAACAAGGAAGAAATAATGAAAAACATTCTTATCCAACAATAGCAAGCTTGCCCAAAAGGTGCCCGCAACTTGTTTGCTAATTTGCCCTAAAGAAATGTATTCTCCATTTCCACAAACCGGATTCACAGAAATTTGAGTTTAAATGTGAGGCTTCATTGAAGCTCACTCAATTCAAAGAAAAAAAAACAAGAATTTGTTAAAAGAAACTACGAGAATCAAAGTGTGAAAAGGCAATAATTTATAAAACTAACTTTAATATTTTTTTATATTTTAGAAGGATAAATTACTAAATGATATATCTCATTTTCGGAAGGGTATATATGTAATTCTGCCTTCTTTCCTTTTTGCTTGCTTTTGTTTAAATCGGGACAAGTGCTGATACTCCTTTTCTTTTGGACAATGCAGAATACTAAATTTGATATTTCTCAACTTTTGAAGGGTATATACACACAATGTCGCTTTTGTAAGGTGTATATGTAAATTTTACATTCCTCATTTTTTCATGGGTATATTTGTAATTCTTTTTATTGGAGGAAATGGGGCGAGCGTGGCGAGAATCGAATTGTATGCAGCGTTACAGTACATAGATGGGGGATTTACGTTACCCTTTGGATCATGGTTCATAGTATCGGCCGATACCGATACGACACGGCCGACACTGACACCAGTTGGGCTTAATCGATCCGACTTTTCTGCCGACACCACCCGACTTTTGCCCGACTAAATCGGTCACTCAAAATAGTGAAAAAAAATCGACAAAATTGTTTAATTTTTATTTTAAGAATTTGATTTTGTTTACTGAAATACACTTGTACAATAGTGAATTACAGTAAAGCCAAGCAAATTATATGCACAATTCACAACAATCATAGTCATACATTGCATTATCTGACATTAAAAAAGTAAATAAGTTTTTTCTATCTCTGTTTTTTAGGTGTGAATTGAACTCGGATTTTCCCGGTCTCATCCAATGGTTTTGCCATCGGAGCAAGTAATCGCTTGCTTCTTTCTATCTCTGTTAAACAAGCTTGTTAAACAAGCTCTTCGTACATTTAATATAGTGTTATTTGACATGAATGACGATGTAATAATAATGCGAATCATGATTTGACATTCTGCAATTTGTAATTTGTTTTTACTGATATGGGTAATGATTTTTGTATGAGTTTTTTAGTTTGTAATTTTATGCTAAATGGCATTTCCGATGAAATATAGTATCATAATTATTCGGGCTTCTATTTGAGAGAGTGATAATTTCGAAGTTGCTAAAACTCATGTTTCGTGCGTTTTTTAGCTCCTTTCATTCAAAAAAAACTCGAATACATTTTTCGTAAAGAATGGTAGTAAATTCTAAATTATTCAAATGCAAACCAAAATTTTTGTTCATTTAAAAATATTTTTCCGCAATCCTTGTTTGCACCTAAAACTCATGTTTCGTGCGTTTGTTAACTCGTTTCATTCAAAAAAAAACTCGGATAGATTTTTCGTAAAGAATGAGAGTAAATACTAAATTATTCAAATGCAAACCAAAATTTCTGTTCATTTAAAAATATTGTTCCAAAATCATTGTTTGCCCTTAAAACTCATGTTTCAGGCGTTTGTTCGCTCGTTTCATGCTAAAAAACTCGGCTAGATTTTTCATAAAAAATGATAGTAAAGACTAGATTATTCAAATGCAAACCAAAATTTGTTTTCGTTTTAAAATATTGTTCCACAATCTTTGTTTGCTCTTAAAACTCATTGTTTCATGCGTTTGTTCGCTTCTTTCATGCTAAAAAACTCGGCAAGATTTTTCGTAAAGAACGATAGTAAATACTAAATTATTTAAATGCAAACCAAAATTTGTTTTCATTTTAAAATATTTCTCCACAATCTTTGTTTGCACCGAACTCATGTTTCTTGCGTATGTTTGCTCGTTTCAATCAAAAAAACTCGGATTGATTTTTCGTAAAGAATGATAGTAAATACTAAATTATTCAAATGCAAACCAAAATTTGTTTTCTTTTTAAAATATTTCTCCACAATCTTTGTTTGAACCTAAAGCTCATGTTTCGTGCGTTTCTTTGCTCATTTCAGTCAAAAAAACTCGGATAGATTTTTCGTAAAGAATGATAGTAAATACTAAATTAGTCAACTGCAAATCAAAATTTGTGTTCATTTTAAAATATGTTTTCACAATCATTGTTTGGAACTAAAACTCATGTTTCGTGCGTTTGTTTGCTCATTTCAATCATAAAAACTCGGATTGATTTTTCAAAAAGAATGATAGTAAATACTAAATTATTCAAATGCAAATAAAAATTGTTGTTCATTTTAAAATATTTTTCCACAATCTTTATTTGTACCTAAAACTCATGTTTCGTGCGTTTGTTAGCTCGTTTCTTTCAAAAAAAACTAGAATAGATTTTTCGTAAAGAATGATAGTAAATTCTAAATTATTCAAATGCAAACCAAAATTTTTGTTCATTTAAAAATATTTTTCCGTAATCCTTGTTTGCACCTAAAACTCATGTTTCGTGCGTTTATTAGCTCGTTTCATTCAAAAAAAAAACTCGGATAGCTTTTTCGTAAAGAATGATAGTAAATACTAAATTATTCAAATGCAAACCAAAATTTGTGTTTATTTAAAAATATTGTAACACAATCTTTGTTTGCCCTTAAAACTCATGTTTCGTGCGTTTGTTCGCTCGTTTCATGCTAAAAAACTCGGCTAGATTTTTCATATAGAACGAAAGTAAAAGCTAAATTATTCAAATGCAAACCAAAATTTGTTTTCGTTTTAAAATATTTCTCCACAATCTTTGTTTGCACCTAAAACTCATGTTTCATGCGTTTGTTAGCTCGTTTCATTCAAAAAAAAGTCGGATAGATTTTTCGTAAAGAATGATAGTAAATTATAAATTATTCAAATGCAAACTAAAATTTTTGTTCGTTTAAAAATATTTTTCCACAATCCTTGTTGGTACCCAAAACTCATGTTTCGTGCGTTTCTTAGCTCGTTTCATTAAAAAAAACTCGAATAGATTTTTCATAAAGAATGAAAGTAAATACTAAATTATTCAAATGCAAACCAAAATTTCTGTTCATTTAAAAATATTTTTCCACAATCATTGTTCGCCCTAAAACGCATGTTTCATGTGTTTGTTCACTCGTTTCATGCTAAAAAATTCGGATAGATTTTTCGTAAAGAATGATAGTAAATACTAAATTATTCAAATGCAAATCAAAATTTGTGTTCATTTTAAAATATGTTTTCACAATCTTTGTTTGGAACTAAAACTCATGTTTCGTGCATTTTTTTGCTCGTTTCAATCATAAAAACTCGGATTGATTTCTCGTAAAAAATGATAATAAATACTAAATTATTCAAATGCAAATATAAGTTGTTGTTCATTTGAAAACATTTTTCCACAATCTTTGTTTGTACTTAAAACTCATGTTTCGTGCGTTTATTAGCTCGTTTCATTCAAAAAAACCTCGAATACATTTTTCGTAAAGAATGGTAGTAAATTCTAAATTATTCAAATGCAAACCAAAATTTTTGTTCATTTAAAAATATTTTTCCGCAATCCTTGTTTGCACCTAAAACTCATGTTTCGTGCGTTTGTTAACTCGTTTCATTCAAAAAAAAACTCAGATAAATTTTTCGTAAAGAACGATAGTAAATACTAAATTATTCAAATGCAAACCAAAATTTATGTTCATTTAAAAATATTGTTCCACAATCATTGTTTGGCCTTAAAACTCATGTTTCATGCGTTTGTTCGCTCGTTTCATGCTAAAAATCTCGGCTAGATTTTTCGTAAAGACTGATAGTAAATACTAAATTATTCAAATGCAAACCAAAATTTGTTTTCATTTTAAATTATTTCTCCACAATCCTTGTTTGCACCTAAAACTCATGTTTCATGCGTTTGTTTGCTCGTTTCGTGCTAAAAACTCGGCTAGATTTTTCGTAAAGAATGATAGTATACACTAGATTATTAAATGCAAACCAAAATTTGTTTTCATTTTAAAATATTGTTGCACAATTTTTGTTTGCTCTTAAAACTCATGTTTCATGCGTTTGTTCGATCGTTTCATGCTAAAAAACTCGGCTACATTTTTCGTAAAGAATGATAGTAAATACTAAATTATTGAAATGCAAACCAAAATTTGTTTTCATTTTAAAATATTTCTCCACAATCTTTGTTTGCACCTAAAACTCATGTTTCTTGCGTTTGTTTGCTCGTTTCAATCAAAAAAACTCGGATCGATTTTTCGTAACGAATGATAGTAAATACTAAATTATTCAAATGCAAATAAAAATTGTTGTTCATTTTAAAATATTTTCCCACAATCTTTGTTTGTACCTAAAACTCATGTTTCGTGCGTTTGTTAGCTCGTTTCATTCAAAAAAAAACTCGGACGGATTTTTCGTAAAAATGATAGTAAATTCTAAATTATTCAAATGCAAACCAAAATTTGTTTTCTTTTTAAAATATTTCTCCACAATCTTTGTTTGAACCTAAAGCTCATGTTTCGTGCGTTTCTTTGCTCATTTCAGTCAAAAAAACTCGGATAGATTTTTCGTAAAGAATGATAGTGAATTCTAAATTATTCAAATGCAAACCAAAATTTTTGTTCATTTAAAAATATTTTTCCACAATCCTTGTTTGTACCTAAAACTCATGTTTCGTGTGTTTGTTAGCTCGTTTCATTCAAAAAAAAACTCGGACGGATTTTTCGTAAAGAATGATAGTAAATTCTATATTATTCAAATGCAAACTAAAATTTTTGTTCATTTAAAAATATTTTTCCGCTATCCTTGTTTGCACCTAAAACTCATGTTTCGTGCGTTTGTTAGCTCGTTTCATTAACAAAACTCGAATAGATTTTTCGTAACGAATGAAAGTAAATACTAAATTATTCAAATGCAAACCAAAATTTCTGTTCATTTAAAAATATTATTCCACAATCTTTGTTTGCCCTTAAAACTCATGTTTCATGCGTTTGTTCGCTCGTTTCATGCTAAAAAACTCGGCTAGATTTTTCGTAAAGAATGATAGTAAATACTAAATTATTTAAATGCAAACCAAAATTTCTTTTTATTTTAAAATATTTCTCCACAATTCTTGTTTGCACCTAAAACTCATGTCTCATGCGTTTGTTCGCTCGTTTCACGCTAAAAAACTCGGCTAGATTTTTCGTAAAGAATGAAACTAAACACTAGATTATTCAAATGCAAACCAAAATTTGTTTTCATTTTAAAATATTGTTCCACAATGTTTGTTTGCCCTTAAAATTCATGTTTCATGCGTTTGTTCGCTTGTTTCATGCTAAAAATATTTTTAAATGAACAAAAATTTTAGTTTGCATTTGAATAATTTATAATTTACTATCATTCTTTACGAAAAATTTATCCGACTTTTTTTTGAATGAAACGAGCTAACAAACGCATGAAACATGAGTTTTAGGTGCAAACAAAGATTGTTGAGAAATATTTTAAAATGAGAACAAATTTTGGTTTGCATTTGAATAATGTAGTATTTACAATCTTTCTTTATGAAAAATCTAGCCGAGTTTTTTAGCATGAAACGAGCGAATAAACGGACGAAACATGAGTTTTAAGGGCAAACAAAGATTGTGGAACAATATTTTTAAATAAACACAAATTTTGGTTTGCATTTGAATAATTTAATATTTACTATCATTCTTTACGAAAAATCTATCCGAGTTTTTTTTTTGAATCAAACGAGCTAACAAACACACGAAACATGAGTTTTAGGTGCAAACAAGAATTGCGGAAAAATATTTTTAAATGAACAAAAATTTTGGTTTGCATTTGAATAATTTAGAATTTACTATCATTCTTTACGAAAAATCTATTCGAGTTTTTTTTGAAAGAAACGAGCTAACAAACGCACGAAACATGAGTTTTAGGTACAAACAAAGATTGTGGAAAAATATTTTAAAATGAACAACAATTTTTATTTGCATTTGTATAATTTAGTATTTACTATCATTCTTTACGAAAAATCAATCCGAGTTTTTATGATTGAAACGAGCAAACAAACGCACGAAACATGAGTTTTAATTCCAAACAAAGATTGTGAAAACATATTTTAAAATGAACACAAATTTTGATTTGCAGTTGACTAATTTAGTATTTACTATCATTATTTACGAAAAATCTATCCGAGTTTTTTTGACTAAAACGAGCAAACAAACGCACGAAACATGAGTTTTAGGTTCAAACAAAGATTGTGGAGAAATATTTTAAAATGAAAACAAATTTTGGTTTGCATTTGAATAATTTAGTATGTACTATCATTCTTTACGAAAAATCTAGCCGAGTTTTTTAGCATGAAACGAGCGAACAAACGCATCAAACATGAGTTTTAAGGGCAAACAAATATTGTGGAACAATATTTTAAAATGAAAACAAATTTTGGTTTGCATTTGAATAATCTAGTGTTTACTATCATTCTTTACGAAAAATCTAGCCGAGTTTTTTAGCATGAAACGAACAAAAAAACTCGGATAGATTTTTCGTAAATAATGATAGTAAATACTAAATTATTCAAATGCAAATCAAAATTTGTGTTCATTTTAAAATATGTTTTCACAATCTTTGTTTGGAACTAAAACTCATGTTTCGTGCGTTTGTTTGCTCGTTTCAATCATAAAAACTCGGATAGATTTTTCGTAAAGAATGATAGTAAATACTAAATTATTCAAATGCAAATAAAAATTGTTGTTCATTTTAAAACATTTTTCCACAATCTTTGTTTGTACCTAAAACTCATGTTTCGTGCGTTTGTTAGCTCGTTTCATTCAAAAAAAAACTCGAATACATTTTTCGTAAAGAATGGTAGTAAATTCTAAATTATTCAAATGCAAACCAAATTTTTTGTTCATTTAAAAATATTTTTCCGCTATCCTTGTTTGCACCTAAAACTCATGTTTCGTGCGTTAGTTAACTCGTTTCATTCAAAAAAAAAACTTGGATAGATTTTTCGTAAAGAATGATAGTAAATACTAAATTATTCAAATGCAAACCAAAATTTGTGTTCATTTAAAAATATTGTTCCACAATCATTGTTTGCCCTTAAAACTCATGTATCATGCGTTTGTTCGCTCGTTTCATGCTAAAAAACTCAGCTAGATTTTTCGTAAAGAATGATAGTAAATACGAAATTATTCAAATGCAAACCAAAATTTGTTTTCATTTTAAAATATTTCTCCACAATCCTTGTTTGCACCTAAAACTCATGTTTCATGCGTTTGTTCACTCGTATCATGCTAAAAAACTCGGCTAGATTTTTCGTAAAGATTGATAGTATTCAAATGCAAACCAAAATTTGTTTTCATTTTAAAATATTGTTCCACAATCTTTGTTTGCCCTTAAAACTCGTGTTTCATGCGTTTGTTCGCTCGTTTCATGCTAAAAAACTCGGCTAGATTTTTCGTAAAAAATGATAGTAAATACTAAATTATTGAATTGCAAACCAAAATTTGTTTTCATTTTAAAATATTTCTCCACAATCTTTGTTTGCACCTAAAACTCGTGTTTCGTGCGTTTGTTTGCTCGTTTCAGTCAAAAAAACTCGGATAGATTTTTCGTAAAGAATGATAGTAAATACTAAATTAGTCAACTGCAAATCAAAATTTGTGTTCATTTTAAAATATGCTTTCACAATCTTTGTTTGGAACTAAAACTCATGTTTCGTGCGTTTGTTTGCTCGTTTCAATCATAAAAACTCGGATTGATTTTTCGTAAAGAATGATAGTAAATATGAAATTATGCAAATAAAAATTGTTGTTCATTTTAAAACATTTTTCCACAATCCTTGTTTGTACCTAAAACTCATGTTTCGTGTGTTTGTTAGCTCGTTTCATTCAAAAAAAAACTCGGACGGATTTTTCGTAAAGAATGATAGTAAATTCTATATTATTCAAATGCAAACTAAAATTTTTGTTCATTTAAAAATATTTTTCCGCTATCCTTGTTTGCACCTAAAACTCATGTTTCGTGCGTTTGTTAGCTCGTTTTATTCAAAAAAAAACTCGAATAGATTTTTCGTAACAAATGAAAGTAAATACTAAATTATTCAAATGCAAACCAAAATTTCTGTTCATTTAAAAATATTATTCTCACGTGTGAAGAGATTTGAAGAAAAAGTCGAGAATTATGTTCTCCCTCCACTTCGCCGAATCTGGACAGTAGAACAAAAAAATCATTTTCTATCTGAATAAGGGTCCAATATGCAAATTTCTCTAAGAACATTTTTTAGCGACAACAAGGCGAAGATTCTACAAAAAGAAATCCGGCAATTGAATAAAAACTCAGAGAGATCCAAGCGTTCAAAGTTGGAGTCAGAGAAAAAAACATTAGCTGTTTCTTACCAACCCGTTGTAATTTATGGATTTCTTCAACTACGGGCGCTATTCTTGGCTCATTCTTTTTTCTATCTCCACAAGACATGCAAAATAATAATAACCTATATTTCTCTACCCCTCACGTGTGAAGAGATTTGAAGAAAAAGTTGATAATTAAGTTCTCTCTCCACGTGGCCGAATCTGGACAGTACAACAAAAAATCATCTTCTATCTGAATAAGGGTCCAATAAGCCAATTTCGCTAAGAAAATTTTTTAGTCGACGAAAGGCGGAGATTCTACAAAAAGAAATCTGGCAATTGAATAAAAACTCGGAGAGATCCAAGCGTTCAAGGTTGGAGTCAGAGAAAAAATTATTAGCTGTTTCTGACCAACCCGTTGTAATTTAAGGATTTCTTCAACTAGGGGCGCTATTCTTGGCTCATTCTTTTTTCTATCTCCTCAAGACATGCAAAATAATAACAACCTATCTTTTCCTACCCCTCACGTGTGAAGAGATTTGAAGAAAAAGTTGATAATTATGTTCTCTCGCCACCTGGCCAAATCTGGACAGTACAACAAAAAAATCATTTTCTATCTGAATATGGGTCCAATATGCAAATTTCGCTAAGAACATTTTTTAGTCGACAACAAGGCGAAGATTCTACAAAAAGAAATCTGGCAATTGAATAAAAACTCGGAGAGATCCAAGCGTTCAAAGTTGGAGTCTGAGAAAAAATATTAGCTGTTTCTGACCAACCCTTGTAATTTAAGGATTTCTTTAACTACGGGCACTATTCTTGGCTCATTCTTTTTTCAATCTCCTCAAGACATGCAAAATAATAATAACCTATCTTTTCCTACCCCTCACGTGTGAAGAGATTTGAAGAAAAAGTTGATAATTATGTTCTCTCTCCACCTGGCCGAATCTGGACAGTAAAACAAAAAAATCATTTTCTATCTGAATAAGGTCCAATATGCAAATTTCGCTAAGAACATTTTTTAGTCGACAACAAGGCGAAGATTCTACAGAAAGAAATCTGGCAATTGAATAAAAACTCACAGAGATCCAAGCATTCAAAGTGGGAGTCAGAGGAAAAAACATTAGCTGTTTCTAACCAACCCGTTGTAATTTACGGATTTCTTCAACTACGGGGGCTATTCTTGGCTCATTCTTTTTCCTATCTCCTCAGGACATGCAAAACAATAATAACCTATCTTTTTCTACCCCTCACGTGTCAAGAGATTGGAAGAAAAAGTTGATAATTATGTTCTCTCTCCACGTGGCCGAATCTGGACAGTACAACAAGAAAATCATCTTCTATCTCAATAAGGGTCCAATAAACAAATTTCGCTAAGAAATTTTTTAGACGACGAAAAGACGGAGATTCTACAAAAAGAAATCTGGCAATTGAATAAAAACTCGGAGAGATCCAAGCGTTCAAAGGTGGAGTCAGAGAAAAAAACATTAGCTGTTTCTGACCGACCCGTTGTAATTTAAGGATTTCGTCTACTACGGACGCTATTCTTGGCTCATTCTTTTTTCTATCTCCTCAAGACATGCAAAATAATAATAACCTATCTTTTCCTACCCCTCACGTGTGAAGAGATTTGAAGAAAAAGTTGATAATTATGTTCTCTCTCCACCTGGACGAATCTGGACAGTAGAACAAAAAAATCATTTTCTATCTGAATATGGGTCCAATATGCAAATTTCGCTAAGAACATTTTTTAGTCGACAACAAGGCGAAGATTCTACAAAAAGAAATCTGACAACTGAATAAAAACTCGGAGAGATCCAAGCGTTCAAAGTTGGAGTCAGAGAAAAAAACATTAGCTGTTTCTGACCAACCCGTTGTAATTTAAGGATTTCTTCAACTACGGGCGCTATTCTTGGCTCATTCTTTTTTCTATCTCCTCAAGACATGCAAAATAATAATAACCTATCTTTTCCTACGCCTCACGTGTGAAGAGATTTGAAGAAAAAGTCGAGAATTATGTTCTCCCTCCACTTGGCCGAATCTGGACCGTAGAACAAAAAAATCATTTTCTATCTGAATAAGGGTCCAATATGCAAATTTCTCTAAGAACATTTTTTAGCGACAACAAGGCGAAGATTCTACAAAAAGAAATCCGGCAATTGAATAAAAACTCAGAGAGATCCAAGCGTTCAAAGTTGGAGTCAGAGAAAAAAACATTAGCTGTTTCTTACCAACCCGTTGTAATTTATGGATTTCTTCAACTACGGGCGCTATTCTTGGCTCATTCTTTTTTCTATCTCCACAAGACATGCAAAATAATAATAACCTATATTTCCCTACCCCTCACGTGTGAAGAGATTTGAAGAAAAAGTTGATAATTATGTTCTCTCTCCACGTGGCCGAATCTGGACAGTTTAACAAAAAATCATCTTCTATCTGAATAAGGGTCCAATAAGCCAATTTCGCTAAGAAAATTTTTTAGTCGACGAAAAGGCGGAGATTCTACAAAAAGAAATCTGGCAATTGAATAAAAACTCGGAGAGATCCAAGTGTTCAAGGTTGGAGTCAGAGAAAAAATCATTAGCTGTTTCTGACCAACCCGTTGTAATTTAAGGATTTCTTCAACTAGGGGCGCTATTCTTGGCTCATTCTTTTTTCTATCTCCTCAAGACATGCAAAATAATAACAACCTATCTTTTCCTACCCCTCACGTGTGAAGAGATTTGAAGAAAAAGTTGATAATTATGTTCTCTCGCCACCTGGCCAAATCTGGACAGTAGAACAAAAAAATCATTTTCTATCTGAATATGGGTCCAATATGCAAATTTCGCTAAGAACATTTTTTAGTCGACAACAAGGCGAAGATTCTACAAAAAGAAATCTGGCAATTGAATAAAAACTCGGAGAGATCCAAGCGTTCAAAGTTGGAGTCTGAGAAAAAATATTAGCTGTTTCTGACCAACCCGTTGTAATTTAAGGATTTCTTTAACTACGGGCACTATTCTTGGCTCATTCTTTTTTCAATCTCCTCAAGACATGCAAAATAATAATAACCTATCTTTTCCTACCCCTCACGTGTGAAGAGATTTGAAGAAAAAGTTGATAATTATGTTCTCTCTCCACCTGGCCGAATCTGGACAGTAAAACAAAAAAATCATTTTCTATCTGAATAAGGTCCAATATGCAAATTTCGCTAAGAACATTTTTTAGTCGACAACAAGGCGAAGATTCTACAGAAAGAAATCTGGCAATTGAATAAAAACTCACAGAGATCCAAGCATTCAAAGTGGGAGTCAGAGGAAAAAACATTAGCTGTTTCTAACCAACCCGTTGTAATTTACGGATTTCTTCAACTACGGGGGCTATTCTTGGCTCATTCTTTTTCCTATCTCCTCAGGACATGCAAAACAATAATAACCTATCTTTTTCTACCCCTCACGTGTCAAGAGATTGGAAGAAAAAGTTGATAATTATGTTCTCTCTCCACGTGGCCGAATCTGGACAGTACAACAAAAAAATCATCTTCTATCTCAATAAGGGTCCAATAAACAAATTTCGCTAAGAAATTTTTTAGACGACGAAAAGGCGGAGATTCTACAAAAAGAAATCTGGCAATTGAATAAAAACTCGGAGAGATCCAAGCGTTCAAAGGTGGAGTCAGAGAAAAAAACATTAGCTGTTTCTGACCGACCCGTTGTAATTTAAGGATTTCTTCTACTACGGACGCTATTCTTGGCTCATTCTTTTTTCTATCTCCTCAAGACATGCAAAATAATAATAACCTATCTTTTCCTACCCCTCACGTGTGAAGAGATTTGAAGAAAAAGTAGATAATTATGTTCTCTCTCCACCTGGACGAATCTGGACAGTAGAACAAAAAAATCATTTTCTATCTGAATATGGGTCCAATATGCAAATTTCGCTAAGAACATTTTTTAGTCGACAACAAGGCGAAGATTCTACAAAAAGAAATCTGACAACTGAATAAAAACTCGGAGAGATCCAAGCGTTCAAAGTTGGAGTCAGAGAAAAAAACATTAGCTGTTTCTGACCAACCCGTTGTAATTTAAGCATTTCTTCAACTACGGGCGCTATTCTTGGCTCATTCTTTTTTCTATCTCCTCAAGACATGCAAAATAATAATAACCTATCTTTTCCTACCCCTCACGTGTGAAGAGATTTGAAGAAAAAGTTGATAATTATGTTCTCTCTCCACCTGGCCGAATCTGGACAGTAGAACAAAAAAATCATTTTCTATCTGAATAAAGTCCAATATGCAAATTTCGCTAAGAACATTTTTTGGTCGACAACAAGGCGAAGATTCTACAAAAAGAAATCTGGCAGTTGAATAGAAACTCACAGAGATCCAAGCGTTCAAAGTGGGAGTCAGAGGAAAAAAACATTAGCTGTTTCTGACCAACCCGTTGTAATTTAAGGATTTCTTCAACTACTGGCGCTATTCTTGGCTCATTCTTTTTTCTATCTCCTCAAGACATGCAAAATAATAATAACCTATCTTTTCCTATGCCTCACGTGTGAAGAGATTTGAGGAAAAAGTTCAGAATTATGTTCTCCCTCCACTTGGCCGAACCTGGACAGCAGAACAAAAAAATTATTTTCTATCTGAATAAGGGTCCAATATGAAAATTTCTCTAAGAACATTTTTTAGTGGACAACAAGGCGAAGATTCTACAAAAGAAATCCGGCAAATGAATAAAAACTCAGAGAGATCCAAGCGTTCAAAGTTGGAGTCAGAGAAAAAAACATTAGCTGTTTCTGACCAACCCAAAAATAATAAAGATAATTCCATAAGAAAATATTTTATAATCTTTCAATTCAAACATAATATAGACTTATGTGTGATATGACTTACTCTAAATAGTCCTCACTCTCCGGACAATTCAACAACACGTAATAATGTGTTGCATAAATCTCATCCTCACTCAGGTCTATTACTTTGGGACCGAATGCTCATCCAGGATAATTAAATATCAAGCATGCCCTATTGTTTGTTGCGCACCCGCACCCTCCATCATCATGATGATCGAGGCAATTCATCGGGTTTCGACGTCGGAAGCAAAATAATTAGAGCAGAAGTTCGATATTTCTTCTATTAGGTACGTCGCAACGATAGAACCCTCCACTCGTGCTTTATTTCGAACTTTCTTTTTTAACCTTCGCAAACACCTATATTTTAAATATGTTGAGATGGACTTATACTATTATGGTGTTACTTAAAATAAAATTCTAATATTTCGAATGGATACATCCACCTATACGATACGGGGCCTCTAACTCGTGCTTCATACGCTAGATGGATTACTAAATGCTCCATCGAATCAAAAAAACTTGACGGAAAAAACTGCTCCAGCTTACATAACGTGACAACTATGTTTTTTTCCATTTTAACAAATGTTCACGATCCAACTCTGTTGCACACAAATCTCGGAAAAAATTGCTTAATTCCGTAAGCGGTTCCCAAAATTGATCCGGAATAAAATCTCGAAATGCTACCGATAGTAACCTTTCCATTATAATATGGCATTCATGATTTTTTAACCCATGAAACTTAACTCTTGTACTTTTACACAACGTGACCAATTAGCCACATACCCGTCTGGAAAGCGCAATTCTTTTATCCATTCACAAACGGATATCTTTTGCTGCTTGTTCAGGCAATACGATGCTTTCGGTTTAGTTATAGTTTCATTGGGATTTTTTTGCAGCTCTAATTCAGAACGGTTGCAAAATAAGTGGCAAGATAAGCACGTTGTTGTTAGGATTATAAGTGAGAAAACCAAAGATAATGCAAAAGCACGTCGTGATTTAAAAATTGTATATAATAATATATTAAAAGTGAAAAATAATATATATATTGCCTGTAGTGATCTGGCTACTACTGTGCCGTCGTGATATCAGATTTCCCTAGAAATAAATGTATTTCGAAATTTTTCTTCACTGAGGCACTACTGATATATATGGTTTCGTTAAAATCTTCGGGGGGCCATGCCCCCCACCCCTTCCCAGCCCTAATCCCAATACAACTCTCACTGATAAGAAGTCATTCGTACAAGAAAGATTACTAATTGACGTTTTAATTTTCACATTCCAAGGTGAGAGGTATTTTTTATTTTATAGGGAGGGCTCATATGTAGGGGTGAAAATAGGTCAAATATGGTTCGGATCGGGTCATATCTTATCCATATCCGCTTTATTCTTTCGGATCCGGATATGAATACGAATCTGGATTCGGTTCGGATATTACCGGATATGAATATGGATAAAGATATTTATCGGATATCCAAATATATATATGGACTGTGTCTTCTTTCAAATATATATTTCACTATTAACAATAAAAAATAATAAAATAACAAATTTCAAAATAGTAATAAATAAATTGATGGATTTGGATAAATATCTTTATTCATATTCAAAAATGACAAAACGGCTAAAATATTTAAAAAAATATATCATTATATATATATATATATATATATATATATATATATATATATATATATATATATATAGTGAAATATCTGAAAACGGATAGTATTCAGATTTTAATTATCCAATCCATACCGTATCAATATCCGGCCGGATAGGGATAATTATTTTCGAATACATATATTTTACGGATACGAATATGGGTCGGTCGGATATTATCCGACCCGTTTTTACCCCTACTCATATGTCCCCCACCTATATTCAAAAAAATTGATTTTTGCCAAGTTTTGAACCCACAACCTTTGACTTGGTGGGCGAGTGCCTTAACCATTCCTACATCCTACTAGAGCAGCTTTGGCGGGTGAGAGTATTTTTCTTTACAAAAGTATGACCAAGTACTGTAACATGAATTTATGTATTTAGTAAAACTTGCATATTGAAAGTAATAATGTCCTAGGCCAAGCAGTTTTACCGTATGGGAAACGGATTGTGTATTAGACATTATTTTTTTGTATTATGTGTTTTATTTTATTTTTATTCTTTATGTATTTTTTACTTATTTTACTTTTGAAATTTATATACACTGTTTTAACATAGTAAGTTCTATATAGATATATTGTCATCGTAATTCGGCTTCCTACAATGTCGTCGTGACATATCAGGTCCCTTATTTCTATGTATTCCCTTCTTCACCCCAAATTTTTTTTTGTACATTGTTAATGCGCAGGGAGAACTTTTTTTGACCCCCCCCCCCCCTCCCAATAAACAAGGCCAAGCTCCGTCATTGCTTCTTAGTTAAGAGGGCAAGTAGAGGTGTTACAGATTGTTTGGATAGTTCAGATTTCAGGTTATTAAGATTACAGATTATTAAGACTATGAAAATACCCCGCGCTACGCTGCGAATATTTCGATAATGTTCTTAATTTTTAGTATAATAAGCATCATATATTTTTTAAATATCACATACTTTTAAGAGAAAATATTATAGTCCGTATTCTGCAGAATATCAAGATTTTCAGCATGGGTTATATCAACTTGTAAATTGTAACAGCAAAAATTGAACCAATGAAATTGTGCAAATAGAATTATCCATAATATTCATCTTTCACCTAATTGAAATATTTTTTAACGTACAAACAAAGATTGTGGAAAAATGTTTTAAAATGAATAACAATTTTTATTTGCATTTGAATAATTTATTATTTATTATTATTCTTTACGAAAACTCTATCCGAGTTTTTATGATTGAAACGAGCAAACAAACGCACGAAACATGAGTTTTAGTTCCAAATAAAGATTGTGAAAACATATTTTAAAATGAATACAAATTTTGATCTGCATTTGAATAATTTAGTATTTACTATCATTCTTTACGAAAAATCAATCCGAGTATTTTTTTATTGAAACGAGCAAATAAACGCACGAAACATGAGTTTTAGGTGCAAACAAAGATTGTGGAGAAATATTTTAAAATGAAAACAAATTTTGGTTTGCATTTGAATATTTCAGAATTTACTTTCGTTCTTTATGAAAAATCTAGCCGACTTTTTTAGTATGAAACGAGTGAACAAACGCACGAAACATGAGTTTTAAGGGCAAACAAAGATTGTGGAACAATATTTTTAAATAAACACAAATTTTGGTTTGCATTTGAATAATTTAGTATTTACTATCATTCTTTACGAAAAAGCTTTCCGAGTTTTTTTTTTGAATGAAACGAGCTAATAAACGCACGAAACATGAGTTTTAGGTACAAACAAAGATTGTGGAAAAATATTTTAAAGTGAACAACAATTTTTATTTGCATTTGAATAATTTAGTATTTACTATCATTCTTTACGAAAAATCAATCCGAGTTTTTATGATTGAAACGAGCAAACAAACGCACGAAACATGAGTTTTAGTTCCAAACAAAGATTGTGAAAACATATTTTAAAATGAACACAAATTTTGATTTGCAGTTGACTAATTTAGTATTTACTATCATTCTTTACGAAAAATCTATGTGAGTTTTTTTGACTGAAACGAGCAAACAAATGCACGAAACATGAGTTTTAGGTTCAAACAAAGATTGTGGAGAAATATTTTAAAATGAAAACAAATTTTGGTTTGCATTTGAATAATTTAGTATTTACTATCATTCTTTACGAAAAATCTAGCCGAGTTTTTTAGCATGAAACGAGCGAACAAACGCATGAAACATAAGTTTTAAGGGCAAACAATGATTGTGGAACAATATTTTAAAATGAAAACAAATTTTGGTTTGCATTTGAATAATCTAGTGTTTACTATCATTCTTTACGAAAAATCTAGCCGAGTTTTTTTTAGCATGAAACGAGCGAACAAACGCATGAAAGATAGGTTATTATTATTTTGCATGTCTTGAGGAGATAGAAAAAAGAATGAGCCAAGAATAGCGCCCGTAGTTTAAGAAATCCTTAAATTACAACGGGTTGGTCAGAAACAGCTAATGTTTTTTTCTCTGACTCCAACATTGAACGCTTGGATCTCTCCGAGTTTTTATTCAATTGCCAGATTTCTTTTTGTAGAATCTCCGCCTTTTCGTCGACTAAAAAATGTTCTTAGCGAAATTGGCTTATTGGACCCTTTTAGCATGAAACGAGCGAACAAACGCATGAAACATGAGTTTTAAGGGCAAACAATGATTGTGGAACAATATTTTTAAATGAACAAAAATTTTGGTTTGCATTTGAATAATTTAGTATTTACTATCATTCTTTATGAAAAATCTAGCCGAGTCTTTTTTTGAATGAAACGAGTTAACAAACGCACGAAACATGAGTTTTACGTGCAAACAAGGATTGCGGAGAAATATTTTTAAATGAACAAAAATTTTGGTTTGCATTTGAATAATTTAGAATTTACTACCATTCTTTACGAAAAATGTATTCGAGTTTTTTTTGAATGAAACGAGCTAACACACGCACGAAACATGAGTTTTGGGTACAAACAAATATTGTGGAAAAATATTTTAAAATGAACAACAATTTTTTTTTGCATTTGAATAATTTAGTATTGACTATCATTCTTTACGAAAAATCTATCCAAGTTTTTATGATTGAAACGAGCAAACAAACGCACAAATCATGAGTTTTAGTTCCAAACAAAGATTGTGTAAACATATTTTAAAATGAACACAAATTTTGATTTGCATTTGAATAATTTAGTATTTACTATCATTTTTTACGAAAAACTTTTTTATGTAAACGAGCAAATAAACGCACGAAACATGAGTTTTATGGGCAAACAAAGATTGTGGAACAATATTTTTAAATGAACACAAATTTTTGTTTGCATTTGAATAATTTAGTATTTGCTATCATTCTTTACGAAAAATCAATCCGACTTTTTTTGATTGAAAGGAGCAAACAAACGCAAGAAACATGAGTCTTAGGTGCAAACAAAGATTGTGGAGAAATATTTTAAAATGAAAACAAATTTTGGTTTGCATTTTAACAATTTAGTATTTACTTTCATTCTTGACGAAAAATCTAGCCGAGTATTTTAGCATAAAACGAGCGAACAAACGCATGAAACATGAGTTTTAAGGGCAAACAAAGATTGTGGACCAATATTTTAAAATGAAAACAAATTTTGGTTTGCATTTGAATAATCTAGTGTTTACTATCATTCTTTACGAAAAATCTAGCCGAGTTTTTTAGCATGAAACGACCGAACAAACGCATGAAACATGAGTTTTAGGTGCAAACAAGGATTGTGGAGAAATATTTTAAAATGAAAACAAATTTTGGTTTGCATTTGAATAATTTAGTATTCACTATCATTCTTTACGAAAATTCTAGCCGAGTTTTTTTAGCATGACACGAGCGAACAAACGCATGAAACATGAGTTTTAAGGGCAAACGATGATTGTGGAAAATTATTTTTAAATGAACAAATATTTTGATTTGCATTTGAATAATTTAGTATTTACTATCATTCTTTACGAAAAATCTAGCCGAGTTTTTTTTTGAATGAAACGAGTTAACAAACGCACGAAACATGAGTTTTAGGTGCAAACAAGGATTGCGGAAAAATATTTTTAAATGAACGAAAATTTTGGTTTGCATTTGAATAATTTACAATTTACTATAATTCTTTACGAAAAATCTATCCGAGTTTTTTTTGAATGAAACGAGCTAACAAATGCACGAAACATGACTTTTAGGTACAAACAAAGATTGTGGAAAAATATTTTAAAATGAACAACAATTTTTATTTGGATTTGAATAATTTAGTATTTACTATCATTCTTTACCAAAAATCAATCCGAGTTTTTTTGATTGAAAGGAGCAAACAAACGCAAGAAACATGAGTCTTAGGTGCAAACAAAGATTGTGGAGAAATATTTTAAAATGAAAACAAATTTTGGTTTGCATTTTAACAATTTAGTATTTACTTTCATTCTTGACGAAAAATCTAGCCGAGTATTTTAGCATAAAACGAGCGAACAAACGCATGAAACATGAGTTTTAAGGGCAAACAAAGATTGTGGACCAATATTTTAAAATGAAAACAAATTTTGGTTTGCATTTGAATAATCTAGTGTTTACTATCATTCTTTACGAAAAATCTAGCCGAGTTTTTTAGCATGAAACGAGCCAACAAACGCATGAAACATGAGTTTTAGGTGCAAACAAGGATTGTGGAGAAATATTTTAAAATGAAAACAAATTTTGGTTCGCATTTGAATAATTTAGTATTCACTATCATTCTTTACGAAAATTCTAGCCGAGTTTTTTTAGCATGACATGAGCGAACAAACGCATGAAACATGAGTTTTAAGGGCAAACAATGATTGTGGAAAATTATTTTTAAATGAACAAAAATTTTGGTTTGCATTTGAATAATTTAGTATTTACTATCATTCTTTACGAAAAATCTAGCCAAGTTTTTTTTTGAATGAAACGAGTTAACAAACGCACGAAACATGAGTTTTAGGTGCAAACAAGGATTGCGGAAAAATATTTTTAAATGAACAAAAATTGTGGTTTGTATTTGAATAATTTAGAATTTACTACCATTCTTTACGAAAAATGTATTCGAGTTTTTTTTGAATGAAACGAGCTAAGACACGCACGAAACATGAGTTTTAGGTACAAACAAAGATTGTGGAAAAATGTCTTAAAATGAACAACAATTTTTTTTTTGCATTTGAATAATTTAGTATTTACTATCATTCTTTACGAAAAATCTATCCAAGTTTTTATGATTGAAACGAGCAAACAAACGCACGAAACATGAGTTTTAGTTCCAAACAAAGATTGTGAAAGCATATTTTAAAATGAACACAAATTTTGATTTGCATTTGAATAATTTAGTATTTACTATCATTTTTTACGAAAAACTTTTTTATGTAAACGAGCAAATAAACGCACGAAACATGAGTTTTAGGTGCAAACAAAGATTGTGGAGAAATATTTTAAAATGAAAATAAATTTTGTTTTGCATTTGAATATTTTAGTATTTACTATCATTCTTTACGAAAAATCTAGCCGAGTTTTTTAGTATGAAACGAGTGAACAAACACATGAAACATGCATTTTAGGGCGAACAAAGATTGCGAAAAAATATTTTTAAATGGACAGAAAATTTGGTTTGCATTTGAATAATTTAGTATTTACTTTCATAATTTATGAAAAATCTATTCGAGTTTTTTTTAATGAAACGAGGTAACAAACGCACGAAACATGAGTTTTGGGTACAAACAAGGATTGTGGAAAAATATTTTTCAATGAACAAAACTTTTGGTTTGCATTTGAATAATTTAGTATTTACTATCATTTTTTACGAAAAATCTATCCGAGCTTTTTTTTGAATGAAACGAGCTAACAAACGCACAAAACATGAGTTTTAGGTGCAAACAAGGATTGCGGAAAAATATTTTTAAATGAACAAAAATTTTGGTTTGCATTTGAATAATTTAGAATTTACTATCATTCTTTACGAAAAATCTATCCGAGTTTTTTTTGAATGAAACGAGCAAACAAACGCAAGAAACATGAGTTTTAGGTGCAAACAAAGATTGTGGAGAAATATTTTAAAATCAAATTTTTGTTTGCATTTTAATAATTTAGTATTTACTTTCATTCTTTACGAAAAATCTAGCCGAGTTTTTTAGTATGAAACGGGTGAACAAACACATGAAACATGCATTTTAGGGCGAACAAAGATTGCGAAAAAATATTTTTAAATGAACAGAAATTTTGGTTTGCATAATAATTTAGTATTTACTTTCATTATTTATGAAAAATCTATTCGAGTTTTTTTTAATGAAACGAGGTAACAAACACACGAAACATGAGTTTTGGGTGCAAACAAGGATTGTGGAAAAATATTTTTAAATGAACAAAACTTTTAGTTCGCATTTGAATAAAAACTCGGAGAGATCCAAATAATAATTACCTATATTTTCCTCAAGACATGCCAAATAATAATTACCTATATTTTCCTACACCTCACGTGTGAAGAGATTTGAAGAAAAAGTTGATAATTATGTTCTCTCTCCACCCGGCCGAATCTGGACAGTAGAACAAAAAAATAATTTTCTATTTGAATAAGGGTCCAATATGCAAATTTCGTTAAGAAAATTTTTTAGTCGATGACAAGGCGAAGATTCTACAAAAAGAAATCTGGCAATTGAATAAAAACTCGGAGAGATCCAACCGTCTAAAGTTGGAGTCAGAGAAAAAAACATTAGCTGTTTATGACCAATCCGTTGTAATTTAAGGATTTCTTCTACTACGGGCGCTATTCTTGGCTCATTCTTTTTTCTATCTCCTCAAGACATGCAAAATAATAATAACCTATCTTTTCCAACTCCTCACGTGTGAAGCAATTTGAAGAAAAAGTTGATAATTATGTTCTCTCTCCACGTGGCCGAATCTGGACAGTACAACAAAAAAATAATCCTCTATCTGAATAAGGTGCAATAAGCAAATTTCGCTAAGAAAATTTTTAGTTGACGATAAGGCGGAGATTCTACAAAAAGAAATCTGGCAATTGAATAAAAACTCACAGAGATCCAAGCGTTCAAAGTTGGAGTCAGAGAAAAAAACATTAGCTGTTTCTGACCAACCCGTTGTAATTTAAGGATTTCTACAACTACGGGCGCTATTCTTGACTCATTCTTTTTTCTATCTCCTCAAGACATGCAAAATAATAATAACCTATCTTTTCCTACCCCTCACGTGTGAAGAGATTTGAAGAAAAAGTTGATAATTATGTTCTCTCTCCACCTGGCCGAATCTGGACAATAGAACAAAAAAATCATTTTCAATCTGAATATGGGTCCAATATGGAAATTTCGCTAAGAACATTATTTAGTCGACAACAAGGCGAAGATTCTACAAAAAGAAATCTGGCAATTGAATAAAAACTCGGAGAGATCCAAGCGTTCAAAGTTGGAGTCAGAAAAAAAAACATTAGCTGTTTCTGACCTACCCGTTGTAATTTAAGGATTTCTTCAACTACGGGCGCTATTCTTGGCTCATTCTTTTTTCTATCTCCTCAAGACATGCAAAATAATAATAACCTATCTTTTCCTACCCTCACGTGTGAAGAGATTTGAAGAAAAAGTCGATAATTATGTTCTCTCTCCACCTGGCCGAATCTGGACAGTAGAACAAAAAAATCATTTTCTATCTGAATAAGGGTCCAATATGCAAATTTCGCTAAGAACATTTTTTAGTCGAGGACAAGGCGAAGATTCTACAAAAAGAAATCTGGCAATTGAATAAAAACTCGGAGAGATCCAAGCGTTCAAAGTTGAAGTCAGAGAAAAAAACATTAGCTGTTTATGACCAATCCGTGGCAATTGAATAAAAACTCTGAGAGATCCAAGCGTTCAAAGTTGGAGTCAGAGAGAAAAACATTAGCGGTTTCTGACCAACCCGTTGTAATTTAAGGATTTCTACAACTACGGGCGCTATTCTTGACTCATTCTTTTTTCTATCTCCTCAAGACATGCAAAATAATAATAACCTATCTTTTCCAACCACTCACGTGTGAAGCGATTTGAAGAAAAAGTTGATAATTATGTTCTCTCTCCACTTGGCGGAATCTGGACAGTACAACAAAAAAATCATCCTCTATCTGAATAAGGGTCCAATATACAAATTTCGCTAAAAACATTTTTTAGTCGACGAAAAGGCGGAGATTCTACAAAAAGAAATCTGGC
The DNA here is from genome assembly GCA_027726005.1 of Juncus effusus. Taxonomy (NCBI): domain Eukaryota; kingdom Viridiplantae; phylum Streptophyta; class Magnoliopsida; order Poales; family Juncaceae; genus Juncus; species Juncus effusus. The sequence continues at coordinate 8,916,111 of CM050892.1, read as the reverse complement.
AATTGAATAAACACTCGGAGAGATCCAAGCGTTCAAAGTTGGAGTCAGAGAAAAAAACATTAGCTGTTTCTGACCAACCCGTTGTAATTTAAGGATTTCTTCAGCTACGGGCGCTATTCTTGGCTCATTCTTTTTTCTATCTCCTCAAGACATGCAAAATAATAATAACCTATCTTTTCCTACGCCTCACGTATGAAGAGATTTGAAGAAAAAGTTGATAATTATGTTCTCCCTCCACTTGGCCAAATCTGGACAGTAGAACAAAAAAATCATTTTTTATCCGAATAAGGGTCCAATATGCAAATTTCGCTAAGAACATTTGTCAGTCGACACCAAGGCGAAGATTCTACAAAAAGAAATCTGGCAGTTGAATAAAAACTCAGAGAGATCCAAGCGTTAAAAGTTGGAGCCAGAGAAAAAAATATTAGCTGTTTCTGACCAACCCGTTGTAATTTAAGGATTTCTTCAACTATGGGCACTATTCTTGCCTCATTCTTTTTTTCTATCTCCTCAAGACATGAAAAATAATAATAACCTATCTTTTACACCCCTCACGTATGAGGAGATTTGAAGAAAAAGTTTATAATTATGTTCTCTCTCCACTTGGCCGAATCTGAACAGTACAACAAAAAAATCATCTTCTGTATGAATAACGGTCCAATATGCAAATTTCGCTAAGAACATTTTTTAGTCGACGAAAAGGCGGAGATTCTACAAAAAGAAATCTTGCAATTGAATAAAAACTCGGAGAGATCCAAGCGTTCAAAGTTGGTATCCGAGAAAAAAACATTAGCTGTTTCTGACCAACCCGTTGTAATTTAAGGATTTCTTCAATTACGGGCGTTACTCTTGGCTCATTCTTTTTTCTATCCCCTCAAGACATGCAAAATAATAATAACCTATCTTCTCCTACCCCTCACGTGTGATGAGATTTGAAGAAAAAGTTGATAATTATGTTCTCTCTCCACCTGGCCGAATCTGGACAGTAGAACAAAAAAATCATTTTCCATCCGAATAAAGGTCCAATATGCAAATTTCGCTAAGAACATTTTTTAGTCGACGACAATGCGAAGATTCTACAAAAAGAAATCTGGCAATTGAATAAAAACTCGGAGAGATCCAAGCGTTCAAAGTTGGAGTCAGAGAAAAAAGCATTAGCTGTTTATGACCAATCCGTTGTAATTTAAGGATTTCTTCAACTACGGGCGCTATTCTTGGCTCATTCTTTTTTCTATCTCCTCAAGACATGCAAAATAATAATAACCAATCTTTTCGTACCCCCCCCGTGTGAAAAGATTTGAAGAAAAAGTTGATAATTATGTTCTCTCTCCACCTGGCCGAATCTGGACAGTACAACAAAAAAATCATTTTCTGTCTGAATAAGGGTCCAATATGCAAATTTCGCTCAGAACATTTTTTAGTCGACGAAAAGGCGGAGATTCTACAAATAGAAATCTGGCAATTGAATAAAAACCCGGAGAGATCCAAGCGTTCAAAGTTGGAGTCGGAGAAAAGAACATTTGTAGTTTCTGACCAACCCGTTGTAATTTAAGGATTTCTTCAATTACGGGCGCTATTCTTGGCTCATTCTTTTTTCTATCTTCTCAAGACATGCAAAATAATAATAACCTATCTTTTCCAACCCCTCACGTGTGAAGAGATTTGAAGAAAAATTTGATAATTATGTTCTCTCTCCACCTGGCCGAATCTGGACAGTAGAACAAAAAAATCATTTTCTATCTGAATAAGGGTCCAATGTGCAAATTTCGGTAAGAACATTTTTTAGTCGACGACAAGGCGAAGATTCTACAAAAAGAAATCTGGCAATTGAATATAAACTCGGAGAGATCCAAGCGTTCAAAGTTGGAGTCAGAGAAAAAAACATTAGCTATTTATGACCAATCCGTTGTAATTTAAGGATTTCTTCAACTACGGGCGCTATTCTTGGCTCATTTCTTTTTTCTATCTCCTCAAGACATGCAAAATAATAATAACCTATATTTTCCTACCCCTCGCGTCTGAAGATATTTGAAGAAAAAGTTGATAATTATGTTCTCCCTCCACTTGGCCGAATCTGGACAGTAGAACAAAAAAATCATTTTCTATCTGAATAAGGGTCCAATATGCAAATTTCGCTGAGAACATTTTTTAGTCGACAACAAGGCGAAGATTCTACAACAAGAAATCGGGCAACTGAATAAAAACTCAGAGAGATCCAAGCGTTCAAAGTTGGAGTCAGAGAAAAATACATTAGCTGTTTATGACCAACCCGTTGTAATTTAAGGATTTCTTCAACTACGGGCGTTATTTTTGGCTCAATTTTTTTTTCTATCACCTCAAGACGTGCAAAATAATAATAACCTATATTTTCCTACCCCTCACGTGTGAAGAGATTTGAAGAAAAAGTCGATAATTATGTTCTCTCTCCAGTTGGCCGAATCTGGACAGTAGTACAAAAAAATCATTTTCTATCTGAATAAGAGTCCAATATGCAAATTTCGCTAAGAACATTTTTTAGTCGACGAAGAGGCGGAGCTTCTACAAAAAGAAATTTGGCAATTGAATAAATACTCAGAGAGATCCAAGCGTTCAAAGTAGGAGTCAGACAAAAAAACATTAGCTGTTTTTGACCAACCCGTGGTAATTTAAGGATTTCTTCAACTATGGGCGCTATTCATGGCTCATTCTTTTTTCTATCTCCTCAAGACATGAAAAATAATAATAACCTATCTTTTCCCATGCCTCACGTGTGAAGAGATTTGAAGAAAAAGTTGATAATTATGTTCTCTCTCCACTTGGCCGAATCTGGACAGTACAACAAAAAAATCATCTTCTATCTGAATAAGGGTCCAATATGCAATTTTCGCTAAGAACATTTTTTAGTCGACGAAAAGGCGAAGATTCTACAAAAAGAAATCTGGCAATTGAATAAAAACTCGGAGAGATCCAAGCGTTCAAAGTTGGAGTCAGAGAAAAAAACATTAGCTATTTATGACCAATCCGTTGTAATTTAAGGATTTCTTCAACTACGGGCGCTATTCTTGGCTCATTTCTTTTTTCTATCTCCTCAAGACATGCAAAATAATAATAACCTATATTTTCCTACCCCTCGCGTCTGAAGAGATTTGAAGAAAAAGTTGATAATTATGTTCTCCCTCCACTTGGCCGAATCTGGACAGTAGAACTTCAAACGCTTGGATCTCTCTGAGTTTTTATTCAATTGCCAGATTTCTTTTTGTAGAATCCCTGCCTTTGCGTCGACTAAAAAATATTCTTAACGAAATTTGCTTATTGGACCCTTATTCAGATAGAAAAAGATTTTTTTGTTCTACTGTCAAAATTCGGCCAAATGGAGAGAGAACATAATTATCAACTTTTTCTTCAAATCTCGTCACCCGTGTGGGGTAGGAAAAGATAGGTTATTATTATTTTGCATGTCATGAGGAGAAAGAAAAAAGAATGAGCCAAGAATAGTGCCCGCAGTAGAAGAAATCCTTAAATTACAATGGGTTGGTCAGAAACAGCTAATGTTTTTTTCTCTGACTCCAACTTTGAACGCTTGGATCTCTCCGAGTTTTTATTCAATTGCCAGATTTCTTTTCGTAGAATCTTCGCCTTCTTGTCGACTAAAAAATGTTCTTAGCGAAATTTGCATATTGGACCCTTATTTAGATAGAAAATGATTTTTTTGATCTACTGTCCAGATTCGGCCATGTGGAGAGAGAACATAATTATCAACTTTTTCTTCAAATCTCTTCACACGTGAGGGGTAGGAAAAGATAGGTTATTATTATTTTTCATGTCTTGAGGAGATAGTTAAAAGAATGAGCCAAGAATAGCGCCCGTTGTTGAAGAAATCCTTAAATTACGACGGGTTGGTCAGAAACAGCTAATGTTTTTTTCTTTGACTCCAACTTCAAACGCTTGGATCTCTCTGAGTTTTTATTCAATTGCCAGATTTCTTTTTGTAGAATCCCTGCCTTTGCGTCGACTAAAAAATATTCTTATCGAAATTTGCTTATTGGACCCTTATTCAGATAGAAAATGATTTTTTTGTTCTACTGTCAAAATTCGGCCAAATGGAGAGAGAACATAATTATCAACTTTTTCTTCAAATCTCGTCACCCGTGTGGGGTAGGAAAAGATAGGTTATTATTATTTTGCATGTCATGAGGAGAAAGAAAAAAGAATGAGCCAAGAATAGTGCCCGCAGTAGAAGAAATCCTTAAATTACAATGGGTTGGTCAGAAACAGCTAATGTTTTTTTCTCTGACTCCAACTTTGAACGCTTGGATCTCTCCGAGTTTTTATTCAATTGCCAGATTTCTTTTCGTAGAATCTTCGCCTTCTTGTCGACTAAAAAATGTTCTTAGCGATATTTGCATATTGGACCCTTATTTAGATAGAAAATGATTTTTTTGTTCTACTGTCCAGATTCGGCCATGTGGAGAGAGAACATAATTATCAACTTTTTCTTCAAATCTCTTCACACGTGAGGGGTAGGAAAAGATAGGTTATTATTATTTTTCATGTCTTGAGGAGATAGAAAAAAGAATGAGCCAAGAATAGCGCCCGTTGTCGAAGAAATCCTTAAATTACCACGGGTTGGTCAGAAACAGCTAATGTTTTCTTCTTTGACTCCAACTTCAAACGCTTGGATCTCTCTGAGTTTTTATTCAATTGCCAGATTTCTTTTTGTAGAATCCCTGCCTTTGCGTCGACTAAAAAATATTCTTAGCGAAATTTGCATATTGGACCCTTATTCAGATAGAAAATGATTTTTTGTTCTACTGTCAAAATTCGGCCAAATGGAGAGAGAACTTAATTATCAACTTTTACTTCAAATCTCGTCACCCGTGTGGGGTAGGAAAAGATAGGTTATTATTATTTTGCATGTCTTGAGGAGATAGAAAAAAGAATGAGCCAAGAATAGTGCCCGTAGTAGAAGATATCCTTAAATTACCTCGGGTTGGTCTGAAACAGCTAATGTTTTTTTCTCTGACTCCAACTTTGAACGCTTCGATCTCTCTGAGTTTTTATTGAATTGCCAGATTTCTTTTTCTAGAATCTTCGCCTTGTTGTCGACTAAAAAATGTTCTTAACGAAATTTGCATATTGGACCCTTATTCAGATAGAAAATGATTTTTTTGTTCTACTGTCCAGATTCGGCCAAGTGGAGAGAGAACATAATTATCAACTTTTTCTTCAAATCTCTTCACACGTGAGGGGTTGCAAAAGATAGGTTATTATTATTTCTCATGTCTTAAGGAGATAGAAAATAATGAGCCAAGAATAGCGCCCATTGTTGAAGAAATCCTTAAATTACCACGGGTTGGTCAGAAACAGCTAATGTTTTTTTCTTTGACTCCAACTTCAAACGCTTGGATCTCTCTAAGTTTTTATTCAATTGCCAGATTTTTTTTGTAGAATCCCTGCCTTTGCGTCGACTAAAAAATATTCTTAGCGAAATTTGCATATTGGACCCTTATTCAGATAGAAAATGATTTTTTGTTCTACTGTCCAAATTCGGCCAAATGGAGAGAGAACTTAATTATCAACTTTTACTTCAAATCTCGTCACCCGTGTGGGGTAGGCAAAGATAGGTTATTATTATTTTGCATGTCTTGAGAAGATAGAAAAAAGAATGAGCCAAGAATAGCGCCCGTAGTAGAAGATATCCTTAAATTACCTCGGGTTGGTCTGAAACAGCTAATGTTTTTTTCTCTGACTCCAACTTTGAACGCTTCGATCTCTCTGAGTTTTTATTGAATTGCCAGATTTCTTTTTCTAGAATCTTCGCCTTGTTGTCGACTAAAAAATGTTCTTAACGAAATTTGCTTATTGGACCCTTATTCAGATAGAAAATGATTTTTTTGTTCTACTGTCCAGATTCGGCCAAGTGGAGAGAGAACATAATTATCAACTTTTTCTTCAAATCTCTTCACACGTGAGGGGTAGGAAAAGATAGGTTATTATTATTTTGCATGTCATGAGGAGAAAGAAAAAAGAATGAGCCAAGAATAGAACCCGTAGTTGAAGAAATCCTTAAATTACAATGGGTTGGTCAGAAATAGCTAATGTTTTTTCTCTGACTCCAACTTTGAACTCTTGGATCTCTCTGAGTTTTTATTCAATTGCCAGATTTCTTTTCGTAGAATCTTCGCCTTGTTGTCGACTAAAAAATGTTCTTAGCGAAATTTGCATATTGGACCCTTATTCAGATAGAAAATGATTTTTTTGTTCTACTGTCCAATTCGGCCAAGTGGAGAGAGAACATAATTATCAACTTTTTCTTCAAATCTCTTCAGACGTGAGGGGTAGGAAAAGATAGGTCATTATTATTTTTCATGTCTTCAGGAGATAGAAAAATAATGAGCCAAGAATAGCGCCCGTTGTTGAAGAAAATCCTTAAATTACCTCGGGTTGGTCTGAAACAGCTAATGTTTTTTTCTCTGACTCCAACTTTGAATGCTTCGATCTCTCTGAGTTTTTATTCAATTGCCAGATTTCTTTTTGTAGAATCCCTGCCTTTCCGTCGACTAAAAAATGTCCTTAGCGAATTTGCATATTGGACCCTTATTTAGATAGAAAATGATTTTTTGTTCTACTGTCCAAATTCGGCCAAATGGAGAGAGAACTTAATTATCAACTTTTACTTCAAATCTCATCACCCGTGTGGGGTAGGAAAAGATAGGTTATTATTATTTTGCATGTCTTGAGGAGATAGAAAAAAGAATGAGCCAAGAATAGCGCCCGTAGTAGAAGATATCCTTAAATTACCTCGGGTTAGTCTGAAACAGCTAATGTTTTTTTCTCTGACTCCAACTTTGAACGCTTCGATCTCTCTGAGTTTTTATTAAATTGCCAAATTTCTTTTTCTAGAATCTTCGCCCTGTTGTCGACTAAAAAATGCTCTTAACGAAATTTGCTTATTGGACCCTTATTCAAATATAAAATGATTTTTTTGTTCTACTGTCCAGATTCGGCCAAGTGGAGAGAGAACATAATTATCAACTTTTTCATCAAATCTCTTCACACGTGAGGGGTAGGAAAAGATAGGTTATTATTATTTTGCATGTCTTGAGGAGATAGAAAAAAGAATTAGCCAAGAATAGCGCCCGTAGTTGAAGAAATCCTTAAATTACAACGGGTTGGTCAGAAAAAGCTAATGTTTTTTCTCTGACTCCAACTTTGAACGCTTGGATCGCTCTGCGTTTTTATTCAACTGCCAAATTTCTTTTTGTAGAATCTTCGCCTTGTTGTCGACAAAAAAATGTTCTTAGCGAAATTTGCATATTGACCCTTATTAAGATAGAAAGAGATTTTTTTGTTCTACTATCCACATTCGGCCAAGTGGAGAGAGAACATAATTATCAACTTTTTCTTCAAATCTCTTCACACGTGAGGGGTAGGAAAAGATAGGTTATTATTATTTTGCATGTCATGAGGAGAAAGAAAAAAGAATGAGCCAAGAATAGCGCCGGTAGTTGAAGAAATCCTTAAATTACAACGGGTTGGTCAGAAACAGCTAATGTTTTTTCTCTGACTCCAACTTTGAACGCTTGGATCTCTCTTATTTTTTATTCATTTGCTAGATTTCTTTTCGTAGAATCTTCGCCTTGTTGTCGAATAAAAAATGTTCTTAGCGAAATTTGCATATTGGACCCTTATTCAGATAGAAAATGATTTTTTTGTTCTACTGTCCAGATTCGGCCAAGTGGACAGAGAACATAATTATCAACTTTTTCTTCAAATCGCTTCAGACGTGAGGGGTAGAAAGAGATAGGTTATTATTATTTTTCATGTCTTGAGGAGATAGAAAAAAGAATGAGCCAAGAATAGCGCCCGTTGTTGAAGAAATCCTTAAATTACCACGGGTTGGTCGGAAACAGCCTATGTTTTTTTCTCTAACTCCAAATTTTAACACTTGGATCTCTCCGAGTTTTTATTAAATTGCCAGATTTCTTTTTGTAGAATCTTCGCCTTGTTGTCGACTAAAAAATGATCTCAGCGAAATTTGCATATTGGACCCTTATTCAGATAGAGAATGATTTTTTTGTTCTACTGTCCAGATTCGGCCAAGTGGAGAGAGAACATAATTATCAACTTTTTCTTCAAATCTCTTCACATGTGAGGGGTAGGAAAAGATAGGTTATTATTATTTTGCATGTCTTGAGGCGATAGAAAAAAGAATGAGCCAGGAATAGCGTCCGTAGTTCAAGAAATCCATAAATTGCAACGGGTTGGTCAGAAACAGCTAATGTTTTTTTCTCTGACTCCAACTTTGAACGCTTGGATCTCTCTGAGTTTTTATTCAATTGCCAGATTTGTTTTTGTAGAATCTTCGCCTGGTTGTCGACTAAAAAATGTTCTTAGCGAAATTTGCATATTGGACCCTTATTCAGATAGAAAATGATTTTTTTGTTCTACTGTCCAGATTCGGCCAAGTGGAGAGAGAACATAATTATCAACTTTCTCTTCAAATCTCTTCACACGTGAGGGGTTGGAAAAGATAGGTTATTATTATTTTTCATGTCTTCATGAGATAGAAAAATAATGAGCCAAGAATAGCGCCCGTTGTTAAAGAAATCCTTAAATTACCACGGGTCGGTCAGAAACAGCTAATGTTTTTTTCTTTGACTCCGACTTCAAACGCTTGGATATCTCTGAGTTTTTATTCAAATGCCAGATTTCTTTTTGTAGAATCCCTGCCTTTGCGTCGACTAAAAAATATTCTTAGCGAAATTTGCATATTGGACCCTTATTCAGATAGAAAATGATTTTTTGTTCTCCTGTCCAAATTCGGCCAAATGGAGAGAGAACTTAATTATCAACTTTTACTTCAAATCTCATCACCCGTGTGGGGTAGGAAAAGATGGGTTATTAATATTTTGCATGTCTTGAGGAGATAAAAAAAAGAATGAGCCAAGAATAGCGCCCGTAGTAGAAGATATCCTTGAATTACCTCGGGTTGGTCTGAAACAGCTAATGTTTTTTTCTCTGACTCCAACTTTGACCGCTTCGATCTCTCTGAGTTTTTATTAAATTGCCAGATTTCTTTTTCTAGAATCTTCGCCTTGTTGTCGACTAAAAAATGTTCTTAACAAAATTTGCTTATTAGACCCTTATTCTGATAGAAAATGATTTTTTTGTTCTACTGTCCAGATTCGGCCAAGTGGAGAGAGAACATAATTATCAACTTTTTCTTCAAATCTCTTCACACGTGAGGGGTAGGAAAAGATAGGTTTTTATTATTTTGCATGTCTTGAGGAGATAGAAAAAAGAATCAGCCAGGAATAGCGCCCGTAGTAGAAGAAATCCTTAAATTACAACGGGTTGGTCAGAAACAGCTAATGTTTTTTTCTCTGACTCCAACTTTGAACGCTTGGATCTCTCTGCGTTTTTATTCAACTGCCAAATTTCTTTTTGTAGAATCTTCGCCTTGTTGTCGACCAAAAAATGTTCTTAGCGAAATTTGCATATTGACCCTTATTAAGATAGAAAGAGATTTTTTTGTTCTACTGCCCAGATTCGGCCAAGTGGAGAGAGAACATAATTATCAACTTTTTCTTCAAATCACTTCACACGTGAGGGGTAGGAAACGATAGGTTATTATTATTTTGCATGTCATGAGGAGAAAGAAAAAAGAATGAGCCAAGAATAGCGCCGGTAGCTGAAGAAATCCTTAAATTACAACGGGTTGGTCAGAAACAGCTAATGTTTTTTCTCTGACTCCAACTTTGAACGCTTGGATCTCTCTGAGTTTTTATTCCATTGCCAGATTTCTTTTCGTAGAATCTTCGCCTTGTTGTCGAATAAAAAATGTTCTTAGCGAAATTTGCATATTGGACCCTTATTCAGATAGAAAATTATTTTTTTGTTCTACTGTCCAGATTCGGCCAAGTGGACAAAGAACATAATTATCAACTTTTTCTTCAAATCTCTTCACACGTGAGGGGTAGGAAAAGATAGGTTATTATTATTTTTTCATGTCTTGAGGAGATAGAAAAAAGAATGAGCCAAGAATAGCGCCCGTTGTTGAAGAAATCCTTAAATTACCACGGGTGGTCGGAAACAGCCTATGTTTTTTTCTCTAACTGCAAATTTTAACACTTGGATCTTTCTGAGTTTTTATGAAATTGCCAGATTTCTTTTTGTCGAATCATCGCCTTGTTGTCGACTAAAAAATGATCTCAGCGAAATTGGCATATTGGACCCTTATTCAGATAGAAAATGATTTTTTTGTTCTACTGTCCAGATTCGGCCAAGTGGACAGAGAACATAATTATCAACTTTTTCTTCAAATCTCTTCACACGTGAGGGGTAGGAAAAGATAGGTTATTATTATTTTTCATGTCTTGAGGAAATAGAAAAAAGAATGAGCACGAATAGCGCCCGTTGTTGAAGAAATCCTTAAATTACCACGGGTGGTCGGAAACAGCCTATGTTTTTTTCTCTAACTCCAAATTTTAACACTTGGATCTCTCTGAGTTTTTATTAAATTGCCAGATTTCTTTTTGTAGAATCTTCGCCTTGTTGTCGACTAAAAAATGATCTCAGCGAAATTTGCATATTGGACCCTTATTCAGATAGAAAATGATTTTTTTGTTCTACTGTCCAGATTCGGCCAAGTGGAGAGAGAACATAATTATCAACTTTTTCTTCAAATCTCTTCACACGTGAGGGGTAGGAAAAGATAGGTTATTATTATTTTGCATGTCTTGAGGCGATAGAGAAAAGAATGAGCCAGGAATAGCGTCCGTAGTTCAAGAAATCCATAAATTGCAACGGGTTGGTCAGAAACAGCTAATGTTTTTTTCTCTGACTCCAACTTTGAACGCTTGGATCTCTCTGAGTTTTTATTCAATTGCCAGATTTGTTTTTGTAGAATCTTCGCCTGGTTGTCGACTAAAAAATGTTCTTAGCGAAATTTGCATATTGGACCCTTATTCAGATAGAAAATGATTTTTTTGTTCTACTGTCCAGATTCGGCCAAGTGGAGAGAGAACATAATTATCAACTTTCTCTTCAAATCTCTTCACACGTGAGGGGTTGGAAAAGATAGGTTATTATTATTTTTCATGTCTTCATGAGATAGAAAAATAATGAGCCAAGAATAGCGCCCGTTGTTAAAGAAATCCTTAAATTACCACGGGTCGGTCAGAAACAGCTAATGTTTTTTTCTTTGACTCCGACTTCAAACGCTTGGATCTCTCTGAGTTTTTATTCAAATGCCAGATTTCTTTTTGTAGAATCCCTGCCTTTGCGTCGACTAAAAAATATTCTTAGCGAAATTTGCATATTGGACCCTTATTCAGATAGAAAATGATTTTTTGTTCTCCTGTCCAAATTCGGCCAAATGGAGAGAGAACTTAATTATCAACTTTTACTTCAAATCTCATCACCCGTGTGGGGTAGGAAAAGATGGGTTATTATTATTTTGCATGTCTTGAGGAGATAAAAAAAAGAATGAGCCAAGAATAGCGCCCGTAGTAGAAGATATCCTTGAATTACCTCGGGTTGGTCTGAAACAGCTAATGTTTTTTTCTCTGACTCCAACTTTGAACGCTTCGATCTCTCCGAGTTTTTATTAAATTGCCAGATTTCTTTTTCTAGAATCTTCGCCTTGTTGTCGACTAAAAAATGTTCTTAACGAAATTTGCTTATTAGACCCTTATTCTGATAGAAAATGATTTTTTTGTTCTACTGTCCAGATTCGGCCAAGTGGAGAGAGAACATAATTATCAACTTTTTCTTCAAATCTCTTCACACGTGAGGGGTAGGAAAAGATAGGTTTTTATTATTTTGCATGTCTTGAGGAGATAGAAAAAAGAATCAGCCAGGAATAGCGCCCGTAGTTGAAGAAATCCTTAAATTACAACGGGTTGGTCAGAAACAGCTAATGTTTTTTTCTCTGACTCCAACTTTGAACGCTTGGATCTCTCTGCGTTTTTATTCAACTGCCAAATTTCTTTTTGTAGAATCTTCGCCTTGTTGTCGACCAAAAAATGTTCTTAGCGAAATTTGCATATTGACCCTTATTAAGATAGAAAGAGATTTTTTTGTTCTACTGTCCAGATTCGGCCAAGTGGAGAGAGAACATAATTATCAACTTTTTCTTCAAATCACTTCACACGTGAGGGGTAGGAAACGATAGGTTATTATTATTTTGCATGTCATGAGGAGAAAGAAAAAAGAATGAGCCAAGAATAGCGCCGGTAGCTGAAGAAATCCTTAAATTACAACGGGTTGGTCAGAAACAGCTAATGTTTTTTCTCTGACTCCAACTTTGAACGCTTGGATCTCTCTGAGTTTTTATTCCATTGCCAGATTTCTTTTCGTAGAATCTTCGCCTTGTTGTCGAATAAAAAATGTTCTTAGCGAAATTTGCATATTGGACCCTTATTCAGATAGAAAATGATTTTTTTGTTCTACTGTCCAGATTCGGCCAAGTGGACAAAGAACATAATTATCAACTTTTTCTTCAAATCTCTTCACACGTGAGGGGTAGGAAAAGATAGGTTATTATTATTTTTTCATGTCTTGAGGAGATAGAAAAAAGAATGAGCCAAGAATAGCGCCCGTTGTTGAAGAAATCCTTAAATTACCACGGGTGGTCGGAAACAGCCTATGTTTTTTTCTCTAACTGCAAATTTTAACACTTGGATCTTTCTGAGTTTTTATGAAATTGCCAGGTTTCTTTTTGTCGAATCTTCGCCTTGTTGTCGACTAAAAAATGATCTCAGCGAAATTGGCATATTGGACCCTTATTCAGATAGAAAATGATTTTTTTGTTCTACTGTCCAGATTCGGCCAAGTGGACAGAGAACATAATTATCAACTTTTTCTTCAAATCTCTTCACACGTGAGGGGTAGGAAAAGATAGGTTATTATTATTTCTCATGTCTTGAGGAAATAGAAAAAAGAATGAGCACGAATAGCGCCCGTTGTTGAAGAAATCCTTAAATTACCACGGGTGGTCGGAAACAGCCTATGTTTTTTTCTCTAACTCCTAATTTTAACACTTGGATCTCTCTGAGTTTTTATTAAATTGCCAGATTTCTTTTTGTAGAATCTTCGCCTTGTTGTCGACTAAAAAATGATCTCAGCGAAATTTGCATATTGGACCCTTATTCAGATAGAAAATGATTTTTTTGTTCTACTGTCCAGATTCGGCCAAGTGGAGAGAGAACATAATTATCAACTTTTTCTTCAAATCTCTTCACACGTGAGGGGTAGGAAAAGATAGGTTATTATTATTTTGCATGTCTTGAGGCGATAGAAAAAAGAATGAGCCAGGAATAGCGTCCGTAGTTCAAGAAATCCATAAATTGCAACGGGTTGGTCAGAAACAGCTAATGTTTTTTTCTCTGACTCCAACTTTGAACGCTTGGATCTCTCTGAGTTTTTATTCAATTGCCAGATTTGTTTTTGTAGAATCTTCGCCTGGTTGTCGACTAAAAAATGTTCTTAGCGAAATTTGCATATTGGACCCTTATTCAGATAGAAAATGATTTTTTTGTTCTACTGTCCAGATTCGGCCAAGTGGAGAGAGAACATAATTATCAACTTTCTCTTCAAATCTCTTCACACGTGAGGGGTTGGAAAAGATAGGTTATTATTATTTTTCATGTCTTCATGAGATAGAAAAATAATGAGCCAAGAATAGCGCCCGTTGTTAAAGAAATCCTTAAATTACCACGGGTCGGTCAGAAACAGCTAATGTTTTTTTCTTTGACTCCGACTTCAAACGCTTGGATCTCTCTGAGTTTTTATTCAAATGCCAGATTTCTTTTTGTAGAATCCCTGCCTTTGCGTCGACTAAAAAATATTCTTAGCGAAATTTGCATATTGGACCCTTATTCAGATAGAAAATGATTTTTTGTTCTCCTGTCCAAATTCGGCCAAATGGAGAGAGAACTTAATTATCAACTTTTACTTCAAATCTCATCACCCGTGTGGGGTAGGAAAAGATGGGTTATTATTATTTTGCATGTCTTGAGGAGATAAAAAAAAGAATGAGCCAAGAATAGCGCCCGTAGTAGAAGATATCCTTGAATTACCTCGGGTTGGTCTGAAACAGCTAATGTTTTTTTCTCTGACTCCAACTTTGAACGCTTCGATCTCTCTGAGTTTTTATTAAATTGCCAGATTTCTTTTTCTAGAATCTTCGCCTTGTTGTCGACTAAAAAATGTTCTTAACGAAATTTGCTTATTAGACCCTTATTCTGATAGAAAATGATTTTTTTGTTCTACTGTCCAGATTCGGCCAAGTGGAGAGAGAACATAATTATCAACTTTTTCTTCAAATCTCTTCACACGTGAGGGGTAGGAAAAGATAGGTTTTTATTATTTTGCATGTCTTGAGGAGATAGAAAAAAGAATCAGCCAGGAATAGCGCCCGTAGTTGAAGAAATCCTTAAATTACAACGGGTTGGTCAGAAATAGCTAATGTTTTTTTCTCTGACTCCAACTTTGAACGCTTGGATCTCTCTGCGTTTTTATTCAACTGCCAAATTTCTTTTTGTAGAATCTTCGCCTTGTTGTCGACCAAAAAATGTTCTTAGCGAAATTTGCATATTGACCCTTATTAAGATAGAAAGAGATTTTTTTGTTCTACTGTCCAGATTCGGCCAAGTGGAGAGAGAACATAATTATCAACTTTTTCTTCAAATCACTTCACACGTGAGGGGTAGGAAACGATAGGTTATTATTATTTTGCATGTCATGAGGAGAAAGAAAAAAGAATGAGCCAAGAATAGCGCCGGTAGCTGAAGAAATCCTTAAATTACAACGGGTTGGTCAGAAACAGCTAATGTTTTTTCTCTGACTCCAACTTTGAACGCTTGGATCTCTCTGAGTTTTTATTCCATTGCCAGATTTCTTTTCGTAGAATCTTCGCCTTGTTGTCGAATAAAAAATGTTCTTAGCGAAATTTGCATATTGGACCCTTATTCAGATAGAAAATGATTTTTTTGTTCTACTGTCCAGATTCGGCCAAGTGGACAAAGAACATAATTATCAACTTTTTCTTCAAATCTCTTCACACGTGAGGGGTAGGAAAAGATAGGTTATTATTATTTTTTCATGTCTTGAGGAGATAGAAAAAAGAATGAGCCAAGAATAGCGCCCGTTGTTGAAGAAATCCTTAAATTACCACGGGTGGTCGGAAACAGCCTATGTTTTTTTCTCTAACTGCAAATTTTAACACTTGGATCTTTCTGAGTTTTTATGAAATTGCCAGATTTCTTTTTGTCGAATCTTCGCCTTGTTGTCGACTAAAAAATGATCTCAGCGAAATTGGCATATTGGACCCTTATTCAGATAGAAAATGATTTTTTTGTTCTACTGTCCAGATTCGGCCAAGTGGACAGAGAACATAATTATCAACTTTTTCTTCAAATCTCTTCACACGTGAGGGGTAGGAAAAGATAGGTTATTATTATTTTTCATGTCTTGAGGAAATAGAAAAAAGAATGAGCACGAATAGCGCCCGTTGTTGAAGAAATCCTTAAATTACCACGGGTGGTCGGAAACAGCCTATGTTTTTTTCTCTAACTCCTAATTTTAACACTTGGATCTCTCTGAGTTTTTATTAAATTGCCAGATTTCTTTTTGTAGAATCTTCGCCTTGTTGTCGACTAAAAAATGATCTCAGCGAAATTTGCATATTGGACCCTTATTCAGATAGAAAATGATTTTTTTGTTCTACTGTCCAGATTCGGCCAAGTGGAGAGAGAACATAATTATCAACTTTTTCTTCAAATCTCTTCACACGTGAGGGGTAGGAAAAGATAGGTTATTATTATTTTGCATGTCTTGAGGCGATAGAAAAATGAATGAGCCAGGAATAGCGTCCGTAGTTCAAGAAATCCATAAATTACAACGAGTTGGTTAGAAACAGCTAATGTTTTTTTCTCTGACTCCAACTTTGAACGCTTGGATCTCTCTGAGTTTTTATTCAATTGCTAGATTTGTTTTTGTAGAATCTTCGCCTGGTTGTCGACTAAAAATGTTCTTTGCGAAATTTGCATATTGGACCCTTATTCAGATAGAAAATGATTTTTTTGTTCTACTGTCCAGATTCGGCCAAGTGGAGAGAGAACATAATTATCAACTTTCTCTTCAAATCTCTTCACACGTGAGGGGTTGGAAAACATAGGTTAATATTATTTTTAATGTCTTCAGGAGATAGAAAAATAACGAGCCAAGAATAGCGCCCGTTGTTGAAGAAATCCTTAAATTACCACGGGTTGGTCAGAAACAGCTAATGTTTTTTTCTTTGAGTCCAACTTCAAACGCTTGGATCTCTCTGAGTTTTTATTCAATTGCCAGATTTCTTTTTGTAGAATCTTCGCCTTGTTGTCGACTAAAAAATGTTCTTAGCGAAATTTGCATATTGGATCCTTATTCAGATAGAAAATGATTTTTTTATTCTACTGTCCAGATTCGGCCAAGTGGACAAAGAACATAATTATCAACTTTTTCTTCAAATCTCTTCACACGTGAGGGGTAGGAAAAGATAGGTTATTATTATTTTTCATGTCTTGAGGAGATAGAAAAAAGAATGAGCAAAGAATAGCGCCCGTTGTTGAAGAAATCCTTAAATTACCACGGGTTGGTCGGAAACAGCCTATGTTTTTTTCTCTAACTCCAAATTTCAACACTTGGATCTCTCTGAGTTTTTATTAAATTGCCAGATTTCTTTTTGTAGAATCTTCGCCTTGTTGTCGACTAAAAAATGATCTCAGCGAAATTTGCATATTGGACCCTTATTCAGATAGAAAATGATTTTTTTGTTCTACTGTCCAGATTCGGCCAAGTGGAGAGAGAACATAATTATCAACTTTTTCTTCAAATCTCTTCACACGTGAGGGGTAGGAAAAGATAGGTTATTATTATTTTGCATGTCTTGAGGCGATAGAAAAAAGAATGAGCCAGGAATAGCGTCCGTAGTTCAAGAAATCCATAAATTACAACGAGTTGGTTAGTTACAGCTAATGTTTTTTTCTCTGACTCCAACTTTGAACGCTTGGATCTCTCTGAGTTTTTATTCAATTGCTAGATTTGTTTTTGTAGAATCTTCGCGTGGTTGTCGACTAAAAATGTTCTTAGCGAAATTTGCATATTGGACCCTTATTCAGATAGAAAATGATTTTTTGTTCTACTGTCCAAATTCGGCCAAATGGAGAGAGAACTTAATTATCAACTTTTACATCAAATCTCATCACCCGTGTGGGGTAGGAAAAGATAGGTTATTATTATTTTGCATGTCTTGAGGAGATAAAAAAAAGAATGAGCCAAGAATAGCGCCCGTAGTAGAAGATATCCTTAAATTACCTCGGCTTGGTCTGAAATGGCTAATGTTTTTTTCTCTGACTCCAACTTAGAACGCTTCGATCTCTCTGAGTTTTTATTAAATTGCCAGAATTCTTTTTCAAGAATCTTCGCCTTGTTGTCGACTAAAAAATGTTCTTAAAGAAATTTGCTTATTGGACCCTTATTCTGATAGAAAATGATTTTTTTGTTCTACTGTCCAGATTCGGCCAAGTGGAGAGAGAACATAATTATCAACTTTTTCTTCAAATCATTTCACACGTGAGGGGTAGGAAAAGATAGGTTATTATTATTTTGCATGTCTTGAGGAGAGATAGAAAAAAGAATGAGCCAAGAATAGCGCCCGTAGTTGAAGAAATCCTTAAATTACAACGGGTTGGTCAGAAACAGCTAATGTTTTTTCTCTGACTCCAACTTTGAACGCTTGGATCTCTCTGAGTTTTTATTCAATTGCCAGATTTCTTTTTGTAGAATCTTCGCCTTGTTGTCGACTAAAAAATGTTCTTAGCGAAATTTGCATATTGACCCTTATTCAGATAGAAAAAGATTTTTTGGTTCTACTGTCCAGATTCGGCCAAGTGGAGAGAGAACATAATTATCGACTTTTCCTTCAAATCTCTTCACACGTGAGGGGTAGGAAAAGATAGGTCATTCTTATTTTCCATGTCTTGAGAAGATAGAAAAAAGAATGAGCCAAGAATAGCGCCCCTAGTAGAAGATATCCTTAAATTACCTCGGGTTGGTCTGAAACGGCTAATGTTCTTTTCTCTGACTCGAACTTTGAACGCTTCGATCTCTCTGAGTTTTTATTAAATTGCCAGATTTCGTTTTCTAGAATCTTCGCCTTGTTGTCGACTAAAAAATGTTCTTAACGAAATTTGCTTATTGGACCCTTATTCAGATAGAAAATGATTTTTTGTTCTACTGTCCAAATTCGGCCAAATGGAGAGAGAACTTAATTATCAACTTTTACTTCAAATCTCATCACCCGTGTGGGGTAGGAAAAGATAGGTTATTATTATTTTGCCTGTCTTGAGGAGATAGAAAAATGAATGAGCCAAGAATAGCGCCCGTAGTAGAAGATATCCTTAAATTACCTCGGGTTGGTCTGAAACAGCTAATGTTTTATTCTCTGACTTCAACTTTGAACGCTTCGATCTTTCTGAGTTTTTATTAAATTGCCAGATTTCTTTGTCTAGAATCTTCGCCTTGTTGTCGACTAAAAAATGTTCTTAACGAAATTTGCTTATTGGACCCTTATTCAGATAGAAAATGATTTTTTTGTTCTACTGTCCAGATTCGGCCAAGTGGAGAGAGAACATAATTATCAACTTTTTCTTCAAATCTCTTCACATGTGAGGGGTAGGAAAAGATAGGTTATTATTATTTTGCATGTCTTGAGGAGATAGAAAAAAGAATGAGCCAAGAATAGCGCCCGTAGTTGAAGAAATCCTTATATTACGACGGGTTGGTCAGAAACGGCTAATGTTTTTTCTCTGACTCCAACTTTGAACGCTTGGATCTCTCTGAGTTTTTATTCAATTGCCAGATTTCTTTTTGTAGAATCTTCGCCTTGTTGTCGTCTAAAAAATGTTCTTAGCGAAATTTGCATATTGACCCTTATTCAGATAGAAAATGATTTTTTGGTTCTACTGTCCAGATTCGGCCAAGTGGAGAGAGAACTTAAATATAAACTTTTTCTTCAAATCTCTTCACACGTGAGGGTTAGGAAAAGATAGGTCATTCTTATTTTCCATGTCTTGAGGAGATAGAAAAAAGAATGAGCCAAGAATAGCGCCCCTAGTAGAAGATATCCTTAAATTACCTCGGGTTGGTCTGAAACGGCTAATGTTTTTTTCTCTGACTCGAGCTTTGAACGCTTCGATCTCTCTGAGTTTTTATTAAATTGATAGATTTCTTTTTCTAGAATCTTCGCCTTGTTGTCGACTAAAAAATGTTCTTAACGAAATGTGCTTATTGGACCCTTATTCAGATAGAAAATGATTTTTTGTTCTACTGTCCAAATTCGGCCAAATGGAGAGAGAACTTAATTATCAACTTTTACTTCAAATCTCATCACCCGTGTGGGGTAGGAAAAGCTAGGTCATTATTATTTTGCCTGTCTTGAGGAGATAGAAAAAAGAATGAGCCAAGAATAGCGCCCGTAGTAGAAGATGTCCTTAAATTACCTCGGGTTGGTCTGAAACAGCTAATGTTTTATTCTCTGACTTCAACTTTGAACGCTTCGATCTTTCTGAGTTTTTATTAAATTGCCAGATTTCTTTGTCTAGAATCTTCGCCTTGTTGTCGACTAAAAAATGTTCTTAACGAAATTTGCTTGTTGGACCCTTATTCAGATAGAAAAAGATTTTTTCGTTCTACTGTCCAGATTCGGCCAAGTGGAGAGAGAACATAATTATCGACTTTTTCTTCAAATCTCTTCACATGTGAGGGGTAGGAAAAGATAGGTTATTATTATTTTGCATGTCTTGAGGAGATAGAAAAAAGAATGAGCCAAGAATATCGCCCGTAGTTGAAGAAATCCTTAAATTACGACGGGTTGGTCAGAAACAGCTAATGTTTTTTCTCTGACTCCAACTTTGAACGCTTGGATCTCTCTGAGTTTTTATTCAATTGCCAGATTTCTTTTTGTAGAATCTTCGCCTTGTTGTCGTCTAAAAAATGTTCTTAGCGAAATTTGCATATTGACCCTTATTCAGATAGAAAATGATTTTTTGGTTCTACTGTCCAGATTCGGCCAAGTAGAGAGAGAACTTAAATATAAACTTTTTCTTCAAATCTCTTCACACGTGAGGGGTAGGAAGAGATAGGTTATTCTTATTTTCCATGTCTTGAGGAGATAGAAAAAAGAATGAGCCAAGAATAGCGCCCGTAGTAGAAGATATCCTTAAATTACCTCGGGTTGGTCTGAAACAGCTAATGTTTTTTTCTCTGACTCCAACTTTGAACGCTTCGATCTCTCTGAGTTTTTATTTAATTGCCAGATTTCTTTTTCTAGAATCTTCGCCTTGTTGTCGACTAAAAAATGTTCTTAACGAAATTTGCTTATTGGTCCCTTATTCAGATAGAAAATGATTTTTTTGTTCTACTGTCCAGATTCGGCCAAGTGGAGAGAGAACATAATTATCAACTTTTTCTACAAATCTCTTCACACGTGAGGGGTCGGAAAAGATAGGTTATTATTATTTTTCATGTCTTTAGGAGATAGAAAAATAATGAGCCAAGAATAGCTCCCGTTGTTGAAGAAATCCTTAAATTACCACGGGTAGGTCAGAAACAGCTAATGTTTTTCTCATTGACTCCAACTTAAAACGGTTGGATCTCTCTGAGTTTTTATTCAATTGCCAGATTTCTTTTTGTAGAATCCCTGCCTTTGCGTCGACTAAAAAATGTTCTTAGCGAAATTTGCATATTGGACCCTTATTCAGATAGAAAATGATTTTTTGTTCTACTGTCCAAATTCGGCCAAATGGAGAGAGAACATAATTATCAACTTTTACTTCAAATCTCATCACCCGTGTGGGGTAGGAAAAGATAGGTAATTATTATTTTGCATGTCTTGAGGATATAGAAAAAAGAATGAGCCAAGAATAGCGCCCGTAGAAGAAGATATCCTTAAATTACCTCGGGTTGGTCTGAAACAGCTAATGTTTTATTCTCTTACTCCAACTTTGAACGCTTCGATCTCTGAGTTTTTATTAAATTGCCAGATTTCTTTTTCTAGAATCTTCGCCTTGTTGTCGACTAAAAAATGTTCTTAACGAAATTTGCTTATTGGACCCTTATTCAAATAGAAAATGATTTTTTTGTCCTACTGTCCAGATTCGGCCAAGTGGAGAGAGAACATAATTATCGACTTTTTCTTCAAATCTCTTCACACGTGACGGGTAGGAAAAGATAGGTTTTTATTATTTTGCATGTCTTTAGGAGATAGAAAAAAGAATGAGCCAACAATAGCGCCCGTAGTTGAAGAAATCCTTAAATTACAACGGGTAGGTCAGAAACAGCTAATGTTTTTTTCCCTAACTCCAACTTTGAACGCTTGGATCTCTCTGCGTTTTTATTCAATTGTCAGATTTCTTTTTGTAGAATCTTCGCCTTGTTGTCGACTAAAAAATGTTCTTAGCGAAATTTGCATATTGACCCTTATTCGGATAGAAAAAGATTTTTTGGTTCTACTGTCCAGATTTGGCCAAGTGGAGAGAGAACTTAATTATCGACTTTTCCTTCAAATCTCTTCACACGTGAGGGGTAGGAAAAGATAGGTCATTCTTATTTTCCATGTCTTGAGGAGATAGAAAAAAGAATGAGCCAAGAATAGCGCCCCTAGTAGAAGATATCCATAAATTACCTCGGGTTGGTCTGAAACAGCTAATGTTTTATTCTCTGACTTCAACTTTGAACGCTTCGATCTTTCTGAGTTTTTATTAAATTGCCAGATTTCTTTGTCTAGAATCTTCGCCTTGTTGTCGACTAAAAAATGTTCTTAACGAAATTTGCTTATTGGACCCTTATTCAGATAGAAAATGATTTTTTTGTTCTACTGTCCAGATTCGGCCAAGTGGAGAGAGAACATAATTATCAACTTTTTCTTCAAATCACTTCACATGTGAGGGGTAGGAAAAGATAGGTTATTATTGTTTTGCCTGTCTTGAGGAGATAGAAAAAAGAATGAGCCAAGAATAGCGCTCGTAGTTGAAGAAATCCTTAAATTACGACGGGTTGGTCAGAAACAGCTAATGTTTTTTCTCTGACTCCAACTTTGAACGCTTCGATCTCTCTGAGTTTTTATTCAATTGCCAGATTTCTTTTTGTAGAATCTTCGCCTTGTTGTCGTCTAAAAAATGTTCTTAGCGAAATTTGCATATTGACCCTTATTCAGATAGAAAAAGATTTTTTGGTTCTACTGTCCAGATTCGTCCAAGTGGAGAGAGAACTTAAATATCAACTTTTTCTTCAAATCTCTTCACACGTGAGGGGTAGGAAAAGATAGGTTATTCTTATTTTCCATGTCTTGAGGAGATAGAAAAAAGAATGAGCCAAGAATAGCGCCCGTAGTAGAAGATATCCTTAAATTACCTCGGGTTGGTCTGAAACTGCTAATGTTTGTTTCTCTGACTCCAACTTTGAACGCTTCGATCTCTCTGAGTTTTTATTTAATTGCCAGATTTCTTTTTCTAGAATCTTCGCCTTGTTGTCGACTAAAAAATGTTCTTAACGAAATTTGCTTATTGGGCCCTTATTCAGATAGAAAATGATTTTTTTGTTCTACTGGCCAGATTCGGCCAAGTGGAGAGAGAACATAATTATCAACTTTTTCTACAAATCTCTTCACACGTGAGGGGTTGGAAAAGATAGGTTATTATTATTTTTCATGTCTTCAGGAGATAGAAAAATAATGAGCCAAGAATAGCGCCCGTTGTTGAAGAAATCCTTAAATTACCACGGGTAGGTCAGAAACAGCTAATGTTTTTTTCTTTGACTCCAACTTAAAACGGTTGGATCTCTCTGTGTTTTTATTCAATTGCCAGATTTCTTTTTGTAGAATCCCTGCCTTTGCGTCGACTAAAAAATGTTCTTAGCGAAATTTGCATATTGGACCCTTATTCAAATAGAAAATGATTTTTTGTTCTACTGTCCAAATTCGGCCAAATGGAAAGAGAACTTAATTATCAACTTTTACTTCAAATCTCATCACCCGTGTGGGGTAGAATAAGATAGGTAATTATTATTTTGCATGTCTTGAGGAGATAGAAAAAAGAATGAGCCAAGAATAGCGCCCGTAGTAGAAGATATCCTTAAATTACCTCGGGTTGGTCTGAAACAGCTAATGTTTGTTTCTCTGACTCCAACTTGGAACGCTTCGGTCTCTGACTTTTTATTAAATTGCTAGATTTCTTTTTCTAGAATCTTCGCCTTGTTGTCGACTAAAAAATGTTCTTAACGAAATTTGCTTATTGGACCCTTATTCAAATAGAAAATGATTTTTTTGTCCTACTGTCCAGATTCGGCCAAGTGGAGAGAGAACATAATTATCGACTTTTTCTTCAAATCTCTTCACACGTGACGGGTAGGAAAAGCTAGGTTATTATTATTTTGCATGTCTTTAGGAGATAGAAAAAAGAATGAGCCAACAATAGCGCCCGTAGTTGAAGAAATCCTTAAATTACAACGGGTTGGTCAGAAACAGCTAATGTTTTTTTCCCTGACTCCAACTTTGAACGCTAGGATCTCTCTGCGTTTTTATTCAACTGCCAAATTTCCTTTTGTAGAATCTTCGTCTTGTTGTCGACAAAAAAATGTTCTTAGCGAAATTTGCATATTGACCCTTATTAAGATAGAAAGAGATTTTTTTGTTCTACTGTCCAGATTCGGCAAAGTTGAGAGAGAACATAATTATCAACTTTTTCTTCAAATCTCTTCACACGTGAGGGGTAGGAAAAGATAGGTTATTATTATCCTTCATGTCTTGAGGAGATAGAAAAAAGAATGAGCCAAGAATAGCGCCCGTAGTTGAAGAAATCCTTAAATTACAACGGGTTGGTCAGAAAGAGCTAATGTTTTTTCTCGGACTCCAACTTTGAACGCTTGGATCTCTCTGAGTTTTTATTCAATTGCCAAATTTTTTTTTTTGTAGAATCTTCGCCTTGTTGTCGACTAAAAAATGTTCTTAGCGAAATTTGCATATTGGACACTTATTCAGATAGAAAATTATTTTTTGTTCTACTGTCCAATTTCGGCCAAATGGAGAGAGAACTTAATTATCTACTTTTTCTTGAAATCTCTTCACACGTGAGGGGTAGGAAAAGATAGGTTATTCTTATTTTCCATGTCTTGAGGAGATAGAAAAAAGAATGAGCCAGGAATAGCGCCCGTTGTTGAAGAAATCCTTAAATTACCACGGGTTGGTCAGAAACAGCCTATGTTTTTTTTCTCTAACTCCAACTTTGAACGCTTGGATCTCTCTGTGTTTTTATTAAATTGCCAGATTTCATTCTGTAGAATCTTCGCCTTGCTATCGAATAAAAAATGTTCTTAGCGAAATTTGCATATTGGACCCTTATTCAGATAGAAAATGATTTTTTTGTTCTATTGTCCAGATTCGGCCAAGTGGAGAGAGAACATAATTATCAACTTTTTCTTCAAATCTCTTCACACGTGACGGGTTGGAAAAGATAGGTTATTATTATTTTCCATGTCTTGAGGTGATAGAAAAAAGAATGAGCCAAGAATAGCGCCCGTAGTCGAAGAAATCCTTAAATTACAACGGATTGGTCAGAACAGCTAATGTTTTTTCTATGACTCCAACTTTGAACGCTTGGATCTCTCTGAGTTTTTATTCAATTGCTAGATTTCTTTTCGTAGAATCTTCGCCTTTTTGTCGACTAAAAAATGTTCTTAGCGAAATTTGCATATTGGACCCTTATTCAGATAGAAAATGATTTTTTTTGTTCTACTGTCCAGATTCGGCCAAATGGAGAGAGCACATAATTATCAACTTTTTCTTCAAATCTCTTCACACGTGAGGGGTATGAAAAGATAGGTTATTATAATTTTCCATGTCTTGAGGATATAGAAAAATGAATGAGCCAAGAATAGCGCCCGTTGTTGAAGAAATCCTTAAATTACCACGGGTCGGTCAGAAACGGCCTATGTTTTTTTTCTCTAACTCCAACTTTGAACGCTTGGATCTCTCTTTGATTTTATTAAACTGCCAGATTTCTTTCTGTAGAATCTTCGCCTTGCTATCGACTAAAAAATGTTCTTAGCAAAATTTGCATATTGGACCCTTATTCAGACAGAAAATGATTTTTTGTTCTACAGTCCAGATTCGGTCAAGTGGAGAGAGAACATAATTATCAACATTTTCTTCAAATCTCTTCACACGTGAGGGGTAGGAAAAGATAGGTTATTATTATTTTGCATCTCTTGAGGAGATAGAAAAAAGAATGAGCCATGAATAGCGCCCGTAGTTGAAGAAATCCTTAAATTACAACGGGTTGGTCAGAAACAGCTAATCTTTTTTCTCTGACACCAACTTTGAACGCTTGGATCTCTCTGAGTTTTTATTCAATTGCTAGATTTCTTTTCGTAGAATCTTCGCGTTGTTGTCGACAAAAAATGTTCTAAGCGAAATTTGCATATTAGACCCTTATTCAGATAGAAAATGATTTTTTTGTTCTACTGTCCAGATTCGGCCAAGTAGAGAGAGAACATAATTATCAACTTTTTCTTCAAATCTCTTCACACGTGAGGGGTATGAAAAGATAGGTTATTATTATTTTAAATGTCTTGAGGAGATAGAAAAAAGAATGAGCCAAGAATAGCGCCCGTTGTTGAAGAAATCCTTAAATTACCAAGGGTTCGTCAGAAACGGCCTATGTTTTTTTCTCTAACTCCAACTTTGAACGCTTGGATCTCTCTGAGTTTTTATTAAAGTGCCAGATTTCTTATTGTAGAATCTTCGCCTTGTTGTCGATTAAAAAATGTTCTTAGCGAAATTTGCATATTGGACCCTTATTCAGATAGAAAATGATTTTTTCGTTCTACTGTTCCAGATTCGGCCAAGTGGAGAGTGAACATAATTATCAACATTTTCTTCAAATCTCTCCACACGTGACAGGTAGGAAAAGATAGGTTATTATTATTTTGCATGTCTTGAGGAGACAGAAAAAAGAATGAGCCAGGAATAGCGGCCGTTTTTGAAGAAATCCTTAAATTACCACGGGTTGGTCAGAAACAGCCTATGTTTTTTTTCTCTAACTCCAACTTTGAACGCTTGGATCTCTCTGTGTTTTTACTAAATTGCCAGATTTCTTTCTGTAGAATCTTCGCCTTGCGATCGAATAAAAAATGTTCTTAGCGAAATTTGCATATTGGACCCTTATTCAGATAGAAAATGATTTTTTTGTTCTACTGTCCAGATTCGGCCAAGTGGAGAGAGAACATAATTATCAACTTTTTCTTCAAATCTCTTCACATGTGAGGGGTTGGAAAAGATAGGTTATTATTATTTTGCATGTCTTGAGGAGATAGAAAAAAGAATGAGCCAAGAATAGCGCCCGTAGTCGAAGAAATCCTTAAATTACAACGGATTGGTCAGAAACAGCTAATGTTTTTTCTCTGACTCCAACTTTGAACGCTTGGATCTCTCTGAGTTTTTATTCAATTGCTACATTTCTTTTCGTAGAATCTTCGCCTTTTTGTCGACTAAAAAATGTTCTTAGCGAAATAAAAAATGATTTCTTTGTTCTACTGTCCAGATTCGGCCAAGTGGAGAGAGAACATAATTATCAACTTTTTCTTCAAATCTCTTCACACGTGAGGGGTATGAAAAGATAGGTTATTATTATTTTGCATGTCTTGAGGAGATAGAAAAAAGAATGACCCAAGAATAGCGCCCGTTGTTGAAGAAATCCTTAAATTACCGCGGGTTGGTAAAAACAGCCTATGCTTTTTTCTCTGACTCCAACTTTGAACGCTTGGATCTCTCTGAGTTTTCATTGAATTGCCAGATTTCTTTTCGTAGAATCTTCGCCTAGTTGTCGACTAAAATATGCTCTTAGCGAAATTTCCATATTGGACCCTTATTCAGATAGAAAATGATTTTTTTGTTCTACTGTCCAGATTCGGCCAAGTGGACAGAGAACATAATTATCAACTTTTTCTTCAAATCTCTTCACACGTGAGGGGTAGGAAAAGATAGGTTATTATTATTTTTCATGTCTTCAAGAGATAGAAAAAATAATGAGCCAAGAATAGCGCCGTTGTTGAAGAAATCCTTAAATTACCGCGGGTTGGTCAGAAACAGCTAATGTTTTTTTCTCTGACTCCAACTTTGAACGCTTGGATCTCTCTGTGTTTTTATTCAATTGCCAAATTTCTTTTCGTATAATCCGTGCCTTTTCGTCGACTAAAAAATGTTCTTAGCGAAATTTGCATATTGGACCCTTATTCAGAAAGAAAATGATTTTTTGTTCTACTGTCCAAATTCGGCCAAATGAAGAGAGAACTTAATTATCAACTTTTTCTTCAAATCTCTTCACACGTGCGGGGTAGGAAAAAATAGGTTATTTTTATTTTCCATGTCTTGAGGGGATAGAAAAAAGAATGAGCCAAGAATAGCGCCCGTAGTAGAAGATCTCCTTAAATTACCTCGGGTTGGTCTGAAACAGCTACTGTTTTTTTCTCTGACTCCGACATTGAACGCTTGGATCTCTCTAAGTTTTTATTCAATTGCCAGATTTCTTTTTGTGGAATCTTCGCCTTGTTGTCGACTAAAAAATGTTCTTAGCGAAATTTGCATATTGGACCCTTATTCAGATAGAAAATGATTTTTTTGTTCTACTGTCCAGATTCGGCCAAGTAGAGTGTGAACATAATTATCAACTTTTTCTTCAAATCTCTTCACACGTGAGAGGTAGGAAAAGACAGGTTATTATTATTTTGCATGTCTTGAGGAGATAGAAAAAAGAATGAGCCAGGAATAGCGCCCGTTGTTGAAGAAATCCTTAAATTACCACGGGTCGGTCAGAAACAGCCTATTTTATTTTTTCTCTAACTCCAACTTTGAACGCTTGGATCTCTCTGTGTTTTTATTAAATTGCCAGATTTCTTTCTGTAGAATCTTCGCCTTGCTATCGAATAAAAAATGTTCTTAGCTTGTAAAAAGTCGCCATCACGATTGCCGTAACGGGCAGCTTTCTTATTCCTTTGAAAACAAAATTCATTATTTCGGTATTATTACTAGTTATTTCGCCCCACAGACGACCATTCTCATCGTATGAAAGGGCCCATTTGCTTTTCGTGAATGGCGCTAACCACTTTGTCGCCTCTTTTTTACTTAGCTTCTCAATTTTTTCCCACAATTTTTCAAATTTATATATGTTGTGCGCTCGAGCTAACTGAGATACTGCTTTGTTTTTTTACGTGGGTACTCAAATTTGCTTCCAAATGACGCGAGAAATAACGATGATATCCGTAAGGTTCCTTCCATTTGTCGCCCCTCATTGCATTTATTATTCCCGCGTGCCTATCCAAAATAATACACAAACCATTGTGATTACCGAGCACGTTATACAAACACTCAAAAAACCACTCCTAAGTCTCATTTTTCTCCCTCTCAACCAAAGAAATGCTACAGGAAATAATTGACTATTTGGGTCTTTAGTGATTGCCGTTATTAAGGTTCTTAGGTATTTTCCGATTAGAAATATTCCATCTACTGTTAAAACGGGTTTGCAAAACTTGAAACCATGAAGTAATGAGCCAAATGCCCAAAACAGTCCTTCAAACTCGGTCTCACCATTACTATTTATAGCACCAAGTCTAAAAGAGTAACGAGTACCGACATTTACTGCTTTTATTGCCGCCACATATTCAGGGAGCAAATTATAAGCCTTTTTCCAACCCCCGAATAAGAATCTTAGCGCGTGTTGCTTCGCGTGCCAAGCCTTCCAATACGATATGCTGTATTCATACTTCATTTTAACGGTTTGTATTATTGTTACGGGTTTAATTGATAAATCTGCTCTAACGATATCTAGAACTAACCCCCCAACAAGCGCACTGGTTAATTATTTGTGGTCTTTTATAGGTGTATGGTGGTTGTATATGTGTTGTTGCATAAATGTTTTAATCTGCCATAATTTTTGTTTATTTATTGATTCATGCAGCCTCCAATTACATCTGTCGGCTTCATGTTTAAGCTTGCAGCGCACAATATATCTCTCTTTGTCTGAACGAGTGACTTCAATTTCTCGGTACCACATCACACTATATAATCTTATAGCCGATTGTAACTCTGATTTTGTTGCAAATTTCTGACCCTTATATAACATTCCATCCCCTTCATGCGTACTACTTCCCGATAGAACATCATTTCTCGCAAATTCCCACATTGAAGTATCTTCGAACTCCGCCGCCGGCGGATCGCCGAAAGTCCCCACACTATCCATCTGACCCTCTTCTGTATAAATAAATCCTGTCTGATGGTTCATTCCCTCCCTTTCTGCTTCGCCATCTCCATATATTTCTTCTTCATCTTCTGGACCCATTTCTGGTTCCTCATCTAATTTATCTTCATCATCTTCATCTTCAAATACCCTACTATCAAATATCGGAAATTGACCCTCACAATCACCATTATTCATTTCATTATTTACAGGTTCTAATCTCTCATTCTCATCCGCATTTGTGACTACAGTTGTTCTACTACTAGTTCCTATCTGGGATTCTTTACTTGGTTATCGATCAACATATATTTCTAATTCTAGACCAACACTTCTGACGCGCTCAGCAAATTGAACCAGTTGTCTGTCATTCGTACATCGCTGATTTCATAAATGCCCTTGGAATTAAGAAGCATGTTATTATTCTCTCAAGTTTAGCCTTTGGTAAAAAGAGAAAACTCGATTCATCCAGGTCCAATATTCTTTTTTTTCCTTTTGAAATTAAATTTAATCACTAGATATCTCCTCAAATCAATCAATTAACATTATTCTTTAAATGAAATGCAGCAATATATATTACATATCAGGTGTGGGAAATGACGGATTTGACCCTGACTATGAGAAATTAGGATATAAAAAGCTGGAAGAATATAATCCAAATAAAAAAAGATGGGAGCATATTATTTCTGTTTCCGAGGGTTTAATAAATGATCAAGAAACTCAAACCCTAATTCAAGAACATGAAGATGAGCCTTTGACTGATTTTGACTACTTTCCTAGCCTGCCTTTTGCTGCTTTATTCTATTTCTTTAAGGTAATCTTTACTTATCTAGTTTTATTTATTTATTTATTTTAGTGATTGTAAATTTGATTTGAATTTAAATTTTTGATTAGGCAGAAGGATTCAGAGTGACATGTTTGATGAGTTACTGCTCAGAAGGAGATAATATTTCAGACTCATTTCTATTGGCTGATCAAGCTTGCAAAGTTTTAAATCTAAGTCCAGAGAAAATTAATGGTATCTTTTACTGAACTTTTATATGTTGCCCGACTTAAAAATAGATGACTAAAATTAAGAGTGATTTTCTTAATCCGATGGTTATGATGAATTTTGGTAGAGTTATGAGCTATTAATTATTACCGTTTTAATTGGTTAGCAAAATGAATGAAAAGTATAAAATAGTAATTTTTCCAATTGTGATTTCTTTCTTTCTAACAGGCTCCTCTCTTTCCAGTCCACCTCTCTCTTTCACTCGCCATTTCTTTCTCCCTTCATAGCGGTTGAAGATTCAATATTAATATTTTTTTCTTGTACCAATCTATAAAATTCTGGTACAAATATTTGTTCCATATTAACTTGATAAAACAAGAACTAAATAAATCAAAATTCAATGAACTTTCCTGGATGAAAAATGAACTTGTTTCTCTTCTTACTACATAGCTTAATGCATAACCAAACATAATTAATCTAATCTATCTCAAAAGAAATTAGTTAGTATAGAAGAAGAGAAGTTCTAGTTCTTCAATTTGACTATCATCTTTTGGATTCGAGAGCTGGAAGCCGATACTGATGGAAGCTGAGGTGAGAGTAGCACGAATGTTTCAGTTTGATTTTTCAAAAAAATGGAATGAAATGGAGATGTTGAGTGGAAGGGAAATGGAGAGAATAGGAAGGTGTGGAAAATATAGAAAGAATATTAAAAAGAATCTGCATAATAAATGAGAATAAATGACCATCAAACCCCTACTAATTTGAATGGTCAAGATTAATATTATCATAAAAATTGAAAAAAGGGTCGGGCATGATAGATGAACTCTCTTTTATTTATTATTATATGTTATAAAATAAAAGAACAAAGAACAATAAAACAGAGAATTGGAAGGAGAGAATTATGTATTGAATTGTGGATTAAGAAATACAATAGTCACTGCCCCTTTTATATAGTAGAGGGTGAGTGCTGGTCAAGAAATCTCTTGCCTGATTCAAGATTACAATAAAGGAAATAATTTGACCTAGAAATTAATAGAAAATATACTAATTAATACCCTGTAATAACTCTTTCCATCTTTACAAGAATCTCCCAATTTATTGTTGCTTAAGGGCTAAGTAACGGACATCCATATAAATTATATTCATAACACTCCCCCTGGATGTCCGTATTTCATACGCATTAGAAGCTGCCTCATTAAAAACCTTGTTAGGAAAAACCTTATGGGATAAAAACCGCAGCAAGGGAAAAAGAGTGCAGCGCGTATTTTTTCTCTCTCTCATGTATACAAATATCTCTAAAGTGACGGAGTCCAATCTTGTGTCTTAATTGCCTGAAAGTTTTAGTTGGTAATGACTTGGTGAAGAAATCTATATAGTATTTTTTTTGTTGTTTCTCACGAAAACGCCGACAGAAAATATTGCCACCTAATTGAGATAAATTAGCGGCACAAATATTTTTGCCGGTTTAAATAACTATACTGGCACTTTTAAGAGCCACATTTATCCTATATGCCGACACTTATAAGTGTTGAGGATGCCATTACATAAGTCGGCACTTGTAACTGTCGTGTTATGATTTTTTTTATGGCAATTACATGAGCCGAAAAAAATATACCGGCACTTTAAAGAGCCACACAAGTTCTATACGTCGACACTTTAAAGTGCCGAGGATGACATAAATAAGTCGGCACTTGTAGATGTCGTGTTATGATTTTATAATGGCAATCACAAGTGCCGATGAAGTTTTTATTTCCGGCTAATTTAATAAGTGCCGTCATAACTTTTAACGACAACTTTTTTAACGGCTCATCTCAAAAAAGCCGTTACTTTAATTTGGCGGCTGTTTTTTGGCCTTTCCCAACACTAAAAAATAGCCAATAAATCAAAGTTTTCTAGTAGAGAACGGACGCTATTCTTGCCTCATTCTTTTTTCTACCTCCTCAAGACATGCAAAATAAAAATAACCTATCTTTTCCAACCCCTCACGTGTGATGAGAATTGAAGAAAATGTTGATAAATATGTTCTCTCTCCACATGGCCGAATTTGGACACTAAAACAAAAAATCATTTTCTAACTGAATAAGGGCCAATAAGCAAAATTTGCTAAGAACATGTGTTAGTCGACAAAAAGTCGAATATTTTAAAAATATAAATCTGGCAATATGATCAAAACTTCGAGAGATCCAAGCGTTCAAAGATGGAGTCAGAGAAAAAAACATAGGCTCTTTCTGGCCAACCCTTGGTAATTTAAGGATTTCTTTAACTACAGGCGCTATTCGTCGTTCATTCTTTTTTCAATCTCCTCAAGACATGCAAAATAATAATACCCTATCTTTTCCTACCCCTCACGTGTGAAGAGATTTGAAGAAAAAGTTGATAATTATGTTCACTCTCCACTTGGCCGAATCTGGACAGTAGAACAAAAAAATCATTTTCTATCTGAATAAGGGTCCAATATGCAAATTTCGCTAAGAACATTTTTTAGTCGACAACAAGGCGAAGATTCTACAAAAAGAAATCTGGCAATTGAATGAAATCTCAGAGAGATCCAAGCGTTCAAAGTTGGGGTCGAAGAAATAAACATTAGCCGTTTCAGACCAACCCGAGGTAATTTAAGGATATCTTCAACTACGGGCACTATTCTTGGCTCATTCTTTTTTCTATCTCCTCAAAACATGCAAAATAACAATAACCTATCTTTTCCTATCCCTCACGTGTGAAGAGATTTGAAGAAAAAGATGATAATTAAGTTCTCTGTCCATTTGGCCGAATTTGGACAGTAGAACAAAAAATCATTTTCTATCTGAATAAGGGTCCAATATGCAAATTTCGGTAAGAACATTTTTTAGTCGACGAAAAGGCAGAGATTCTACAAAAAGAAATATGGCAATTGAATAAGAACTCAGAGAGATCCAAGCGTTCAAAGTTGGAGTCAAAGAAAAAAACATTAGCTGTTTCTGACCAACCCGTGGTAATTTAAGGATTTCTTCAACAACGGGCACTACTCTTGGCTCATTCTTTTTTCTATCTTCTCAAGACATGCAAAATAATAATAACCTATCTTTTCCAACCGTCACATGTGAAGCGATTTGAAGAAAAAGTTGATAATTAAGTTCTCTCTCCACAAGGCCGAATCTGGAAAGTAGAACAAAAAAATTAATTTCTATCTGAATAAGGGTCCAATATGCAAATTTCGCGGAGAACATTTTTTAGTCGACAACAAGGCGAAGATTCTACAAAAAGAAATCTGGCAATTGAATAAAAACTCAGAGAGATCCAAGCGTCCAAAGTTGGAGTGAGAGAAAAAAACATTAGCCGTTTCTGGCCAACCCGAGGTAATTTAGGAATTTTTCAACTACGGGCGCTATTCTTGGCTCATTCTTTTTTCTATCTTCTCAAGACATGCAAAATAATAATAACCTATCTTTTCCAACCCCTCACGTGTGAAGAGATTTGAAGACAAAGTTGATAATTATGTTCTCTCTCCACTTGGCCGAATCTGGACAGTAGAACAAAAAAATCATTTTCTATCTGAATAAGGGTCCAATATGGAAATTTCGCTAAGAACATTTTTTAGTCGACAACTAGGCGAAGATCCTACGAAAAGAAATCTGGCAATTTAATAAAAACACAGAGAGATCCAAGCGTTCAAAGTTGGAGTTAGAGAAAAAAAACATAGGCTGTTTCTGACCAACCCGTGGTAATATAAGGATTTCTTCAACAACGGGCGGTATTCCTGGCTCATTCTTTTTTTTATCTCCTCAAGACATGTAAAATAATAATAACCTATCTTTTCCTACCCCTCACGTGTGAAGGGATTTGAAGAAAAAGTTGATCATTATGTTCACTCTCCACTTGGCCGAATCTGGACAGTAGAACAAAAAAATCATTTTCTATCTGAATAAGAGTCCAATACGCAAATTTCGCTAAGAACATTTTTTAGTCGACAACAAGGCGAATATTCTACAAAAAGAAATCTGGCAATATGATAAAAACTTCGAGAGATCCAAGCGTTCAAAGATGGAGTCAGAGAAAAAAACATAGACTGTTTCTGGCCAACCCTTGGTAATTTAAGGATTTCTTTAACTACAGGCGCTATTCGTCGTTCATTCTTTTTTCAATCTCCTCAAGACATGCAAAATAATAATACCCTATCTTTTTCTACCCCTCACGTGTGAAGAGATTTGAAGAAAAAGTTGATAATTATGTTCACACTCCACTTGGCCGAATCTGGACAGTAGAACAAAAAAATCATTTTCTATCTGAATAAGGGTCCAATATGCAAATTTCGCAAAGAACATTTTTTAGTCGATAGCAAGGTGAAGATTCTACAAAAAGAAATCTGGCAATTTAATAAAAACATAGAGAGATCCAAGCGTTCAAAGTTGGAGTTAGAGAAAAAAAAACGTAGGCTGTTTCTGACCAACCCGTGGTAATTTAAGGATTTTTTCAACAACGGGCGCTATTCCTGGCTCATTCTTTTTTCTATCTCCTCAAGGCATGGAAAATAAGAATAACCTATCTTTTCCTACCCCTCACGTGTGAAGAGATTTGAAGAAAAAGTTGATAATTAAGTTCTATCTCCATTTGGCCGAATTTGGACAGTAGAACAAAATATCATTTTCTATCTGAATAAGGGTCCAAGATACAAATTTCGCTAAGAACATTTTTTAGTCGACGAAAAGGCAGGGATTCTACAAAAAGAAATCTGGCAATTGAATAAAAACACTGAGAGATCCAAGCGTTCAAAGTTGGAGTCAGAGAAAAAAACATTAGCTGTTTCTGACCAACCCGTGGTAATTTAAGGATTTCTTCAACTACGGGCACTATTCTTGGCTCATTATTTTTTCTATCTCCTGAAGACATGAAAAATAATAATAACCTATCTTTTCCTACCCCTCACGTGTGAAGAGATTTGAAGAAAATGTTGATAATTATGTTCTCTCTCCACTTGGCCGAATCTGGACAGTAGAACAAAAAAATCATTTTCTATCTGAATAAGGGTCCAATATGGAAATTTCGCTAAGAACATTTTTTAGTCGACAACTAGGCGAAGATCCTACGAAAAGAAATCTGGGAATTTAATAAAAACTCAGAGAGATCCAAGCGTTCAAAGTCGGAGTCAGAGAAAAAAACATAGGCTGTTTCTGACCAACCCATGGTAATTTACGGATTTCTTTAACAACGGGCGCTATTCTTGGCTCATTCTTTTTTCTATCTTCTCAAGACATGCAAAATAATAATGACCTATCTTTTCCTACGCCTCACGTGTGAAGAGATTTGAAGAAAAAGTTGATAATTATGTTCTCTCTCCACTTGGCCGAATCTGGACAGTAGAACAAAAAAATCATTTTCTATCTGAATAAGGGTCCAATATGCAAATTTCGCTAAGAACATTTTTTAGTCGACAACAAGGCGAAGATTCTAGACAAAGAAATCTGGCAATTTAATAAAAACTCAGAGAGATCCTAGCGTTCAAAGTTGGAGTCAGAGAAAAAAACATTAGCTGTTTCAGACCAACCCGAGGTAATTTAAGGAGATCTTCTACTACGGGCGCTATTCTTGGCTCATTCTTTTTTCTATCTCCTCAAGACATCGAAAATAAGAATAAACTATCTTTTCCTACCCCTCACGTGTGAAGAGATTTAAAGAAAAAGTAGATAATTAAGTTCTCTCTCCATTTGGCTGAATTTGGACAGTAGAACAAAAAATCATATTCTTTCTGAATAAGGGTCCAATATGCAAATATCGCTAAGAACATTTTTTAGTCGACGAAAAGGCAGGGATTCTACAAAAAGAAATCTGGCAATTGAATAAAAACACAGAGAGATCCAAGCGTTCAAAGTTGGAGTCAGAGAAAAAAACATTAGCTGTTTCTGACCAACCCGTGGTAATTTAAGGATTTCTTCAACAACGGGCGTTATTCTTGGCTCATTATTTTTTCTATCTCCTGAAGACATGAAAAATAATAATAACCTATCTTTTCCTACCCCTCACGTGTGAAGAGATTTGAAGAAAAAGTTCATAATTATGTTCTCTCTCCACTTGGCCGAATCTGGACAGTAGAACAAAAAAATAATTTTCTATCTGAATAAGAGTCCAATATGCAAATTTCGCTAAGAACATTTTTTAGTCGACAACAGGGCGAAGATCCTACAAAAAGAAATGTGGCAATTTAATAAATGCTCAGAGAGATCCAAGCGTTCAAAGTCGGAGTTAGAGAAAAAAACATAGGTTGTTTCTGACCAACCAGTGGTAATTTAAGGATTTCTTCAACAACGGGCGCTATTCTTGGCTCATTCTTTTTTCTATCTCCTCAAGACATGCAAAATAATAATAACCTATCTTTTCATACCCCTCACGTGTGAAGAGATTTGAAGAAAAAGTTGATAATTATGTTCTCTCTCCACTTGGCCGAATCTGGACAGTAGAACAAAAAAATCGTTTTCTATCAGAATAAGAGTCCAATATGCAAATTTCGCTAAGAACATTTTTTAGTCGACAACAAGGCGAATATTCTACAAAAAGAAATCTGGCAATTGAGTAAAAACCCAGAGAGATCCAACCGTTCAAACTTGGAGTCTGAGAAAAAAACATTAGCTGTTTCGAACCAACGCGAGGTAATTTAAGGAGATCTTCTACTACGGGCGCTATTCTTGGCTCATTTTTTTTTCTAGCTCCTCAAGGCATGGAAAATAAGAATAACCTATCTTTTCCTACCCCTCACGTGTGAAAAGATTTGAAGAAAAAGTTGATAATTAAGTTCTCTCTCCATTTGGCCGAATTTGGACAGTAGAACAAAAAATCATTTTCTATCTGAATAAGGGTCCAAAATACAAATTTCGCTAAGAACATTTTTTAGTCGACGAAAAGGCAGGGATTCTACAAAAAGAAATCTGGCAATTGAATAAAAACACAGAGAGATCCAAGCGTTCAAAGTTGGAGTCAGAGAAAAAAACATTAGCTGTTTCTGACCAACCCGTGGTAATTTAAGGATTTCTTCAACAACGGGCGCTATTCTTGGCTCATTATTTTTTCTATCTCCTCAAGACATGCAAAATAATAATAACCTATCTTTTCCTACCCCTCACGTGTGAACAGATTTTAAGAAAAAGTTGATAATTATGTTCTCTCTCCACTTAGCCGAATCTGGATAGTAGAACAAAAAAATCATTTTCTATCTGAATAAGGGTCCAATATGGAAATTTCGCTAAGAACATTTTTTAGTCGACAACTAGGCGAAGATTCTACAAAAAGAAATCTGGCAACTTAATAAAAACTCAGAGAGATGCAAGCATTCAAAGTCGGAGTTAGAGAAAAAAACATAGGCTGTTTCTGACCAACAAGTGGTAATTTAAGGATTTCTTGAACAACGGGTGCTATTCTAGGCTCATTCTTTTTTCTATCTCCTCAAGACATGCAAAATAATAATAACCTATCTTTTCATACCCGTCACGTGTGAAGAGATTTGAAGAAAAAGTTGATAATTATGTTCTCTCTCCACTTGGCCGAATCTGGACAGTAGAACAAAAAAATCATTTTCTATCTGAATATGGGTCCAATATGCTAATTTCGCTAAGAACATTTTTTAGTCGACAACCAGGCGAAGATTCTATGAAAAGAAATCTAGCAATTGAATAAAAACTCAGAGAGATCCAAGCGTTCAAAGTTGGAGTCAGGGAAAAAACATTAGCTGTTTCTGACCAACCCTTTGTAATTTAAGGATTTCTTGAACTACGAGCGCTATTCTTGGCTCATTCTTTTTTCTATCTCCCTCAAGACGTGCAAAATAATAATAACCTATCTTTTCCAACCCCTCACGTGTGAAGAGATTTGAAGAAAAAGTTGATAATTATGTTCTCTCTCCACTTGGCCGAATCTGAACAGTAGAACAAAAAAATCATTTTCTATCCGAATAAGGGTCCAATATGCAAATTTCGCTAAGAACATTTTTTATTCGCTAGCAAGGCGAAGATTCTACAGAAAGAAATATGGCAATTTAATAAAAACACAGAGAGATCCAAGCGTTCAAAGTTGGAGTCAGAGAAAAAAAACACAGGCTGTTTCTGACCAACCCGTGGTAATTTAAGGATTTCTTCAACAACGGGCGCTATTCCTGGCTCATTTTTTTTCTATCTCCTCAAGACATGCAAAATAATAATAACCTATCTTTTCCTACCTCTCACGTGTGAAGAGATTTGAAGAAAAAGTTGATAATTATGTTCACTCTCCACTTGGCCGAATCTGGACAGTAGAACAAAAAAATCATTTTCTATCTGAATAAGGTCCAATATGCAAATTTCGCTAAGCACATTTTTTAGTCGACAACAAGGCGAAGATTCTACAAAAAGAAATGTGGCAATTGAATAAAAACTCAGATAGATCCGAGCGTTCAAGTTGGAGTCAGAGAAAAAAACATTATCTGTTTCAGACCAACCCGAGGTAATTTAAGAAGATCTTCTATTACGGGCGCTATTCTTGGCTCATTCTTTTTTCTATCTCCTCAAGACATCGAAAATAAGAATGACCTATCTTTTCCTACTCCTCACGTGTGAAGAGATTTAAAGAAAAAGTTGATAATTAAGTTCTCTCTCCATTTGGACGAATTTGGACAGTAGAACAAAAAATCATTTTCTTTCTGAATAATGGTGCAATATGCAAATTTTGCTAAGAACATTTTTTAGTCGACGAAAAGGCAGGAATTCTACAAAAAGAAATCTGGCAATTGAATAAAAACACAGAGAGATCCAAGCGTTCAAAGTTGGAGTCAGAGAAAAAAACATTAGCTGTTTCTGACCAACCCGTGGTAATTTAAGGATTTCTTCAACAACGGGCGCTATTCTTGGCTCATTATTTTTTCTATCTCCTGAAGACATGAAAAATAATAATAACCTATCTTTTCCTACCCCTCACGTGTGAAGAGATTTGAAGAAAAAGTTGATAATTATGTTCTCTCTCCACTTGGCCAAACCTGGACAGTAGAACAAAAAAATCATTTTCTATCTGAATAAGGGTCCAATATGCAAATTTCGCTAAGAACATTTTTTAGTCGACAACTAGGCGAAGATTGTACAAAAACACATCTGGCAATTTAATAAAAACTCAGAGAGATCCAAACGTTCAAAGTTGGAGTTAGTGAAAAAAACATAGGCTGTTTCTGACCTACCCGTGGTAATTTAAGGATTTCTTCAACAACGGGCGCTATTCTTGGCTCATTCTTTTTTCTATCTCCTCAAGACATGCGAAATAATAATAACCTATCTTTTCATACCCGTCACGTGTGAAGAGATTTGAAGAAAAAGTTGATAATTATGTTCTCTCTCCACTTGGCCGAATCTGGACAGTACAACAAAAAAATCATTTTCTATCTGAATAAGGGTCCAATATGCAACTTTCGCTAAGAACATTTTTTAGTCGACAACAAGGCGAAGATTCTACGAATAGAAATCTAGCAATTGAATAAAAACTCAGAGAGATCCAAGCGTTCAAAGTTCGAGTCAGAGAAAAAACATTAGCTGTTTCTGACCAACCCGTTGTAATTTAAGGATTTCTTCAACTACGGGCGCTATTCTTGGCTCATTCTTTTTTCTATCTCCCTCAAGGCATGCAAAATAATAATGACCTATCTTTTCATACCCCTCACGTGTGAAGAGATTTGAAGAAAAAGTTGATAATTATGTTCTCTCTCCACTTGGCCGAATCTGGACAGTAGAACAAAAAAATCATTTTCTATCTGAATAAGGGTCCAATATGCAAATTTCGCTAAGAACATTTTTTATTCGCTAGCAAGGCGAAGATTCTACAGAAAGAAATCTGGCAATTTAATAAAAACACAGAGAGATCCAAGCGTTCAAAGTTGGAGTTAGAGAAAAAAACATAGGCTGTTTCTGACCAACCCGTGGTAAGTTAAGAATTTCTTCAACAACAGGCGCTATTCTTGGCTCATTCTTTTTTCTTTCTCCTCAAGACATGCAAAAGAATAATAACCTATCTTTTCATACCCCTCACGTGTGAAGAGATTTGTAGAAAAAGTTGATAATTATGTTCTCTCTCCACTTGGCTGAATCTGGACAGTACAACAAAAAAATCATTTTCTATCTGAATAAGGGTCCAATATGCAATTCTTATCATGTGAAATATCTAGAGAACGCTACTAACACGCTAAATAGGTGGCCGGGTGGTGATGTGGTGAACAAATGGGAGAAAAGGGCCAATGAAGGTGCTTCACATACAGTCACTTGTTATAATTTTAACAGGGGAATCTATCAGGTACAGACAATCCCTCGGCATACGATTAGTGGTATCGGAAGAGTAGGAAAGCTTTGGGAAGTGAATTTCAATGAAGGTAGTTGCGGGTGCAAGAAGCCTCAGATATATCATTATCCGTGTTCACACATCATAGAAGTTTGCATGAACAAAAGGGTATCGCATGAGCCGTTCATTAATAAATGTTATTCATTGGATAATCTAAGGCGTACATACAACATGAGTTTCTATCCTGTAAAGGACAAATCACATTGGAGGCCACGCGCAGAAGTTGTGATATTACGTTGGTTCCAGGTGATAAACTTGGAAGGAAAGACTCGAACGGAAGAATTTAGCGCGGTAGAAGTAAGGAGAAACGATTCCACAATAGTATGGACACCATGAACAAAGAGAGTCATGGAAAGAATTGCAGTGTTTACAAATTATCCGGATACATTGCACCAAGGTGAACGCAAAGGGGTGGAGGCCGATATAGAACGGAACCCTAGACTGGTTTATATTGTTTTATTTACGATTTGTATTATGTTGTTTTATTTACGATTTGTATTATGTTGTTTCTAAGAACTTGTGTTATGTCGTTGTTTTTATTTAAGTACTTGTAGTATGTTGTTGTTTTTCTTTAATAAAAACCAACCGTAAGCTCTCGCAGTGCTGGCTCGACTAGCGCATGACATTGCTTTATATATGTATGCGAGAGCGGCTGCTCCCCATGCATATGTACCGCATATATCAAAATTTTCTAACAATAATAAATATTTTAATGAGACTGATTTTGTAGATGAATCAGCTAGCATATACAACCTAAAAAGAACATGATATACGCCCTAGCATGATAATCGAAAATCTCTAGTGTCGGTTCTGGGTTCTCCGGCACTACCATATAATTGTCTTGCTGCCATTGGAGGCCGATGTGGGGATCTGATTCGTCCATACGGGTGGAACTTTACCTAATAAATTTATAAATTGTTCTTGTGTTGGTTTCTCTCCAATTACCGGTAATCCATCTACTGGTAATCCTGTCAGGATAGAAATGTCACGGAGAGTGATAGTCATCTCTCCGTATCTAAAATGAAACGAGTTTGTTTCCGGACGCCATCTCTCGATTAATGCCGTCAATAAAGGATGGTGCAATTCGGCTACTGCGCACTGCATGGTAAGATAGAATCCAGACCATCTGAGTATGTTATCTATCTCAAGGTGAGAAATCATCCATTCTTTCCATTTGATCAAGTGTTGGGTATAAGCAATATTCGTTGAAGATACGCTAGATCGGTGAACATCTTGAGCGTATAGAACATGAGCATCTACCAGTCCCTGGTGATCAAAATCGTCTGTCGACATCTGCAAAATATCAATAATTTTGTAAATAAATAATATAAAATAAATAAATATTTATTTAAATCACTCAATATAAAATATTAATTAAAAATTATATAAAACAAACATTTAAATAAAAATGATAGTTGATTGTAGAATAAAAATGAGGATGAGAGAGATGTTATTTGTTGAATAATGAACGAAGAAGAAGATTCAGGAGATGAATGAAAATGAATGAGGCGAATGTTATATTTATAGCGGCTGAAGTGGTAGGTGAAAACAGTTAAATTACGCGCCAGAATTGAATTTGATTGGACTGCACGTGCGAAAAGAAACGAAAAATAAATAAATAAATTATAATCCGCACTTGTAAAGTGCGGATAAAAAAAAATTTAATATTCAAACCGCACTTTTGAAGTGCGGTTTGAGCAAAACGGAAAAAAAAAAAAAAAAATTCAATCCGCACTTAAGAAGTGCGGATGAACAAAAAAACGGAAAAAAAAATAAAATAATTTTTTTTTCCAAACCGTACTTGATAAGTGCGGTTTAGACAAAAAGGAAAAAAAAAATTAATTCCAAACTGCACTTGAGAAGTGCGGTTGGACGAAATTGGACAAACAATTGGGGTATATAGCGGGGCCCGATTTTAAAATGGAAACCGCACTTGTGAAGTGCGGTTTTCAACCCACCCGCACTTCACAAGTGCGAAAATGCCATATCTGGAATTCCCAACCCGTTTTGTATTTTTCGGGAATTTTTCTTGTATGAACAGTGGATTCTACCCAAATTTGAACTAAAATTCAGGAATTAAAGCTAAAATTCGATTAAAGAGAAGAAGAAAAGAAAACTCTAAAACATGAAGTGGAACAGGATCAAACAGAAAATAAGTGTTTCGGGCGTCACTAATGCATAACATAAGTGCACAGACCACGTATAAACCCAATAATCACTCAAACAGAGAAACAAAGAGAGGAAAGAAACCAACTACGAACCGATCCGCAGGCGTCCCGATGGCACAGAGGAGCTTGTGAGAATCAAGAATCATGATCTTATCCTCGTTCGTTTTGTGCACCGTTGAGTCTGACAAGTCGGCGACAACCAGCGCGAAATCCTTGCCGACTAGCCCAAGCAAATACTCCATCCTCTAGGCTTGAGCGTTCTTTTATGAGTTTATGTTGGAAACGAATTAAGATAGGGATTTGAGGACGGTCTATTGAAGACGGATATTATGTTTCTATTATGTGTTGTATACTTTACACCCGTCTATTTATAGTCGAAGCTTGACCACCAAGAAATATGAATATCATGGTTCAATTTATTGCCATCTTTATCCTCCAGCTGCGTCTCAATCAAATTGATTCACTTCTAAATATAATTGATCATGATGGATAGATTTTCTTTGATTTCCTTTGAGAGGAAAATACACCTTGTGCATTTGTCGAGCAAAGAACTTGTACCAAAATCTTCTATTATTCTCAGGTGTTGAACCTCTACTTACTGTGATTTAGGCCTTCCATGCACAAGATCCACCTCTCCCCTTTTTCATTCTTTTGATATACCTTTGTTGATATAATATTTGTGTGTGTGATTGACTTTGCATGTGTTAATTGTACTAAATATCTGTACATCAAGGATAATCCAATTTTCAAATGTATTATTTCTTTTGGCTCAATTGTGTTGGTATTTGTTATGTATTTTTTTTTATTAAATTTATCCGGTATGTATTTTTCGCTATCTATAAGATGTTATGATGTTATTTTACTTAAATTTACGTCCAGGCTATTGGATACTCAAATAGTTCTAAGCAGTTATAATATATGATTTTATTCTTTCAATAATATGCTTTATTTTATATATGGAATGACAGAAATACACTTGCACGATTTTTACCCGGGCGCGGAAAACTGCGTCCTAGTCTGTATGATTTGTTCTTTTTACCCTCAATTTGGAATGTATCCAAGTTTTATTTTATTTTTTAATTTTTTTTTTAAGATAAACAGTGTAATCATTTTCAAACAAAAGTCTCAGTCACAGACGAGGGATTATTGTTTGTAAGTTGGTCAAATTTGATAAATGGTAGATTTTCTTTCGTTAGGAAAAAATGTTCTTTCTTCGTTGTTACATTCCGCAGGTTTGTACCAATAATTTATTTTTTGTTGAAAACTCTTACATATCAGACTCAGGAAATAAAGATTTTTTTTTTATATACCATTATTTTTAAAAATAAATCAATATTTGCCACTGTTTTGAAAATAATGGGTTAACTACCATTTTCTCCACTTTCGATGACGGAACAGACTTTGATCCGCCACTATTAGTGGCGGAACATGCAAAGTTTCAGTTTTGCCAAAATCGGCCAATTTGGCGGGTTAAATATGATTAATTAGTGTAAAAAATCTTATTCCGCCACTACTAGTGGCGGAACAGGTTAAATAAATTTTTTACCTACACTTATAGCTAAACATGATTCAATTATGGGCAATTAGCCTAAAAAAATGAAGAATTAGCCTGTTCCGTCACTATCTCTGACGGAACAGGTTCATATTTCTCTTGTTCCGCCACTATTAGTGGCGGAACAAGCCAAATTTTTTTGTTCTTCCTGACTCAAAAAACGCAAACAATACCCCCTCTTCCGCCACTATCTCTAGCGGAATAGGTGCATATTTCTCCTGTTCCGCCACTACTAGTGGCAGAACAAGCCAAAATTTTCTCCCATTTTCCCTGGACCAGGAAAC
The DNA here is from genome assembly GCA_027726005.1 of Juncus effusus. Classification (NCBI taxonomy): domain Eukaryota; kingdom Viridiplantae; phylum Streptophyta; class Magnoliopsida; order Poales; family Juncaceae; genus Juncus; species Juncus effusus. Next base: position 8,871,493 of record CM050892.1, on the reverse strand, counting down.
GCAAAAAAAAAATTAATCGCACCTGTGGCGGAACAGGCTATTTAAACAAAAAAAAAATCATTTTAAACACAAACACTCTCTCTCGCCCCCATTTTTTGAGCGATTTTGGTGCGATTTTTGAGTGAAAAAAACCAAAAATTAGTGACAATTAAAGGAGAAAGGAAGAATTAGAAGGAAGAAGAAGAGAAAGGTAATTGATTTTATTTTATTTTGAGTTTAGGTTTAGGTGTTGGTGTTGGTTTTTTTTGAATTGATTGAAATTAGGGTAAAATAAGTTTGAATTAATTGAAGTTAGATTAATTTGTTTGATTTGTTAGATTAATTTGTTTGATTTGTTTGAATTAATTTGTTTAACATTATTGATTAAAATTCATTTTCTTTTTCAAATATGGTGAAATAGGAATAAGGAAGGTGAAGGTGTAGAAGAAGAAGATATTAAGTTTATTCGGTATGTATAATTTATGTAATATTTTTTTTTGTAAATTATGAAAATATTTAATAAATAATTTTCATTATTTAGTAATTTGAAGAAAATGTATAATGTTAAGATATATATATTTTTTAAAAAGTTAAATAGTAATATTTATTTGATTTTTTTTTTTAAAGTTAAGTAGTATTATATAAGAAAATTTACAAATAACCCCCTATCTTTTATCAATATTACATAAAACCCCCTCTATTTTCAGAATTTACAAAAAAACCCCTATGTTAAACTTTTCATTTACAAAAAACCCCCTCCATCCACTTTTTCATCCATATTTTAGTTAAAATTTTTTAAATTCCCATTTTAGCCCTATGATAAAATAAATTTCCAAAATAATTTAATAAATTTTTTTTTCTAAAACTATATTTTCCAAAAAAATATTTCTTAGAAAAAAAATATTTTCCGACAAAAATATTTTCTAGAAAAAATATTTTTAAAAAATATTTTATCAAATATTTTTTAAATAAATTCTAATAAAAAATTTCTTACAATTTTTTAATTAAAATTATTTTTAAGAAATCTCTTTCATAATTTTTTTCCGAGGATTTTTTCGAAAACATGTAAGAATTATGGGCGTGGATGCATTTTCCTGCTCTTCGACCGGATGTTCCGTTGACCCCCGAAAGAGTGAATATGTACGAAAATCCGGATTATAATGATACGGTTGGAATGTTGTTTATTGGTGCTACTAGGAGAGACGACAGTCAGCCAGTAGATGCGGTGGATTAGCACTACTACAAAAAAGACTTTTAGTAACGCCACTTTAATAACGGTTTATAAGAGAACCGTTACTAAAAGAGGCCAATGGCAGTTTCGAAATTAATTTCTAAACTTTCCATATCGGCTGTAACTCAGAAACCGATGCTAAGTGAGACAAGAAAAGATTAAAAAGTTGGCAGGGGTATTCTATAACGGTTTCTTCAAAGAACCGATGCAAACTCTGTAACGGTTCATTGGAGAAACCGTTGTGTATAGTGTTAGTGTCTGTTCCTCCAAGGAACCGATGCAGCTCTGTAACGGTTCCTCCATGGAACCGCTGTAACGGTTCTGTGAAGGAACCGATGCAGAATGTGGCGTGCGTCTTTGGTAACGGTTTTTTTGTAAAAACCGATGCAGATGCAGAATGTCCTGTTTAGCTTTGGTAACGGTTTTGTTTTAAAAACCGATGCTAATATCTTAGGGTTACTTCCCACGATCATTGGCCGCCTCTCTTCTCCTCCAACCAGTGAAATAGAAGAGAAAGGAAGTTCTCTCTGTTATTTTCTTTTCTCCAACCAGCGCTGCTCGCCCTCTCCTCCTCCTCTCTCTTTTCTAAGGTAATATTATATTCTCCAACCTCTACTTAAAATAATTTTCGTCTCGGTACCCGTTTGAGATTAATCCAACCCGTTCGAGATTAATCCAATAGGGATTAATCTCGAATAGTCCCCGTTTTTGGGACTGCTCTTTGAATATTTTGTCTCATTTAGGATTAGCACACATACGTTAACTGCAATGTGGTGTTTGAGAAGAATTCGGTAGTATTTCTCATATTGCTTCCACGGGTACGTACGCACATTGAAATGTGCGTGGCGTACTCGGGGAGCTTAGGGGAAGTGCTGCCGGATTTTTCTCAAATATCATATTGCAGCTAACGTATGTGTGCTAATGAGACAAAGTATTCAGAGAGTGGGTTAGGATTGTTGACCGGCCCGTAGCCTGATAGTAAATCTGATCACATTAATTAGGTCTATATAATTTATTTTTCTTCAGATGGATCGTAGCAGTCGTATGGGATCAAGCGAGACACAATTGAATATTTGAGAGGCATTGATGAATTTGTGGAATGTGCCATGGAATATATGAGGCTGAGAGATGTAAGGACACTTCTTTGTCCTTGTCGAGATTGTCAGAACTTGCGAAGATTGCGAAATATCGAAGAAGTTAGAGATCATTTAATTCGTCGTGGATTTAAGGAGCGATACACCCATTGGAAATGGCATGGAGAGGGCGATAATGTTTGGACAAGCACGACTGTATTTGATGTACCCGGTTTGGGTGAATTTATAGAAACTGAAAATATACAAAATTTAGATCGGGACACATTCGTACAAGATGATCAATTGGGGGATGAGAATGAAGAAAATTTAGATATTCCACAGTGTAATGAACATAACGATGATTTGGATGAAATGATAAATGATGTAGTACAAAATTTTAATGATATTCCTGAAATTTTTGAAAATTTCTGTAATGAATCTAACATACCGTTATTTCCCGGTTGTACGAAATTTACCAAAATATCAGCTGTTTTTAAACTATACAACTTAAAAGCCAAAAATGGATGGAGCGATAAAAGTTTCACATCTTTACTCAAACTGTTAATAGAAATGCACCCGGCCGGATTCAACCTATCGGGCGAAAAAGTTGTCGTGTCCTTTGAGTATGTCCGTAGAGAAAATCAATGCATGTCCAAATGATTGCATATTATACCGAGGAGTGTACCATGAATTGGATAAATGCCCGAAGTGTAACGCTTCGCGGTACAATAAGAAGGATGATGAGAGTGATGATCGAAAAAAACCCGCAGCGAAGGTGTTTTGGTATTTGCCAATGATACCTAGGTTTTAGCGTCTTTTCGCAAATCCCAAAAACGCTAAATTGTTACGGTGGCATTACGATTACCGTAAAGACGACGGAATGCTCAGACACCCCGCTGATTCTCCCGAATGGAGGAACATTGACAGGTTATTCAACGATTTCGGCGGTGATGCTAGAAATTTGAGGTTAGGGCTATGTACGAACGGGATGAATCCTTACGGCAATATGAGTAGTTGTCACAGTACGTGGCCAGTTTTACTATGTGTTTACAATCTCCCTCCATGGTTGTGCATGAAACGACGATATTTAATGATGCCTTTACTAATTTCGGGTCCTAAACAGCCGGGTAATGATATAGATGTGCTTTTGGCTCCATTGTTTGAGGAACTTGATAAACTGTGGAGGGACGGAGTGCGTGTATTTGATGCATGGAAGAAAGAATTTTTTACCCTCCGTGCCATGATTTTGTGCACGATTAATGATTTTCCCACATACAGTAACTTGTCGGGTTTCAGGAATAAAGGAGCCAAAGCATGTCCTATTTGCGCGGACGAAACGTGTTCTATACGGTTGCCTAACTGTAAGAAGAACGTGTATATAGGACATCGTAGGTTTCTTCGCCGGAACCACCCCTATCGGCGGAAGAAAGAGGAATTCGACGGCAATGTTGAACTCCGGAATGCGCCAATGGCATTAACCGGGAAAGAAGTTTATGAAAAAATAAAGAATGTAAATGTTCAATTTGGAAAGAAATCTAACAAAAATTCCGGACGGCCTATGGAAAAAAAGATCTATATTTTGGAATCTTCCTTACTGGTCTAATTTGGAAATTCGGCATTGCTTGGATGGGATGCACATAATTAAGAACATTTGTGAAAGTCTGGTAGGGACTTTGTTGAATATTCAAGGAAAAACAAAAGACGGCGTCAAAGCTAGACAAGATATGGTTATAATGGGGATTCGGCCCGGACTAGCACCTCAGGATGGAGGAAAGCGAATTTTCCTACCTCCAGCATGTTTTATTTTATCAAAACAAGAAAAAATCAGTTTGTTGGAGTGCCTGAAATCCATAAAGGTTCCATCTGGTTATTCATTTAATATCACCAGAAATGTATCGATTAAAGAATTAAAATTGATTGGTATGAAGTCACATGATTGCCACATCCTTTTAACCCAGCTTCTCCCTGTTGCAATTCGAGGAATTCTCCCCCAAAATGTCAAACACTCCATCACCAAATTGTGTTTTTTCTTCAACTCGATTTGCTCCAAAGTGATCGATCCCGGTACATTAGACAAATTACAGGCCGATATTGTGTTGACCCTCTGTGAGCTGAAGATGCATTTTCCGCCCTCATTTTTTGATATCATGGTGCATTTAACCGTTCATTTGGTCAGGGAGATAAAAATATGTGGGCCAATATTCTTGTGATACATGTACCCGTTTGAGAGAGCGATGGGTCAATTAAAAGGACTTGTCCGAAGCCGTTGTCGTCCTGAAGGAAGCATAGTTGAAGGGTAAGTTGCAGAAGAGCTAATCGAGTTCTACACTGATTATCTAGACGGGGTCGAACCTATTGGTCTTCCCATGTCTCGACAGGAGGGTAGACTCCACGGTACCGATACAATTGGATTCAAACTTGTTAAAGTGGGCCTCGAATTACGAAACAAAGCTCATCTTAAAGACCTGCAACACCTTGCTGTTGTATCTCCATACGTGGATGAGCACATTGCCGAGTTACGACAACATAATCCTTCTAAAGATGAAATATGGATAACCAACGAGCATAATATTAATTTTGTAAAATGGTTCGCGTACAAAGTATAGTCTCAGAGATTAGAAAACATAGACGAATCTGTTAAATGGTTGTCTAACGGTCCCGGAGCAACAGTGTCCACCTTTCAAGGTTACGACATGAATGGGTTTATCTGGTATACCAAGCAACAAGATCGTAAAAGCACAGTGCAAAATAGTGGAGCGACATTAGTAGCTTTATCAGGTGTTGAAGATACATCAATGTCGTATTACGGTTGGATTGAGGAGATATGGGAACTAGATTATTTCAAATTTCGGATACCCCTATTTCTGTGTAAATGGATCGATAATCGCCGTGGAGTCAGAAAAGACAAAGAAGGGTTTGTATCTGTCGACTTTAACCGATTGGGTTATCAAAATGACATGTTGTTCTTTCGGGTAAAAGACGAATTGTCGGTATTGGGGATGTTGTGGACGAAGAAGAATACGATCATTTCGACGAAATACCTCCATTTTCCACCGGAATAGAACCCTTGCAAGATGAACATAATACGCATATATCTTATTTGCGTTCAGATCATGAAGAAGGTGTGTGGGTACAACCGTCAAAATCCAACAAGACTAAATAGTTATGTTTTAATTAAATATGTAATTTCATATGTAATTTTATTTATAATTTTTTTTTATATATATATATATTTTTTTTTTAAGTGTGCAATTTTATTTTTTTATTTAGATGTGTAATTTTTTTTAATTGAAATCTGTAAATTTTTTTATTCAGATCATGCATATTTTGATTACAGATACAAGGACCCATTTAGTATCGGTTCTTTGGAAACAACCGATACATATGTTAAATTTAGTATCGGTTCTTTCTTGAAAACCGTTACTAAGTGCAGATATCTTATTTGCGTCCAGATCATAAAGAAGGTGTGTGTGGGTACAACCGTCAAAATCCAACAAGACTAAATAGTTATGTTTTAATTAAATATGTAATTTCATATGTAATTTTATTTGTAATTTTATTTTTTTTTATATATATATTTTTTTTTAAGTGTGCAATTTTATTTTTTTATTTAGATGTGTAATTTTTTTTAATTGAAATCAGTAAATTTGTTTGTATTTTTGAAGCATTTAGTATGGGTTCTTTGGAAACAACCGATACAGAGTTGAAATTAGTATCGGTTCTTTGTTGAAAACCGTTACGAAGTGGGTTCTTTGATTTTCCCGCTAGCTCAAACATTAGTATCGGTTCTTTCATAAAAACCGATACAGATTGAATATTTAGTATCGGTTTCGTTTCTAAAAACCGCTACTAAGTCCCTTAGTTTTGAAATTTTTTCTCAAAGTACCAGGTTTTTCTTTTCCCCGCCCATTCAAACAACAGAGAGCTTAATTCCTTTCTCTTCTGTTTAGCCGAACCATTTTCGCTCCTCTTCTCCGTCGACTCCGTCAAGCTTCTCCCGTCGAGCTTCTCCGTCGAGTTCTTCTCTTCTGCGAGTATCACTTCTCTCAACAGGTTATTATCTTCTTTATTTCGGTTTTCTTTATGGTTTTTAGGTTTGCACATAAAGTGTTTGTTGAAATACTTGAGTGAATTTTAGGGTTTGCAAATGGAGGGATCGAGAAAAAGAGCAAGGACAACATGCGAGAAATTACGCAAGAAGGCACCATCATCTATCTACGTTGATTTTCAAGACGATGGCACCCCTAATGGGCCATATGCGGCCAATTTTATAACCTATCTAGCGGTTTTAGCGAGAGATCATGTTCCTTGCACGATTGAGGACTGGAGGCGGGTGGACGTGCATCTTAAGGAAACTCTATGGAATGAAGTGAAGGTAAACCATAGTTAGTCTCATAGTTTTTTTTAAGGGTTAGTATCATAATTTTTTTTAGGGTTGAGGGCAAGAGCAAAGCCGGCAGCTGAGGGTTTTTTGACAGTCCCGAATCCGGTGACTAATGAGGTCCTCCAGCGCGTATTACGTGAATTAAGTTATTTCGATATAAATTTAAATATAAATTTAATTACATACCCTTTTATAAAAAAAATTGTCACAGGAATCAAAGGTTCAAGAAGCATCTCAAGGTTTATTTAAGTCCGACCGATACAATGACATCTTGAGTGCTTCGATTGGGAAACCCGAGCATCCTCGCAGGCTACGGGGGCACTCCTCATTTGCCACCTTGTCAACTGTTTACGGCAAAGGGCCAAGGATAATGTATGACATAATTACAAATTACGGCCAACAAGGCTCTACTCTTCCAAAGGTATGAACAAAAAATTTACAAATTCATTCATATTTTCTTTCAATTTTTAAATTTGTTCAACTTCTTACAAATTTTGATTTTTTTTTCTACAGTCGATCGGACCAGATGTGTATCCCGAGAAGGATATCGAGGAAGTGAAGGATATGGTTGTCGATTTCATATCCGAAAATATTTGATTTTGATTTGAATAATATTTGTATGAATAATTTTTTATGAACAATATATATAGTGATGATATATTTCAGTGGATTCATTTGTATGCATGCTTGTTTTATAAACATTTTGGCTAGCAATGTGGGCTAGTCACAGAAAATCGGCTGTTATTAAAAATATTAAATATGATTAGTAACGGTTATTAACAGAAAACCGATACTAAGTGCATAAAAAATAATTTTCTGGTGTTAAATTTAGCAATGGTTCTTTTATAAAACCGTTGTTGTTTCTCGGGATTCTGTAACGGTTCTTCATAAAGAACCGCTGCGGAAATTCAGTATTTTATATCGGTTATTTAGTAAGAACCGATACGAAAGGTCAATAATTTATATCGGTTTCTCCTTGTGAACCGTTGCTAAAGTTTGACCGCGTCAGATTTAGCAATGTGGATTTAATAACGGTTATTTAATATGTTTAGTAACATTGCCATAGGTAACGGTTCAAAATCGATATAGAATAGATTTAAGAACCGTTATAGAATGCATCTTTTGTAGTAGTGTAGGCACTTTACGAAGAATTCCGCCCGAGACTGCCACCCATTTGTGGTGAAGAGAGACTTGCTTACTCTCTTTGCCGTTGATTTATATGTGGATTGTCGAGCGTGTCCGCCCTCAGAGGGTGATGCGACAGTTCGGGTATCGGCAGAAAATCCCCCCCCCCCCCCCCCAAAAGAGGCACCCGTATATGACGAAGAATTGCACGACTGGAAATAAGGCCGCGGAGATAAATGGCCGGAGATTCACAACAAGTGGGTGTATCTGTGGGAGAGTAAATGGCTACGAGCCCCGAAGCGTAAGCCGCCACCGTACGATTCCAGCGAAACTGATACATACTTGAGGTGGTACTACAGTGCATCTGATCCGATAGTGCAGTCTCAGGTTCCGCACGGTACGAGAACATACCGCCTTATTGTTCCGGACAAAAGAGCCGCGGTAAATATTTCGTAATATTTTCCATAATTTTTTTAAGGTTAAAATAATAAATATTTTCTAAAGGCAAAAAGCATGAGGGATGGATCTAGCATAGGATTCAAAATGTTCAGAGAGTTTGGTTCGATGAGTCTAACAGAAATAAAAAACGGCATTAAGAAGTGGTTAGGATGCACGAAGATGTCATTGGAGCAGCTTAATGAATTTAACGGGGGAGATGAATGGGATATTCTGGATACGAGGGAGGAGAAGAGGAAGGTGGAGAAGACTTCAGTCAACTCACTCAGAATCAAAATCAGACTCCTCAGATGATGACTCGAGCGACGCGAAAGAGGAGAGCAGCCGGCAGAGGTTATTAGGGAATATTATGTTAGGGTTTATTATTTTAGGGTTTATTATGTTATGGTTTATTATGTTATGATTACTTATATTAGGATTTGTTATGTCATGATTTGTTATGTTATGGTTTGTTATGTTAGGATTTGTTATGTTATGGTTTATTATGTTAGAGTTTATTATGTTAGGGATTGTGTTTATTACGCTTGTTACTTAGATGTTTCAGAAGGAAATCAAACACCAACATACAGAACACAAGTTAGGTAAGAGATTTCTTAGCCAGCACTCACCCTCTACTTTATAAAGGGTGTGACTATTGTTTTCTTAATCCACAATTCAATGAAATTCTCTCCTTCCATTTCTCTCTTTTATTGTTCTTTTGTTCTTTATTTTATAACAAGTTTAATATTGTTGTGCTTCCAATTTATTATTTTCTTGCTAAAATATGTGAATATAGACTATATAAGAGAATATATATAAAAATGATACATTCATTAACTCATACCTTATTTTTCATCTCTCTTTGAGCATTCTCAAGAGATTTATTCTGAATTTTATCTCGGCCGTTGGATCAATTTTTTCCCAAATCTTAGCTTTTCATTTAAATTATTACCAAAATATCACATGATCAGTTAGATTAATGTTCGTGTTATATCTCCAATTACATAAGAACTATCAGATCAAACAAAATTTCAGAGTATGAAGAACTATATTGTATTACTTAATGTATTAAGAATTTTAAAAAAAGTATGTGATCAATTTATACATAATCTGTATCATTTTAATAACTAAAAAAATAAAAAATATATGAAAAGTACTGGTGATATCTTTTTGTAAGAAAATGAGTCATGTTAGATTTTCTTATATATAGTATACATACTTTTTCCATATATACAATATCATATTTCTTTTTTATAAATCATGTTAAATATAATTATTATTTTTATCTTTTTTAAAGTTAATCATCTATAATTAAATCTTATGTGAGTTCAACTAAAATCTATGAAATAAATTATCTTTCCTAATTAGTACTTGATTTTTTTTCTAATATAATATGTCAAGAGATAACGGCATAAAAACCAAAGAGAATTAAAAAAAATGATATTTTAATCTTAGAAATCTTAATGCAAACATAAATTGAGATCATAAATTATTATCCAAATTATTTAGTTGGTTATTATTTTTTGTTCTTTATGAATTTGTTATTTATGTTATTTTATTTCTTATTCATCCTTACAAAATTAGATGTCATATAGAGAATATTTTTGAATGCATAATAAATGAATATAATATCTTATGATGTAATTCAAAATGATTTTAAATATAGAAAACTTACAAAACATAATTATTATATATTGTTTATGTACTATGAATTTATTTCAAACTTTTATTTTGAATTTTCATAATTGCAATTTATACATAGACTGAAATGAATAATAAAATTGAAATATCTAGGCAAAAGAAAACCTATAGTTAAGTCTGTGCATATTTAATCTCGTCACACAAATAATGCTAGGCAAAAGAAAACCTATTGAAATGTCCTGAATGTAGAAAATATCAAATACATTATTTTATTAGCTCAATCAAAGCAATAAATATTACATTCGCTCTCAATTGCATTATTCTTTTATTACATGAACTACATCAATAAAAATAATTGAAATCAATTATTTTTAATTGTATCTGGCAATTTTTCACTTTCTTCTAATAGCCGGTAGAATTCAATCTACTTTAATGCTTAAATTATATCATGCTTAAATTGTAAAAACAGCCTCCATTATTGGAAATTGCAAAAAGAAATTATTTAGATAATTTAAAAAAAATTATCATTAACACCATTAGTTCAGTTATCTTAGTTACTCTAATTAATATTTTGGAAATAAAATTTATTAATTTCTTGAATAATTTAGACTTATCCAATTAGTTTAGCTTTTATAAGTTATTATTTACCTGAATATATTTCTAGGACAACAGCAGAAAATAGCTATATATATTATATATAAAACATATACCTTAGCCATGAAAAAGCTTGGCAAGATCAGCAAAGGATTACAATGCATACTGTTTGTTACACCTTTACATGATCATCTAAACCTATATACAATCCATACAAAGCTTTTTCATACATACATAATATTTACAATACACGCTACCATTTCATTCATTCATTCATTCCAACTACCAGCACTAATACGCCAGTCTGCATAACAAAAATTTATCATTCATTTTTTTTCAGCAACAGCAGCATCTCTGAAGGAAGAACAATATATTCTGCAAAAACAAATTTTGAAGAAATTCAATCCATAGGAAAATATTTTTTTTTATTGACCTTTTATGATTGTGCCTATATATTTAAACCAAATATTCTGATAGTTGAAAACAGGTTGAAAGAATTTTTAGTAGTTACTAAGAAAGCACACTAGTGTCAAATTAAAGGTTTAAAGAATCAATCAAACATGGACAAAATGCCCCCGCATTTTTAAAGTTAAGATTGCTACATACAAACTAATCACAAGAATAGCACGAAATCCTAAATAATAAAATTCGTGGAAGTAATTTGTAAATATACCATTTAGTATTACGTAGTAAAACCATTTTTTTAAAAGAATGAAAAGCATAACAGCTGATAGCATATATGCATCCCTTTAAATAAGAAACACAGGCTTGAATGAACCATATCAAGGTGCTAATTGCAAATAATCCCAAGAATATGGACCAAATCACAATAGAAACACCCAGGGATGTAATTCGCAAATATATCATTAGGTCTCACTAAAGCCCTAATATTTTACGTATGAAAGGAAAAACATACAGATGATATTTGCGTATATGAAGCCACTTAACGTGGGAAACATAGGCTTAACAAACAAAGTCAAGATGCCGTCCTTCGCAAATTACTCACAAGAAATAAAATTCTTGGGTTCAATTTGCAAATACAATTTGGCGCTCGCTTAACTAAAACCTAATTTCGTTAGCTTCTTTTTTACCAGTCTTCACATCCACTGTATCATCACTCTCAGTCAACACCCACAGGTCGGCTGAGTTGACTCGTTTCAGGCTGTCGCCCCCCCCCCCCCCCCAACACACACACACACATTTAGTGTTTGTTCACAAACCCCAAAACCCTATTTAGTTCCTTTCAAATGAAAACCCTAAAACTAAAACCCTAATTACTGGGAATAAAAACAATAATGCTAGACAACACTACGGAAAATCAAAATCCCGACGGCAACCCGACAAGGTTCGTTGTGCAAATATTACAACTAATATATTTATTCATCATTACTCAGTTTATTTAATCAGTTGTAATATTTGCAGAACAAACTCTGTCGAGTTGTCGTCGGGATTTTGATTTTCCGTCATGTTATCTAGCATTATTGGAATAAAAAACATACATGTAATGATATATACATATGTATAGTCACTTTACATGGGAATCGTAGGCGTCGAAAACCGAGTCAGGAACAATCAACGGCAGCTTGTTCACATAACAAAACAATCGTCTCAAATTATCCTAATTACCTTCATTTCAAACCCTAAAACCCTAGTTAATTTCTTACCAAACCGTAAGACCCTAATTTTGGCTGTAATCAACAAACCCTAAACCCTAGTTAGTTTCCTACGAAAGCCTAAAACCCTAGTTTTGTCTGTAATCAACAAACCCTAAAACCCTAGTTAGTTTCTTACCCAACAGAACCAAAACCCTAATTACTTCCATTATTTCAACCAAAACAAAACATACAGTCACTTTACATGGGAATCGTAGGCATCGAAAACCGAGTCAGGCATGATCAAGGGCAGCTTGTTCACATAACAAAACAACCTTCTTAAATTATCTTTATTGACTGTGTTCAAGTCCAGTACGTCGGTGCTGTCGGTGAGCACCCACAGGTCGGCTGAGTTGACTCGTTTCAGGCTGTCGCGGCAGAACGGACAGGATTGGGATCGGGATCTCCTGCAATTGGAAATAATTGCGTGATTTTGCAATTGTTAGTTTAGGGTGAGGTGAGATAGAACAGTTTGAGTATTGTTGTTGTTAATAAATGAATAAATTAATTAATTAATTAATTAAATAATTAATTAATTAAACAGTAAATAAAATAATATATAAATTAATTAATAATAAATAAATTAATATATAATTAAATTGCAAAATTTTGCAATTATTATTTTAGGGTGAACTACGTCATTGGATACACACAGAACATGAGAAATGTAAAAAAGGCAATTGTGTGATTTTACAATTATTGTTTGATGAGTTGCATAAAATCGCGCAATTTTACAATTATTGTTTGTGGAGAGTTGTTTGGCCACGAATAAATAAATAAATGGTGTTTTTCAAATGTATCCTCACAAGACCTCAAAATATCATTGGATACCCCACCCCTAATTTTTCCAAAAAGTAAATAAAAAATGACTAAACTATCCCTTTTTCTCATTTATTCATGTATGTATTACACATGATATTTCTACTTTTTGTAAGAGTACACGTGATATTTCGACATTTCATACGGATTAATTCCTCAATAAAGAAATAAACATTAAATATAAAATTACCAATCACGGTAGCATTTAAGGCACAAAGAATGGCTGCAATTGGGCAGTACGACTCTGCCGTTCATCTCCATGCAAATCCCACACTCTTCCTCTCTCTCTACATCTATTTCATTAAATAACTTTCTCTCTCCTAAATCATCCTCTCTTTTTTTGTATCTCTCCATGCAAATCAATTTCTGCCTTTTATCTTCCACTTCTGTTATTCCCTTTTGGAGTTGCAATAGTGAAGGAAATATTACAGCTGTTGGATGATGGGTTAAGTGGATAATTACAAATATACCCCTTTAAAATTGAAAAATCGAAAAAAGGGAAAGGATTTTAGGGTTATTTACCGTAAAACTCTCTTATGCTTGCTTTTCTTTCTTGGGTGGACATGGTAGTTGTTCCGTCCACATAGACCTATGCATGTTATAAATTTATCAGAATGATAATATCCTTACACAGTCTAATAATTGGGTGTGGTATATGCTATAAATTTATTAGAACCATAATATTACGTAAAATAAACTCATAATTTCTTAAACCTACGCATGCTATAAATTTATTACTTATTAAAATGATATTAATAAATTTATAAACTGATAACTTCATAAACTTGTGTTATAAATTATTAGAATGATAATATTACCTAAAATAAACAGATATTTAATAAACCTATGTATGCTATTAATTTATTAGACCCATACCTAAAATAAACTGATAATTTCATAAACTGATGTTATAATTTATTACAACAATAATATTACCCAAAACAAACAAATAATTACATAAACCTATGCATGTTATAAATCTTCTAAAATGAAAATATTACCCAAAACAAACTGATAATAATTATTTCGTGATAAAGAAATAATAATAATAAATAAATACGTCGTAAATGAGGATTCTTAAGAGGCCAAGAGCGCCAGCAAGGCTGCAGTCGGTCCACTGGACCAAGAACAGGAAGAAATGTGCGGCTGGACTGTACGATAATCTCATCTGCATACTCGCCCCGTCATATTCTCTTGAAAAATCTGATGCCCTAAAATTAAACAAACAAACAAAATTAATAAATAAAATAATTACTCAAAGTAAAATCGCAAAAGGTGAAATATTAAAGAAGAATTTGGGAAAGGGGATGTTGAAAATGGAAAGGAGGTTTGGTGAAGCAATGTTTGGGGAAATAAAGCAAGTTTTTTATGGTTGTAAGTGTAAAAGATCATTATTTGTACAGGCCAAATTAGCACAAAATTGGAGTATGAAACCAAATTAAGCGCTAGTGTGCTATACTGAACTAGCATTCAGTATGAAAATGTGAATGCCAAATCTAAAAAAAAAACATTTTTTCCAAAACAAAAACCTTGAATATCAGGCCTAATTTCGCAATTATTTCATAATCTGTACTTTCATAGACCAATTGGCCAAGAAAACCGTTCTGAAATCATTCAAATGACGATCTCAAATGTGAAATCTCAGTTTATAAACAGCTACTACTATAATTTCTCAAAAAATCAGCTAAAAACCCAGAAAATCAGACTCACAGCGTGTTGGCGTGCTGTATGTCTGCTTCCAGAACCTTGAGCGAATCCTTGAACGATTTCCTCATAGTGGCGATAAACATTTGACCCCAAGAGAAGAAGAAGCTCTCATCCGTTTCTCAACTGAACCCCGATCAATCGCCGCCGCCCCTTTCGGTTCCTTTCCTCTCTTTCTTTCTATATAGTAAAAGCCCCAAAACCCTAGCTAGCTCTAGAAAAACCCAGTAATGAGTAATTACTCTCTCTCTCTCTCTCGTTTTTTGTTTTTCTCTCTCTTTTTGTTTTTCTCTCTCTTATATCGCTTTCTGATTTTGCGTTCTTTGCGTAAAAAGGAAGGATTAGTTGAGTGATGATGATGAAGCTGTCTACGGGTGATATTATTAATTTCCCCACGCCCTTTATTTTTTATTTTTCAAAGGACTAGACCATGGACTCTGATTATTTCAATCATTAAATTAAATAGTATTTTATATCTAAATCATTCATTTTTTTTAATTACTCTGATTTTGTATAAATTTTTTTACATATCATGCCAACATATAACAATGATTGGTGCTTTTGCTATTTCTTATTTTATATCTTGATTATGTGAGAACGGTTTAAGTTATTTTTATTGTTAGATTTGAATCAAATGATTCAAACGAATCGTGATACATAATTATGTTCAAAAATTAATACAAAGAGAATATGAAGAGTTCATTTATTACAACATAAATATTATTTATTTTCTTCTTTAAAAAATAATAATTCATAATGAAACATTGTATTTTTCATATTAAAATTTTTAAATCTAAATTTGTTTGAATTTCTCTTTATTTTGAATTCTATATTATTATGGTTTCAATTTAAATTTGTTCAAACCATCAAATAATAATATATGAACAAATTTTAGTCATTGATTCATCATTGAGTTTCTATATGGTTATTTATTTGTATACTTTTATGTTTTGTTATTTTACATCTACATTAATTTATTTTTAAAGAATCACATCATATTGCATTAATAATAAGTATTGTTGTCATTCTTTAGATTCATGATAAACCAAAATCACATTATATATCATATGAGATCAAAGATGTTTATATACTTTTATGTGTCAATATTTTACATCTATTTTGTTTATTTGTAGGAAACCACATCACTGTATTTGATGACATGTAAAACTATGCATATTCTATATCTAATTTTACTTTTTGGATCCATGAACCGATTTTCACCAAATTTAATACATGTCATTTGGAATTAAATATAAATAGAATAATTCTCAATCAAATATCAAATTTTTCATATTAAAAATATCTTATATACATTCATTTGAATATTCTCTATTTTGAATTCCATATTGATATGGTCTCTTACTGAAGTATGTATATATTAAAAATGTAGAAAAATATGTGAAACAATTATGTAGAAGAATATATGTACGTATAATATTAAAGTTAAATTAATAAGCTATAAGAATTTAATGTAATCAATTTTTTTATTTTTAATTAATAATAAATTTAAAAACAGCACCATATAGCGGACTTCTTCTAGAATTTTTTTTTATCAAAGAGATTTATTTATTCAATAAATATTGTAAATTACATAAAATACTTATACTTGTCAGACTGTTTTTTATACCGAGAATTTATTAAAGATAATGAAGTATGTATATATTGAAAATATAGCAAAAATATGCAAAACAATTATGCAGGAGAATATATGTACTTATAATATTAATGCTAAATAAATAAGCTATAAAATTTAATCTAATAAATTATTTTTTTATTTTTAATTAATAATAAATTTTAAAAACAACACCATATAGCGGGCCTCTCCTGGGATTTTTTTTATCGGAGAGATTTATTTATTCAATAAATATTGTAAATTACATAAAATACTTAATGCTTGTCAGACCTTTTTTTATACTGAGAATTTATTAAAGATGAAATAAATCACAATTTTTTTACATAAATATATATCTTAATAGATTTTCAATTAAAATAAATTATTTTAAAATATTATTTCTTCTCTTTCTCAATTTTTTTTAATAATCATTATTCGATTTTTTTTTCTATTAGAACCTTTATATATAAATTTGATTGAATTTTCTATTCATATTGATCTCCATATCAGTTTAGCTCTATATTTAATTTTTCTTTTAATTGAATGTATACAATGAAATATTAGGTAAGAGAATTTCAGTTTACATAATTAGATTGTTGAAACATACTATAAACGAATAATAAATTTTCTTAAGTGTATCGTAAATGAAAGATAATATATTGTAATTAATATTTTTTTTTATCAATAAACATCTTCATGAATTAAAAAAGTAGTATATTGCACTTACTATTTTTTAATGCTGAGACTATTTGTCACACTTTAATTGTGATATAAATAAAAATTTAGTTAGAAATTCTTAGCTTATTATTTTTGCACTTACGTAAATACTTGTAAGTCGGTGAATAATTTTATTTTTAATTTACAACAGATTTTAAAACTCGCGGCGTAGCGCGAGATTGCTCCTAGTAGTTATTAATTTTTAAAAATTTCCTTGCATATTAAAGCTCCACATCATGCTTTTTTTCTTGAGCCATTGGATTTGAATCCAACTTATTTTTGTCCATTAAATTAGCACCTTTACATATATGATATATCACATTCTTTGCATTTAATTAACCCCAACCCCTTATTTTTCATCTACTTTTGAGCCTCCTCAAGAGGCCACATCATCACTTTTATCGCCACCGTTCGATCAATTTTTTTGTCAAATCTCAGCCATTCATTCTCTCAAATTTATTGATATTTTATGGCAACATATTTGTGCTTATTAAAACATAATCATATGATTGGTTGAATTGGTGTTTTGTGTTTCATCCCCGATTTAGTGAGAAACGTTATAAATTTGTTTCTGACCATCAGATCTTAATCAGATGGCTTCAATGAATCATAGTTCAAAGTTATGTTCAATTATTAATACCAATAGTTAATGAAGAGTTCACTCATTAAAATATAAATAATTTTTCTTTTCTTCTTTAAAAAATTATAATTCTTAATGAAATATTTTATTTCTCATGTTAAAATCATCAAATATAAATTTGTTGGAATTTTCTCTTTATTTTGAGTTCCATATTGTTATGGTTCTAATTTAATTATTTTCTTGCTAAAATATGTGAATAAAAACTCTATAAAAGAACAAGTAAAAAAATAATATACTCATTAAGTTATACCTTATACCTTATTTTTCATCTCCATTTAAGCATTCTCAAGAGACCTATCATCAATTTTATCTCGGCTGTTAGATTAATTTTTTTTCAAATCTTAGTTTTTCATTTAAATTATTGCCATAATATCACATGGTCAGATTAATGTTTCGTATTATATTTCCAATTACATGAAAACTATCATACAAATTTTTTGAAATTTTCTCTTTATTTTGAGTTTCATATTGTTACGGTTCCAATTTTTTTTTTCCGCCAAATATGTGAATATAGACTATATAAATGAAGATGTACAAAAATAATATGCTCATTAACTTATACCTTATATCTTATTTTTCATCTCTCTTTGAGCATTCTCAAGAGACCTATTGTCAATTTTATCTCAGTCGTTGGATCAAAGTTTTTTGAAATCTTAGCTTTTCATTTAAATTATTACCACAATATCACATGTACCAATAATTAATGAAGAGTTTACTCATTAAAATATAAATAATTTTTTTTCTTCTTTAAAAAATTATAATTCTTAATGATATATTTTATTTCTCATGTTAAAATCATCAAATATAAATTTGTTGAAATTTTCTTTTTATTTTGAATTCCATATTGTTATGATTCCAATTTTTTTTCCGCTAAAATATGTGAATATAGACTCTATAAATGAAGATATACAAAAATGATATGCTCATTAACTTATACCTTATAACATATTTTTCATCTCTCTTTGAGCATTCTCAAGAGACCTATTTGAAATCTTAGTTTTTCATTTAAATTATTAACACAATATCACATAATGACATATTTTTATGATTCTAATTTTATTTTTTCTTGATAAAATATATGAATATAGACTATCTAAAATAACATGTAATAAAATGATAAACTCTTCATATTATTTTACCCCTCTGTGAAAATTTTCAAGAGAACTATTATCAATTTCTCTCCGCCGTCAAATAAAAAAATTGATCAAATATTAGCTTTTAATTTAAATTATTATCATAATATCACATGATTAGTTAGATTAATATTCAGTGTTATATCTCCATTATGTGAGAACTATCATCTCAAACAAAATTTTAGAATATTGAAAACTATATTATATTACTTAATGTATTAAGGATTTCATAATAACATATGTGTAATCCATACAATTTTAACACATGAAAAAATAAGAAAAATAGTCGTTACAATTTATTTAAGAAAATGAGTAATATTACATTTTTCTATGTAGTATACATATTTTTTCCATATATATAATATTAAATATAATAATTATTTTTTATTTTTTTAAAGTTAATAATCTATAATTTAATCTTATGCAGTTTCAACTAAAATCTTCGAAATAAATTATCTTGCATTTTTTTTATCTCATTCAACTAAGCCTGATTAATATTTAATTTATTTTTCTAATATAATATGTCAAAACATAATGACATAAGAAAATCAAAGACAACAATTTTGAATTCTCATATATTATTATGTATTATGGATTCACAAACATTAATTTTGAATTTTAATAATTACAAGTTATACATTGAAATAATTATTAAAATTGAAATACTCGCCGCGAAGCGCGAGCATTATCCTAGTATTTATTAATTATAGGAATTTGATATTAACCATTAGATTGGATCATTTAAAGGTTAAGATTTAGCCTTGTGTCATCTAAAAGTCAAGATTTTCTTTAAAAAAAATTCAAGATTCACTTATGTACATGTAAGGGTGTAAATGTGCTAATTATTATCCGACCGACCCATATATGTATCCGCAAAAAAATTGTATTATGTTTTAAAAAAATTCCTTGCATACTAAATCTCCACATCATCTCTTTTTCTTGAGCCATTGGATTTGAATCCAAATTATTTTTGTCCATTAGATTAGCACCTTTACATGTATGATATATCACATTCATTGCATTTAATATTTATTAATTATAGGGATTTGATATTGACCACTAGATTGGATCATTTAAAGGTTAAGATTTAGTCTTGTGTCATCTAGAAGTTAAGACTTTCTTTAAAAAAAAAAATTTAAGATTCACTTATGTACATGTAAGGTTGTAAACATACTAGATATTAAGATTTGTATATGTAGCCAGCAAAAAATTGTATCTAAATCAAATTATATGTATTTGGCTGGATACGAATTTGATTATTGATTTGGTTCCCTGTTATGGATAATTTTTTGGGATACAGATTATCGTTTTGCTTTCTGGATATGGATAATATTTATATCCGGATAATTTGTTATTCAGATAGTATCCGTTTTCGGATATTTCACTCTATATAAAATACATATATTTACCAAAACAAACATCAAGCCACATAATCATTTGATATTGACCATTGGATTAGATCATCTAATGGTCAAGATTTTCTTTAAAAAAATCAAGATTCAACTCATGTACATATAAGGGTGTAAACTACTAAGATATTATTTGACCGACCTGTATCTGTATCCGCAAAAATTATATCCGGATCAAAATTATTTGCATCTGACCGGATACAAATACATATTTGAATATGGATACGGATTTGTTTATCTATTTGCTCCTGTGTACGGATAATATCTGTATCCGGATAATTTGTGATTTAGATAGTATTAGAATACAATATTTACACGGACACATGTATGAATATTTTGATTTTTATCATATTCGGATATGTACATTATCCAAATCCATGTTAATGCTTTGTACATGTAAGAATGATTTATATCCAAATCAAAATTATCCGTATCTGGACGGATACATATACATATTGGGATAGTTTTATTCAGAGGTTATCGATCGGGCACGGATACATGTATGAATAGTTCGTTTTTTTTATCATATTCGGATACGGATATTATTCATATCCATAGTAATACTTTGCTACTAATTTTTTTAATTTATCTTAAAAGTTCTATAATTTATTAATTTTCTCATCACAAATAATTAAGTGTTTAGAAAATTAATACGGATATGTATCTGGTTAAATATCCGAAAATGAATTTGTATTTGTATTTGTATTTGTATATCCAACAATATCCAAATTGTGTTCGTATCCGTATAAATTTGGATTTGAAGCTATCTGCATTTGTGTCTGCATCGTTAATATTTTGAATCTTTGTTGAGAATGTATTTTTGACCTTTCTTTGTTGTGTTTATACTATACTATAAATTTTTGGTACAAATGTAGTATGTATTTTTTTACTAAATTACTATTAGGTTGTGCAACAATACTAATTTTTATTATATTTCAATATAATTATTGTTATTATCTAAATTATGTTTAAATTAGTTCTTAAGTAATAATATAGAAATTTCGCTTAACACGCTAATAATTTGCTAGTTTCATTTAATGCTTGCACCATATAATGGACTATATTAAGTGTGAGTTTGCACTTTGCTCGGATTTGACCGTTCGACTCGACTATCCGCTTATATATCGAGAAAATCCTCAGTTATCAGAGCTTTGCCCTTGATTCATAACTTTTTATTGTTATAATTAATCCTTTTATATGGAAAATGTGAATTTGCCCTTAATTCTCTCCGGTCATTAATATTACATTAGTATCTGATAATTTAAAATAGTATGTATATTTTATACTATTGTGATAATGACGTGTTTTATGTTAGCCTGAAAATATATTCAAATAGTATGTGAACTTTATATTAATATATGTGGTAAATAAGTTCAAAATACGTATGATGCTTAGCTACTGGAACTAAGTAAAATTGTAGCCCCATTCCAAATGACATATTAATAATTAATAATTAATAATAGGTTATAAAGCTTAACATTTTCCTCTAATCTTAGTGAGGCAAGTGTCTTTTTAATTATGACTCTTAGATGAGATGATCTAAGACTGAGATATTTCTACGTGTTAATTATGTTTTTCCTCTCTTTAATTTTTAGGCCTAAACTCTCAAATTTCCATTTTTAGTGAATCTATGATTTTCTCCTTTCCCCTCTCTCTTCGATTCAGCCGCCCACCGCCCTCTCAATCTCCGTCTCTCTCTCCTCCGCTCCGGCCGGCCTCTGTCTCTCACGCTCCGCCTTCTCTCTGTCTCGGCCTCCGCCTTCTTTCCAGCTTGGTCTTTGCCATGCTCTCCGTTTAATTTGGGTGAAGAAGAACTTCATCTCCGTCTATTGTTGTTTAAAAGGCTTCACACGTGGTTCTTAATTATCTCATTGTATTGATATTAATTTTTTTTAAGGAATTTTATTGATACTAAAAAAAAAAGTTGATATTCAAATTAAGGGAACAAAACTTTAGTACCAATACTCAAATTACATTAAGCAAAAATTTTCAAATAAATTTTCAAATTAGAACATATTAGCTTTTCTTTTTCTAAAAACTAAATATTTAATTCGGGATAAATAAGCAAAGAAGAATTATGTAGTTATGAAACTTAAGATATTGAAATTTACAGAGTACTTGGATTATACTCTTGCAATGCTGCGTATATTTTCATTTTAATATTTATTTTGATATAAAATAGAAAATTATAAATGCAAATTTAAAATTTATAAATGATAAAAATAAGTGAAATTACGTATGTATGATCACATATGTGAAATATGTGATATGCCTGTAATTTATCACATAGACGGAATATGTGATTTGCATGTAATTATCACATATGCGAATATACTAGTAATTAAGTATTATCTCAAAGATCATATTTCATGTCACATTTATGTATATAGAAATTGACAATCATGTTTTTAGTATAATTGGTTCTAAGAAAAAACCGTCTTATTGAATTTTAATATGAATTCATGTTTTTAAATTTTAATCTGAATTCATGTTTGTGTTCATATTCGTAAAATTAGTATATATTTACGTAATTATTCTCTTAATAGGAGGTATTCATTGGTGGGATCGACAGAACTGCCAGTACAATGGAGTGGGCAATGAAAGAACTCGTTCATCATCCCAAATCCATGAAAACCGCACAAGATAAACTCTGAAGGAACATCTGTGGAGACAGAGAACATCTCAATGAGAAAGAACCCATGAATCTCCCTTATCTATCTAGAGTGATCAAACAAACTCTTAAGTCTTCATCCACCCTCCCATATTTGATCCCACACAAGTCACTCAAATCATGTACATTGCTAATACCGCAAGAGGCCTAAATTTTCGTTAATATTTGGGCCATTGCTAGAGACCCAAATATGTGGAAGGAACCAGACGAGTTTAAGCTTGAAATTTCCGAAAGAAAATATGGCACATTTCAAAGGGCAGCACTATGAGTTGTTGCACTTCGGATCTGGCAGACGCAAATGCCCGGTTGTGCCTCTTATTTCACGCATGTTTCCTTTGGTTATTGGTTCTCTGTTGTACCATTTTGATTGGAAGCTGCCTGACGCGAAATGGTTTCTGAAGAGATGGACATGAGTGAGAAGATGACAATATCATTGCGTAAAGCAGTTTCGCTGAATGTTATGGCAGTTCCTTACTAACAAGTTAAAGAAGTTTATTATGATAAAATAATTTATTATTAGGGGGTTGCTGGGAATATAAATAAGATCTCTTGGCTTTTAGGTGTAAGTTTTTTAATTTCCTCCTGATGTAGTTGATATTTCGTCGACACATGTCTTGTGGTTAAGGTTGCTAAACTTATATAAATAACTAGCAATTCCCTCGCACTTTGGACGAAATATTCAAAACATTACTTATATAACATTGTAAATAATATGTAATTATAAAAAAATATAGTGTTATTCATATGATTTTGCAATCCATTCATGTTTTGAACGAATAGTTTAGATCATTTTTCATATAAAAAAGTGGTGTTTTTACGTGTCAGTATACTGGCTTTGCAAACCCTTCATTCTTTGTGCAAAATATTTTCGATATAATATTTTGCCAGTATATTTATTTCCAACTATCAAAAAATTATAGTGTTATTACATATAGAAAAACCTTTCAATTCAATGGACCAACTATGTGAAGCTTTGTAGTGGCTAGAAAATTTATAGGAGTTGAAGAGTGACACTTTAAGATAAAATCGAAGTGATACAGATTCTAATCCAATGGACAAAAATCATTTGGATGCTAATTTAATGTCTCAAAAAAAAAAAAAGATTATGTGGAGTTCTATTATGCAAGGGAAGTTTTTAGAATTACTAATTAGTCTTATTTCATGTCAATATAGTACTTTTGCGATCCCTTCATGTTTTGAACGAATATTTTGGAACAACTTTCATATAACATTTTACAATATTATTTATATCCAACTATAAAAACAAGTAGTGCTATTACATATCAGTATTCTGACTTCGCAATCCCTTCACGCTTTGTGCAAAATATTTAGATAAAAATGATATTATAAAATAATGATGAAATATATTGTAAAATAATGATGAAATATATTTATTTGAATCCACTAAGAAATTACTTTTGGGTACATATATGCAGAGTTGTATCATTACTTTGTATGCAAGACTGCAATTATTAGGAGTGTCATATGCCTAATGCTTGAATGTGGCGAATTTTTTTGTAATTTTGAATGGTGAATAGAATATCTAAGTTCTGATCCATTACATCTTCTTGTTCTATGGGAAGTAACAAAGCATGGAGAATACAACTGTTGATACAAAACATTAGTTCTTCCTTACATCTTGAAGTACATTTAGTAAATGAAACTTGAGTAAATAATTGGGGCGCGGAAAAGGAAAGGCCAAACACTTCGGGTGCGTTCGGCAAGGTGGAATAAGAGTGGAAAAGTGGAAGAAGTGAGTTATTCCAGCCGAACAAGAGTGGAAGTAAATAGAATAAATGGGTGGAAAAGTGGAATTTTCTAATTCCATGGGGGGTGAAAAATCTTTATTCCATGGAATAAGCCAAATTTTAGGATGAAAATACCCTCATTTCTTCCACCTTTAGATGACATGACATTAGCAATTAATGCACTATTTCTCTCTCTCCTTTCTTTCTATAATTTTTTTGTAAAAAAATATGAATGAAAAAATCACTAATTTTCAATAATAATTTCATAAAATTATAAATTTGAAATGTGCAAATGATTGCACTCATTTTTCTCTTTCTAAAGAGATATGTCTTCCTATATTTTTGAATAATTTTTTTTTTCTTTTATTATTGTATTTTTAATTGAACATTTATGTTTTTATATTTTTCATCTTATTTAATTAAAAAAAAATAGAGATTATTAAATAAATTAATATAATATAATTAAAATAAGGATATTATAGTAATTAGCAATTATTTCTATTTTTTAAACCAACTTTTCATTCCATGAAACTTGCCGAACAATGATGGAATAAAATGGAAGAACCACTCTTCCACTCTTCCACTATGCCACTCTTCCACCTTTTGCCGAACAGGCCCTTCGGGTTACTGCTCAGAGAAGTTTAGTCTGGATCTGCTTGAATTTGGCTTTATAATCAAATTACTCGGCTGGAGAAATTGGGTGCTCACAACTTTGGACTGATACATCTCATCCGCTAGTACCGATTCCGTTATTATAGTCAAAGTCTCGTAAAATTTGTCAAAGATGTCGACTAGTTCGCCGAACTTTTGAGGTACAATGAGAACTTCCAACTGTTGTAAGATATGTGAAAGTAATAATGCCCTAGGCCAAACTGTTTTGCCGTGTGGGAAACGGATTATGTATCAGACATTATATTTTTTGTATTAGATGTTTTATCTCATAAAATTTTTCATATAATAATTGTGCGTAAAAGTTGTTAGATTATTAATTAACCATGAATATGTATGTCCGTTATACGTCATCAGAATATGTGATTCTGATAGTAAAACCGTGAAGCAAAGTGAATACAATTCTAAATTATCCCTAGTCATATATGAGATGTTTGTAAGATAAACATATTTGAAAAACTCAAATCATATATATAGACTAGTATATTATTTGGATGATGGTCATGTTTTACTGATCATGGATATTGGATATCAATTCATTAATATAAATATATGTTGGAGAACATATATTGGATCGACCCACTATGAGAATATACATGGTATATGTCATTAGTATTTTCTCATCATCTAATGTATGAGTAGTCCTTGGACTTGAGGTCATCATAGATTCCTACATGTATATCTTTATACTTTGACATAGTCAAACGTTATCTTTAACTGGATAATTATAAAAGCTATGATCGGGAATTTAGTAAACCATGAGTTGGAATATGAATGATCAAGATAGAATTTGTTACTCTCAGGTACGAGAGAGATATCTCAGGGCCCCCTGATAAATTGAGACTGAAGGAAAACACACTGCCGTGTACGAAAGAATTAGCATGTGTTGTTAATATATTTTAATTTATTCAGTCTGATTATAATTCAGAAAAGAAAATTGATCATAATAAGGATGACATAAAACCATGCCTTATGATCAATATAAATATCGTTTAACAAAGGGACTAAATACATAATTGATGTATAGGTTATGATTACGTATCATTCATTTAATTTGGGTAATCATAACGTCATACTAGAGGCTACTTATGATTTATAAACATGAAGTTTATTGCCAATATTAAATGAACCTACAGGGTCGCGCACAAACATAACTAACTCGGTTGGACACAGAAAATCAAAAGGAAGGTGAAGGGGTATGAGTATTAGATGCTATAAATAAATGAAGGGTTCATCTGATTAGGTTAGAAGAGTCAGACTGCCCTAGCCGCCTATTGAGAGAGAGAAAGAAAGAGAAACCGGATTTAGTAATCTCGGTTTCTCCGCCAACGAGTTAGTCAGATCCGTATAGAGGGCGGTGCTGGAGTCGGAGCGCCTTTCGTGATCAGATCCGCAAGAGATGCAGGGAGATCATTTGGAGACGAATCGCGAAGCCCTACAAACCGGATTAGCCGAATCTGAGGTATAAATAAGATTTATTTTTCTAATTTGATTGGTAATACACGGATCCTCGGTTAGGAAACGGTTAAATTTTTAATTCCGCTGTACTTCTGAGATTACGCGTTTCCTTTCAATATGTTGCGCAGACACTTCAAAAAACCGGCTGTGTTCGTATCGGACACCGTGTTAGACACGACGCTCCCCGGACACTCCTCGGATACTGTCCGACACATCACGTGGCGTGTCAAATATTTTATTATTAAAAATCGTCATGACACTTCTCAGGATACTTCTCAGATATGTGCATTGGGCTTGTTAGCGCAATTATTGCACTATTTCATCATTCTCATATTTTAGAGACTAGTTCATCTCACTTTTTTCTATTCCAGTAATTGTGGAACTACCCATAAAGTCAATTTTGATTATTTAGTGTCAAGTTTCCATACACAAACATGTAAAACGTCAAATATCTTGTATGCACGTATAAACACGCAACTTCAAATATTATATATATTGTATCAATTATAAAATATTACGTATAACTTTCTAATTAAAAGGTAAAAATATTATGTATAATCCTTTAAAATAAAATAAATTTGACATAAATAATATATACAATAATTAAATTATATATTGATTCATAAAAATAATATATATATATATATATATATATATATATATATATATATATATATGTAAAGTCCGTCTAGGAAATTAATGTTAGTACAAAGCGTTTGATACTAACGATTTTTGAACCGTTTGATCTGCTTTAATTTTATCATCATAGAAATTCATACAAATTTCAAATCAAATGCATACAATAATAATTCATAAAACTTTCTAATCAAAATGCATACTAACATTATTCATACAATTTAATCAAATCGCATTCATATATATCCATTACAAATTAATGAACTCACATATCATAATCCATACAAATAAATTTCAAACTAAAATTCATATAAAATTTAAATTTACATAAATACTTTAATCTCTAAATTCAATCAAAACATGCCAACAATTTCTTCTCAAACTCCTGTTGTTTTAAATATATGAAAATAAGAGATTTTTTGGAAGAGAAGAAATCGGAATATCGAAGGAAAGTTCTATATTCGGAAAAGCACTTCCATTTATGCGATTATGTCCTTTGTGGTTCAAGGTTTATTTCCTTTTCAGGTGAGAGAGAGAGAGAGAGAGAGAGAGTTACTAAATATGTTGATCAAAGTGTTGTACACAAATTAAAGCAAATCCAAGGGTCTACAAATTGTTAGTACTATCTCCTTGATAATAATATTAGCTTATTAGCAAAATACTATATATATATATATATATATATATATATATATATATATATATAAACGTGTCGTGTCCTCTACTTTTTTTTATAACTGCCGTGTCGTGTCACCGGTTATACATGAGAAAATTCCCTGACTGATATGCCACCAAATATCAGTACAAACTACATAATACTTGAAACAGAAGCCTCGTTTGAAATATGAACTGGATAATATTCGCGCTACGCTACAAATAATACTACTTTATTATTTATTTTGATATACAATCGAAGAGAATAACATTACAAATGGTATTAGAGCAACAATTAAAAAACTTTCATTAACTTTTTATTTATTTTTTGTTTATATTCTGATTAATTGAATAACATGGAAGCATTCAAATTTCGGGGTTAGATAACCGAAATCCTATGGCCTATTCCACTTGTTAATATTAATTATCTAATTTTATTTATACTTATTTTTTGGAAAATATATTATATTAAAAAAATGTTAAAATATCATTTTTTGAAATACAAATACCAATATTTTCATCTTTATTTGTATCCAAAAGAAAATACACGTTAAAACGCATTTTCTGAAATGCAAATACCAACATTTTCATCTTTACTTGTATAAAAAAAAACTTTCGATTAGATCCTTGGCAGGGACCTATTTATAAAGCGTGGGTTAACTTTTTATTTGTTAATTGTGTTAGGCCCAAATTATATTAGGTTGGTCAAACAAGTAAGGGTGGGTGACAATCCCTTGCATTAGAAGAAAGAAGTACGGAGGCCATGGAAAGAAGGCGCAGAAGGACCTACATACAAGATGATGGACTCCTTACCAAGACAAAAGACAAACGACACCAACAAGCAGAGGAAGATAGATGGATCTACGATGAACCCAACTGTTGTCCTAGACTCCTATGTCGACCGCCTAATCAGATCTTTACGGTCAGGACCTGTGACAACCGCGACTGCAACCTTTTTCTTTTTATTATTTTACTTTACTTTATTTTCTATTATTTACATTCAAAACGACAAACCTATTTGATTTCATATGAATTATAAAATTGTTACCAAAGTCAATCTAGGCCATTTTGCGGATCGACCCCTACTTTCACTGACTACAGTTTATAAATACGGTGCTATAAATTTCGTTTGATAATTCCACACATGAAAGGGACCTGTCAAAATGACGCCGTTGCCGTGGAGGCAACTCAGTATTGAATTTGGTAATGAGTGGGATCAGACATTTTCTTTTCTTTCATATTTAAAATTTCATATTCCTTTGATTTGTAGGCAGCATGTGCTATCTGGTGACACAAATTTAGAAGGAAGAAGAGATCTCCAAAACATAACCTCGACCGAGGTACAATCTACCTCGTCCGCGGTACAATTTACCGGCAGCATGTGCTATCTCGTGACAAAAATTTAGAAGGAAGAAGAGATCTCCAGAACATAACCTCGACCGAGGTACAATCTACCTCATCCGCGGTACAATTTACCTCAACCGAGATACCATCTATCTCGACTGCGGTGATGTAAATCGGGTAAAACCGTCGTTTATATTTCACACAATTTAACAAAACAATTTATATTTCCTATTATTCAATTCACGAGTATGAGCAGTAAATGAGTTTAGGGGTCGAACACAAGGAGGTGTGGCCTCAAGAATTTACTAATCTCAAAGATTTATCTCTAGTGTAAAATCTTTTATTTCAAGGTTTATTAGGTAAATTTCCAAGTTTAAATTCAATTTTCAGTTTTGTTTCAAGAATTCAGCACGTCACACTTTAGTGATTTAATTCGTAACTAGACCAAATAAACTCCGAATCCAACACATGAGATACCGTTGGAAACTAGAAAAAAAGATCTAAGATATGGTTCTTTACTGTTATTATTATTTTATTCAAGATTTTCGAGTTATTTGCAGTTCAGTCCATAACTTATTTCAGATTCAAAATCGATTCAGCAACAACTTCAGAAAATTATAGAAAAATCACCAGAGATTGAAAAATTCCAAAATTTTTACAGAAATTCATTATCAAGTTATGGATTAGCTGTTAAAATTTGATACAGTTATGTATTGTAGTTTGAGATTTATAATGAAAACTAAGATCTGGATCAGAAACTGATTCTGACAGACCAGTACTTACAAGAGTTGTAATATCTCCTGATCTGTTTTAACAACTACTATTTTAAAATTCAGACTTGGATCCTACACTTCGAAATACTTCAAGTAGGACTAATTTTGAATTTTTATTATTTGTTTTTATATTTTTAAAAATTCAGAAGAAGGGAAACAGTAAATCTGGACAGAAAGGTCAAAAACAGAAAAATTACAAATTTAGAAAATTAATATCTCATAAATTATAAATAGGAATTGGGCAAACTTTGGTTTGAAAATTATCTACTAAATGAGAAATAAATTGTAAAAATGTTTATTTAATTTTTCAGCTCTGAATTAGGCACAAAATTAGAGTAAAAATACCGAAAAACAGAGAAGAAACAGCTGCAAAACAGAAACTGGATTTAGGTTTGATTTTTGGTTTAAAAATAGGGATTTATAGGAAATTCATGATGTGTAACAATCACTAATCACTTAGGGTATAATTTCTCAGATTTCGATGATGGATTTGAGCAATCTAAGCTAAGATTTACTCAAGAAATTGACTCAAGAACTATTTCATTCCAAAACAGCCATTTCAAAACAAAACTTGAATTAAATCAATCACAACTCCAAATTAATCACACAAAATACTAAGCTAAGCATTCTAAATGATTGATAAGTCAATAAACTCTGGATTGAATAGATCAATTGATGAAAAATACTAATCTAAGTAATTTTCCCCAAATTTATTCAAAAATATGTGTGTTCATGACTATTCATCAAAATTCAGCAAAATTACAAGATTATAAAGCAAGATTTCATGTATACAAATCACAAATTTCCTTCCCTATCTAGATCTACTCACTCATATTCACAAGAACAAGAATTTGACAAGATTTCATCATGATTGTTACAAAATTGAGTTCTTGTGATCTAAAATTCAAATCAAGATATTAAAAGAGAATTGGACTAAACCGAGAGTTGGAAGACCAGCCGGTAGCTCTCTTAAGTCGATTCGAACCTCCAATTGCTCCTTGATTCAAGCTAGAATCGACCGATTCGAATTTTACTCAAATCAGCCCCAATTTGTTCGATTTCACTCAAAAACGAAAATTAAAGCTCAAAAAGCTTTGAGACTCAACAATGGTGATTCTAGAGGTAGAAGAAGAAGAATAGAGAGTGGTGTATAAGTTAAGGGGAGTGTGGGAATGAGTTATTGATCGGGAATCGATCTTTTTATAGAGAATAGAGAGTTGAGAGCCAATTGCTCTGTTGAGAATAGGTGCAAAAAGTAGGGGCATTTCGGGGAAATTATCTGCCTCAGATCGGATCTGATGATTGCACTGCAATTGGAGAGCTCTGGTTCAATTTGGAGATAAATTTCAATTTTTTTTTATTTTGGCGAAAAAAGAGAGAGATCCTTTTCAATTCAGCGAGAGAAAAAGTGGACCCAGTTCTGTGATCAAAGTGGCACTAGAGAACTCCAGTTCTGCGAGTTGGAATGTATATGTGGTTTTTATGCCTAAACATCGGAACTGGACAAGTCCATACCGAGATGAAATGGAGAGGAATCTTTTATTTGTTGTTTGAGTTTATTAGGCGGGTGAATTTGTTGAGGTCTGGAGGTTCTGCATGACTTGCTGAGGCGAGATGGGTCAAGGAACAGGGGTAGCGAGTCAGCTTCTTTTGTGCTTGGCGCCGTGAAATGTTTAAAGTTCTATTTCGATTTTTTCTGGCAAAGCGGGTTAATGACAGTGAGGCGGGTCGCAGCAGTAGTTTGTTTCGGCGGAATATCATTTCAGAGTTGCGATTGTGAGAAAAAGAAAGGAACTGGACATTGCCTGTACAGCAGGACTGGAGAGCTGTTTTCCTCAGAGTTCTTTTGAATTACAATTTTAACATTGACGAGTTTTGAGCTTAGATCGCTTCTCAGCAGCTTTGATCCGAATTCAAAGATTGGGACTTGTTTTCTATATTCCTATGATTCATTTTACCGATTTATAGCTCTAAATTCGCGT
Source organism: Juncus effusus (assembly GCA_027726005.1). Taxonomy (NCBI): domain Eukaryota; kingdom Viridiplantae; phylum Streptophyta; class Magnoliopsida; order Poales; family Juncaceae; genus Juncus; species Juncus effusus. Next base: position 8,839,410 of record CM050892.1, on the reverse strand, counting down.
CCTTTTCCATTGAAAAAAAAATGCCATTTTTGAACAGCACCTACATTTTTATTTCCTGAAATTTTGATTGAGGCATTTTATCGAACATCTTAACTGCACTACTTCAAACGTGAACTTCTGACTCAATTTTCCACCATTCTTGGGGTTCTTGGTATCCATGGAAACAAGGGAGAGAGAAGAAGAGAATGGAGTTGTTTTTACGCGAAAAAGAGGTATGTGGAGTGAGTTATGGACTTGAGAAGTTTCAGCTCGAATTGAGTTATTTCAGCAAAAACAGAATTCAATTTCATCGAACGCTTACTTCAAACTCGATTATCTCACTCAGTTCATCATAAAATTTTGAGTTCTTTATATGATTGGAAAGAGGGGAGCAATAAGAAGAAAATGGCGTTGGATTTTGTCAAACAGAGGTCTGTGAAGGAAATGGCATGCTCAAAACTTTCTCAACTCAAAACAGTCCACTTTCATGGCTGACAGGAGGTTTTGGCATTTTCTGGCGAACGCCGGCGTCTATGGCTCCGGTGGACTACACAGGTAGATTGGGCTCACCGAGATGAGTCCTTTGACACTAAGCATGTCCAATTCTGAGAATTTCGAATTTTTCACGATTTTTCGAGCGGGATTTGACTGGTCTGTTGACTTCGACCAGTTTGACCAGATTTGACCGAGTTTTTCTTGGAGTTCTAGAAGGTTTCTTATTGAGAGGCTTGTACCGCTGGATTCGTCTCGTCAAGATCTTCGTTTTGGTACTGCATTTGACCCATTTGTGAAAAGTTGACTTTTGGTCAACTTAGCAATTTTTTGGCATTTGACTTGGGGTTGACTTGGTTGTAAAAGGTTGTCGGAGTGTCGTAAAGATTTGGGGGAATTTTTGTAGAGTTTTTGAGGGTTTTATTTGGCCATCCTTGGCCCATCATTTGCGTTTTGGTCCAATTCTTCATTTTTTGGCCTTTTCGCCTATAAAATTACACAAAAAACCTATTAAGAGGTTTCAAATTGTGTTTTATGAATTATGAGCATTTTTGACACATTTTACGTGAATTATGATTGAATTTGTCATGATAAAAAACCTAAAAATGTGTATAAAAATACACATTACAAGTGAAATCTACCTCGATCGTGGTAAAATCTACCTCAACCGTATTGAAACCTACCTCACCCATAGTACAATCTACCATGACCGCGGTAACCACCTGGCCCGCCACATCAACAATAGCCACCATAGTATTGATAGCAACGTTTAATAACCCGTACAACCATGAGTGCCACAATCAACAAAATAGTCCACGAGTACTTACCCCATCGAGACCGAAGACATTGAGGGACTGTGCCAAATGTGACACACAGACAATTAGCCATCCAAGCTCCGGCTGCCATGGTGGATTTTGAGCTAAAACCAGCTCTCCTCAGCATGATCCAATAAGACCAATTCGGTGGAGGAACCTTGGAAGATTCAAATCTTCATCTATCCACGTTCCAAGATTACTACAACATACTACATCTGAATGGTGTCTCGAACAACGCTATTTGTCTACAACTTTTCCCGTTCTCTCTTCGGTGTGGAGCTCTTGCATGGTGGAGATTGCAAACGGACTGCTCCATTACCTCATGGGATGCTTTATCTGAAGTGTTCATAATCAAACACTTTCCACCGAGCAAAATTGCACTACTGATATGGTCACGACCTTCGAACAAAGAACAGGCGAGATGATTTTTGAAGCATTGGACCGATTCAAGAAGTTGTTACGGATGTGTCCTCATGACGGGCTGGAAGAATGGTTGCTTGTAATGACCTTCTTCGAGGGAGTCGACTTGACTACCAAAAGAAATCTACAATTAGATGCCGGAGGAGACTTTCTAGGGAAGAGGCCTGAAGAAGGATTCACGATAATCGAGAACATGATGAACAATTCCTGGATGGACGAAGGATTGACAACCAGAAGCAAGTCGAGAGGAGTATCTAGTTGAACACCTCAACCAGAATGGAGGCCAAATTGGACGAATTAATGAAGTAAATCAAACGACTCACTGCAGCAGTGAACTCCAAAACCTCGACCACAGTCAATACTATCCAGGTAAATAGTTCCAATTATATATGTGAAATTTGCGGTATTATGTGCCATGATAGTAATAATTGTCAACTTTTACAAATTCCAATTGAGGTTGAAACTGAACAATTTAATTAACCTCCTTTGATAATTAATAACATGTTTAATCCACCAATTAGCCCAGATTGGACTAATCATACTAATTTCTTGTATGACAATACCGCATCACCACATGCCCAAATAAACTCAACCAATAATAACGAGTGTGCCAAATGATGACCGAATTTATAGCTAAGCAAGATAAAATCAATAGTGACTCGGCGGCTAGAGCCGATAAAATAGATATTCAAATCACTAACTTGATAGCTAGGATGGATTCGATTATGACGCAACACAAGGTGATGGAGAAGCAACTAGCAAGGTATGCCGATGGAGCATTCAGGAAAGAAGGAGAACTCCTAAGACAACAACAAAACCCATCGGAGCACGTCACCGTAGTCAGAACGAGTAGTGCGATACAAACAGAAGCCACAAAGAAACTGTCGGAGATCGAGAAACCAGTCTCTAAAGAAACCGACAAGGCGGAATGTCTGAATACTGCACCAAATGATCTGTTGAGGGTGATTCTAGAAGACTTGTCAGATGAAGTTCTGGGAGCTGAAGTGGCCATGCGATCAAGTGTCGAACCGTGTAAGGACTAATCGGGTGATTCGGGTCTAAATTTCGGGTAATTTCGGTCTGCTTACAATCTGACCATTTGACATTTGAGTCCAAGTTTCGGGTCTGTATTCAATTTAGTTACAGGTCATTCAGGACTAAACTTTGGGTATTTTAGGTTAGTGTTTCATATTATTGTGATATATATATATGCATTGCTGAAGTGTTTTATCCTTTTAGGTCAATCAGATCAATATTTCCGGTCAGTCCGGTCAGTGCATTTTCGTTAGATGAATTTGTGTTTTACTTTGGGTCATTTTGGATAATAGGCATTAGTATGAATCATATCTCATGTGTTTGATTATTACTTCATAGTTTTATAAAATTATTAAACTATATTTATATCTTAGAAAGCAATACAGTCGTACTATAAAACAATATATAACTTTCTAAAAAATATATTGATAGTATAAAAACATAATAATGTATTATAAAATTATATATAATGTTAGCATAACAATGAAATTAACAGTTTTAAAACTATTTATTTAATACATTCAAGTTCATTTCGGTCAATCGGGTTGGTCATCGTGGTCCCGGGTATTTTAGATTTCGTGTAATTCGGGTTACAGGTCATTCGGGTCTCTGGTCATTTGGATTAGCGTTATGGGTCATTAGGATTTCCGGTATTTCATGTCTCGGGTCTCGGGTATTTCGGTTTTCGATTCATTCGGGTTCGGATCATTTTGGTTTGTGATAGGTCAGGTTTCTTGTCGTTGGTCGTTGGAACTGCACAATTAGGCATAAAATAGCCGGAAGCTCAAATATCGGGATGTCTCAGCGCTCATGGAAAATCATACCACCATCAAATTTATTCATAAGAACTTTGATACATATGGACAGAACCAAGTGGTGGCTAAAGGAGGTCTTGGCCCCCCTTATAATTTTGAAAATTCTATTGTAGTCCTTCATTATTTAATTTTTAGTCCCACATAAATATGATTTGGTTCCCCTTTTGTATTATAGATTGAAGCTATAAACAAATAATGAATAATATAAGGTTATATATGTAGGATTAGTTCCCTAGACCAAATGTATTTATGCCAGGAAATGGATTATGTATTAAGATATTATTATTTATTCAATAAAAGTTGTTTTCTATATATCTGTGTGTATGGGTTGTGAATATACATTTATATATCTTATATCAACCATGAATGACACTTCGGGTTCACGTCATCAGAATACGTGATTCTGATAGTAGAACAGTGAACCAACGAATGATATTCTAAACTGTTCCTAGTGATATGTAGGATGTTTATAGAGGTAAACATACTTCAGGTAAGAAGCTACATATCCACACTACTATATTCACAGGTTGGATGATCATGTTCTACTGATCATGGATATAGGGATGTCAAGTCTGGAATATAGGTACGTGTTAGAGAACACATACTGGACTGACCATACTATGAGAATATGCATGGTTTATGTCATTAGTGATTCTCATATGAATAGTGTGCTTGTTCCTACGGCCTGAGGTCAACATGGATTCCTGTATGTGGAACTGCATACTTTAATATAATCATACGTCATCCGTAACAGGATGATCATTAGGGTCATCATTAGGTATGTACTGAATCATGACGAGAAATGTGAGTGACCAAGATGGGATTTGTTCCTCTCATCATGAGAGAGATATCTCTGGGCCCCCTGATGAATTAGGACTGAAAGGAAATGCATGGCCATGCTCAAAATTGATTAACATGTGTTGTTAATATCAATTGGTATTTGTTCAGTCTAATTCTCGATCATGAAAGAGATTTTGATCAAACTCAAGGATGACATATTATCGTGCCTTGCGATCAAGACGTATATCGTAGAACAAAAGGAATAAGCAAATGTCTATTCAGATAGGTTTATGATCGCTGATCATTTCATTTAATATGGGTAGTCATGACATCAGTCTAGAGTTTACTCATGACTTATGATCTTTAGAAGATCGTTGCCAGCGTTAAATAGAACCTACACGGTCACACAATGAACTCCATTCATACGGGATGAAAATGCATCAAAACAGTTATACATATGATGTATAAATTGGTGAACGAAATAATTAATTATTGGATAATCGATTGTACAAAATAGCACTATTCCGTTCGGAACGGAACAGTTCCGTTCTGAACAGAATAGATATGGTAATTGCACTTCCTTGGCTGCCAAAGTTTTATACATGAAAACCCCTATTCCGTTCCGCATAATTAAGATTCTAGTTATAGTAACTGAGCAATCATTCGCCTTCCTCTCTAGTATAAATAGAGAGGCAGCCCCTCTCTATTTGATGATACACAATTCTAAAGCCTTAGAGGCCGTCACAATACAGAAATAGAGAGAGAATTATGTGAGGTAATTTCGGAAAGTATTTTCGGACTCATCTAGCCGAGTCCGGTTATTCCGTTTGTCTGAAGTTCGCGTGGATACGAGTAGAGGTTCTCTAACTTGAGAACTTGCGAGCGATCGTTCTTCATCCCTAGGAGAAGTAAGGAGGTTCGCGGAGTCGAGCTTCAGGAAGGAGAAGATTGCAAGTCAGAATAGTTCAGACCTACATCTGTTCTTCCTCTCGCGGATCAGGAAGATCCGAGATATAAATTTTAATGGCTAATCTCGTACTTTTATTCCCTTAACAATGATCCTAGGACGGGTTGAATCCATAGGTTCCGCTGCGCATGTAACGTACATGGCTATGGATTCCCCAACACATATATCCCATTTAACTTAATTAGTTTTGAATCCCATTTGCAAACCAGATTTATTGTGACTGTATAGTTTAACTTCACACAGTCCACTAGTTGAAATAGATTTTCATTCCAGGAAATTAAGATCCCACCAGAGGCCCCTATAGAATTTAAATTTGTAAACCCCGCTGACTTGTTTCCAGTAATTTCTTTGCGAATTTGATTCAAATAATCTTTAAGTTTTGTTTTTTGTAAACAAATGAGGTCAGGTCTTTTACTTAACAAATTTTCTATCACTTTACTTCTCTTTTTATTATTATTATGGCCTCTCACATTCCAGTTGATTATTTAAGTTGCTTAAAGTTCATTTTTACTATTATTTAACTAACTGTTTCATTTGCTTTTTTAGGCTAACTTTCTGCCGGGGACTGAAGTGTCTCTTTTATGTGCTTATCCACTTGTATACCAGCATATTTAAGCGCCTAACAACTAATCTCTTCATCTAGATTAGCATTACTATCCGGGTTAAATAAATGCGGTTCCTAGCTGCCTGGATGTTGTTGCTTAGTCTTAAAGATCCTCTTTTGGTACCCATGTGGTACCTCATGATACTGGTATAAACATTGGGTTGCTTCCCCTTAAGTCTTTGAGTTTGCCTTCTTATCACCTCTTTTTGATTGAAGTAGGAATTCTTTTTTTCTGGTAGGTTACTTTCTATGGCTATGTCTTGACTATTTTCCTTGGTTTTTCAGGGTTGATCAGTTGCTCTTGGGTTGGAATATCGATAGTTGGATGCTGGAGAAGGGCTGTTTTCTACTGGAACAACACAGTCTGCTCATATGTCCCTTCTGGTCTTCTGATTGTGAATTGTAATCTGTAAGTACATGTTAAGTCACTAGACATGATGTGGAATTATTTATTGATAGTGGGGTTGGGGTAAGATGATTTTTGCGTGATGATGTAAGACTTGGATATTGCTCAGTTTCTTGAGTATTCGTATCATCTTTTCGCTGAACCATAATGGAATCATTTTTAAACCCCCCCCCCCCCCCCCTCCCCCCCCCACAAACAAACAGATACACACATCTCTACCAAAGCTTTTTTTTTTGGCCTCCAATGTTGCTCTCGGTTCTTTTAAAATTGTTTGAATGGTATAAAGAGATAAGATTTGTGTGTGAGAGCTCCATCAGTGAAATTAATAGTGAAAGGTATTCCTGAAACTTCCTTTACTTCTAATTGAATTGAAACCTCTTTCTGAAAATCTCCTCCATTAACATAATTGGTTGTTTTGTAGGCACCAATGGTTGCAAGGACCTCTTTAGCTATTCTGGATCAGCTAATGAAACAGGGAGCTTTCTAATAACCACTGTAATTTTCTTCAATTTTTGGTGTAGTTGTATTTCTTTCTTGTGGGTTGGAAGCAACCCCTTTTTCACTTGAATTATAACTTGGAATTGTCTTTATTGATTTTGATTGTTTATTTGTGGGTTTCTCTCTACTTTTGGGTGCTGGATTGTTGTACAATATTTTGCAATATGACTACATTCTTTGCATTGGTAGCACCTGATTTTTTTTCTCTACAAAACTCTCTTGGATGATTAAGGGAGAGGCATCTGAAATATTGGATCTTTCTTTCTTCTTAAAATTAATCTTTACTCAGTTTTATTCGAATTTCCATAATGGATCTGATGCCTTCCCCCTTCACAAGATCTCCCCTCTCCGTCTCTAGCAGTCCCCCCCTTGCACAAGAGATCCCATCTCCTTGCGCACCTGAGAGATTACTGGAGTTTTCTGCTTTTGCGCCTCATCTTTCCTTTTCTCGATCGCTTCTCGTATCGCCTCTTCAAAAACCAGATCTAGATTCATCCCCGGCTAAACATATAATTACGAATAAAAATTCAAAGAAGTCACCTTTTGATGGCCAAATATTTTCATGGGCAAATCCTTGTATGAACTCTTAGCCTTAAATGAGTAAGTGTCTCTAACTATCACTAAATCGTCATCACTTCGCATTTCATTGTGAAATAGGTTTACTGTAACATTCAACTCGTGTCTGATTGGTCAAATTCATATCTATATTTTATAATCATATTTTCTTACTTTGTATCTTATTTTCAGTATTTTTTATATTATTGCAAGTTTATTTTGTTAGAATTCTATTACTGCTGATGTTTGTCTTTAATTACAGGAAATAAGTGATTTGGAGCCAAATGGAGCTTAAAAGAAGCCTATTGGAGCTACATAAAGGGAAGCCCGAAGTTGGATCCTGGACTAGACCCCTTGTTTCATTACCGTAATCGCGGTAGCTTTCACAGCAACCGCGGACCACTGTCTCACAGCGATCGAAGTGAGGAGCGCCGCAACCGAAGAATGAAAGCGGTAGATGATTCTTCTGGATTGGTGCATATTTAGTATTTTAGCTCCATTGCACAGAAAGAACGTACTTCATTTGGCAGGAGGAATAAATCAGGGATTAGATTTGATCTTCGGTTAGGATTAGATAGTAAGGGTTGATATATATCTTGATTGGGGATGGATTAGAATTACGGTTTTAGATTTGATTAGATTTAGGTTAGATTTATTTCCTCACTATGAGAGACCGGCCCTTCACCTATAAAAGGGCGAGCCTCAGGGCCAGCCTAGGGTTCGTAAACTGATAGTCGTTCCTCATTATGGTAGCGGCCAAAACATGAAAGTGGATCAAATTATGGCGAGTATTGCCGAAAGTGCGGGGGGTATAGATAAAGTGTGGTGCATGAAAAGGGATGTATTAAACGAGATCGTGGCATCAAATAGAAATCTCCGTGGTGTGGATGTGTCGCAAGCACTAATGTACTTTCTTGCAAATAAAAAAAATGACCCTCATTTTTTTTATGTAGTAGAGGAGGATGAAGATCATACGATGAAAAAATTATTTTGGGCTGATGGTAGATCGAGAAGAGCTTATGAGCAGTTTAGTGATGTAGTAACATTTGACACAACTTATGCCACTTATCGATATTGCATGCCATTTGCACTTTTTCTTGGGGTAAATCATCATGGACAAACCAATTTTTTTCGGGTGTGCCCTTTTGAGAGATGAGGGTAAAGTAAATTTTGAGTGGTTGTTTAATACATGGATGAAAGCAATGGATGGAAATCATCCAGGAGCAATTATTACCGATCAAGACCCCGCAATGAAAGCCGCAATAGCGAAAGTATTTTCTAATACGGTGCATAGATGTTGCCAATGGCATGTGGTGAGAAAGGCAAGAGACCACTTGGGGGTTTTGTATGGTCAAATTATTGGTTTTCAAGAAGATTTGTTTTCGTGCATAAAAGGGAGCTTGACGGTTGAACAATATGAGGTTAATTGGAGAGAAATGGTGAGTAGATATAATTTGGAAAATAACTCTCATCTTCAACTAATGTTTAATACTCGTAGTCGATGGATTCCCGCGTACTTTCGTGATAATTTTTTCGCAAACATGTCCACATCGCAGCGTATCGAAAGTATGAACTCTTTATTGAAGAATTGGGTGGATTCTCATACCTCTATATATAAATTTGTTGTGCAATTTGATAAGATGCTTCAATCGGTTTATGCGAGAGAATTTGAGGAGGATTTTAGAACTTTAAACGAAGAAGTATCATTATAGTCACCATATCCAATTCAGAAGGAACCACGTAAAGTTTATACTAGAAATGTGTTCTCATCATTTAAAAATCGATTGCGGCAATCATGCGAATACGATGCTATGGCGATTGAGCATTATGCGTCATATGAGGTAAAAAGAATGAAAAGTTTAGTGGCTCGTAATTATTTTCCAAATTCATACAAGGTTGAAATTGATATACCAAATGCTACTTCACCTTCTTCTTCTACTTCACCTTCACTTCACCTTCTTCTACTTCACCTATTTCACCATTTTTGAAAAAAAATTCAAACCTATTTCACCCTAATTTCAATCAATTATTTCAAACAAATTAATTCAAACAAATCATTCAAATCAACCTAACTTCAATCAATTCAAACCTATTCCACTCAAATTTCAATCAATTCAAACCTATTTCACCCTAATTTCAATCAATTATGTTTTGAAAAGAATTATGAAGTACGTGGAATTAATTGATATTGTGTGTGAGAGATAAGTCTAGAAGGCTAGTTAGTTCAATTGGATGGATTGATTTGAATGGTCGAATTATCACACTTAAAGAAATGATTTTGACAGGTTTGAACTGAAAGTTATTAAGAAAAATCAACGACCAAAGTAGCGAAAGTTCAAATCAGATTATTACTCCAACAAGACAATTACCAATGGAAATACAGGACAAATCAAAAGTAGCGAAAGTTCAAATCAGATTATTACTCCAACAAGCATTACCTTCCCACAACTGCTCCAGAAAGGATCAGGATCAGATCGTTCTGCCTTTCTCTTATGGAAAGAGAGAAAGAATGAGAGAGAATCTAGCTTTATTGCAATTCCTCTGTAGTTTTATGAAGGTGAAAACTAGTAGCAGTGGAGAAGAATCGATGTGTCTATCCACAGACAATTTCTAATCTACTCTTGTTTTCCTTCTTTCTTTCTTGTAAGAAATTAGTGGTTTTTTTTTGGATAATTACAGTTATATCTTTGATAAATAGTGAAGTTTGTGAAGTGCTGCCTCTTAAATCTGGCTACGATGGCTTGATCACAAAGAAGACAAGATCTAGCGAGCAAGAACGGAGATTCGAAGAGAGAGAGGACGAAGTAAAGAGAGAAAGTAGGATTACTGGACATCTCCCGTTATTTCTATTTTAGGTAAGACCGTGTATTTCTTTTGTTGCTAAAAGAGGCAACTGATTCTTTTTTAATCTAGGGTGTTGATTCTCCTTAGAATTTCTGATATTCTTAAGGATTTTATTGATAAATTTGATAGGTTTAGATTTTGTAAAAATAAATTTGATATTTTGAATTTTTAAAAGAGTAAATAATAAAAGTACACTACTACAAAAAATAGTTTTTGGAACTAATGAATTTGGTCCCTAAAACATCAAAATTGGTCGCAGAAGCCGTTTGCGACCAAAATTGGTGCCCAATGCTTCGTCCTAACTTCCCCGGTAGCTGAAACAATTTGGCGACCAAAATTTTACGAATTGGTCCCAAATAGTATTTAATTGCGACAAACATGTTCGTCCCAATATATTTGTCACTTCTGTTTTTTAGTCCCAAAATATCTTAACTTGCGACTAAATTTGGTCCCTAACAAGCACAAAATTCCAACAACAATCCTTATGAAACTCATTCAGTGACAAAACTTGGTCCCTATATTATCAAATTGGGACTAAAATTGGTCCCGAATATAGTCCCTACCTATTGTGTTACCATCAAATTGGTCCTATTACAAATAATAATAGAGATTGTAAGAAATTTAAAATCCAAAATTATTACCTCAAATTAGATATTAAATCGATTGCAAATATATACACTAGTATCAATCAAAATTTACAACGTTTACAATATTGAAATAAAATGAAAAATGTTCACATATGGTCGAAATAGGAATCCACACTATTTATTCTTCTTTGCAAAAATATCCCTTTCAAAATTACGAATGTCATCATCTGCAAGTGAATAGAAAAACAAAATTAAAATTATGTCAGATATATTTATTTTAGTATGTTACATGATACCAATTTATGGTTAAGTATAACAACTATTAATGAATAAGAAACAAAATAACAAGGAGAATCACAATGTGATCTTGATTTCTAAAAAATTTTCAAGTACCTGAGAATTAAACAACTGTCTACCATAGATTAGACATGAATCCACTAAACCATATATTAAATATGAATACTTGAAGCGACCTAAATCTGCGCAAAACAAACAATACACAAATATCATTCAACACATGTCAGAAAGGCATGAATTTTTAAGAGCAATACTCAAATAATGATGTCTTACTTCACTTATGGCAGCTCCATAGTTTAAGTAGATGTTTGTAGATTGTTCTGGAACCCACAGAGCACTAGCCGATAGATTGACACTTTGCTATGGCGGCCTGAAAATCATAAATATATCATACTAAGACAAAATAATAAGCTAGTTAATGCAAATATTATCAAATTGGTGTGACTAATAAAGATTACAAAAAATTCAAAGTTTTTTTTCTTTTTTTTCTTTTTTGCAAATAAAGGAGTGTTTAATGTTTATACTACTTAATTTGGTAATTAGTTGACACATCAATTTCTTATAGAATCTAGATCAGTATATGCTAATTACTGACTGGTACCATGACATACCAATAGAAATAGATTGAGTTCAGAGAAAAACACTAACCTGACCAATTAGGTCCTCCCATGAAACAACACCCTTTTCCGCAAGAATATTATCCTTGAGAGGTTTCAAGCGTTCAACGAGAGTACTACATGCCTAACTGCCTCACAACTTCTTTCAGAGGTGGTGCTCCCATGAAACTACTTACGGGCCGACGATTATTGATTAATCTATATGCCTATTAGATGCATCAAAAAGCTAAACTCAGAGCTAACATAAAAAAAAAAAAAATCTACCAAAATTGAAATTTACATCTATTTCAAGATTGGTTCAATCATGGACCACGTGAAGAACAGAAGACTTTGTAGCCATTACTTAAAACCAAATTTAGGGACTGGAGCATAAAAACATGGTTAGGACTTTTGTGAGATTAGAGAACAAGAGGGGGACGGCACAACCAGCAAGCCTGATTGAAGAAGGCTAGATATCTCTCTTGAGAAGCGTATCCATGGTCTCAGCCGAACTGAACTGATCTCTTAGTGAATAGGTCTCATGAGATTGAAATAGGTCTCGTGGCTGAACAGATCCGTGGTCGCAGCCAAACAGATCCGGCGATCCAGCAGGGAGAAGAGGGAGTTAGACGAGCCGAGAGAAGTCGGGGCGATCCACTGAAGAAAAAAGGGGAAAAGACAATCCGGCGAGGAGAAGGGGCGTGAACAGCTGGAGAGAAGAAGAGAGCCGCCAGGGAGAACATATGTACTAGGGTTCACTCATTTGAACTTTAGTCGAATGATAATTCTGGCACCAAATGAAATTTTTAGTGGGAAACTACTTCTTTATTGGGACAAATCAGCCTACACTTCAATGAATAAAATATTTCTTTTGATTCTAATATGAGTTCTATCCATCGATATTGATTTAAGATATTTTTTTGAAATGTAAATATAATTAAAAAATAAAAAATCTCAATATATATATTTGCAGTATGATAATCATCTAAATGAATACATTATATATGGACAACTCAGGTAATTTATGCATCATTTTACTATTAATATACTTTGTTTTGATTTTTTACATAACGAAACTATTTAATTTAGGAAAATGTTTAACTAGTAAATCATTAGTTGACTTGTTGATATCAATTATCTAATTTTATTCTCTATAAATATTTTATCTTATTAAAATGTATTGTAATACAATATTAAATTTGACCAACATCTTCATCTTTATTTATGTTCGATATTTACTATCTAGTATTTATAAATCTCGATAAAATTGACTAGATTGTATTATGTTCTTATATAAGAATCATATGTGTAACTTTGATTTGCATTAAATTAGTTATGGCCAAAATATGTCATATGAAATTCTTTAGAATCCAATCCATTATTTGGTGAATCTTTCAAGTTACAACATGAACATTTTTTAAATCCATAAGTGTTAGAAAATATATTAACACTAAATGACATAAATAAATAAATATCTTGTAGTTACATTTTTTATGAAAAGAATTTGTAACTTGATTATTTTTTTTATAACAAGTTGTGAAAGATTTTAATCTTGATAAATATTCACTAATGACTTCATTTATATTGAATTACTTTATTTTATTTATACAATTAATTAATTATACTCGAAATAAATAATAAAATATTTAATCATCATGAAAAATAAAAAAACAAACTGGTCCAAAAGAATATTACATCAACGAAATGGAAAAATATGGAGGGAAAATATCCCGCCAAATCAGGAACTAAAATTGGTCCCAAATTAATTCATATTTTGCAATCTTAGTGACTATTATTAGTCACTCAAAATACTAAATCAAAAAACAAAATTAATATGGACGGAAAATCGCCCGCTAAATCAGGGACTAAAATTGGTCCCAAATTAATTCACATTTTGAAAAATTAGTAACTTTATTAGTCACCCAAATTAAATACATCAATCAAAGGAAAACAATATGAGGGGAAACCTCCTGCAAAAGGAACTAGAAATAGTAGCCAATTGTTTTTTATTTTTGTGTAATTTGGCGACCAAAATAGGTTGCAATATAAGTAAATATTTTCATGACTAATATTTGTCGCAGTTAAGTAGCTTTAGGAACAAAATTCTTGACGGTAAAAATCCATGAAATGATTGTTTGGGACGAACTTTGCTACTATTTTGTCACATAAGATTTTTTTTTGGGACCAATAAAATGTGGTAGCTAAATGCCATAAATAGCTACAAAATTTTCTCTGTCACAAAAAATTTAGTGGCTAAATCATATTTTTGTAGTAGTGGTAGTCCACAGAAAAAGTGAGGGAGAATTTTTTTTAATAGTGAGAGAAGAGATTGGAGAAGAGATATTATCATTGTGCCATTGTTGAGATGAAAGATGAAGAAAGTAGAAAGAAAGAAATAAAAAAAGAATGATGAAGAAGATAGGGGTAAACTGATAATTTTATATCTTTCTAGTTAGTTTGGATGATAAAAATTCACGGATGGGCAAATTTGATATTTTTGATGTTTTGAGAGGGTAAATTTGATATTTACAGTTTTAGAAGGGTAATTTGATATTTTGAGGTTTCGGAAGGGTATAGGTGATATTACCCCAGTAGAGGTACATAAATTGAAAGGTGCTTTTGTTTTATGATGCCTCTTCTTGGAACTTAATTCTTCTCTCTGTAAATTAAGTAAGAATTGTTACAATAGATTAAATTTGTTCTGTACGAAATATGTTGTCTTAGCAGTCCAATTAGAGCTATGTTACTTGTATTTTGTAGGGTTAAAACAACTGTGAGTTTTGGTACAAGCATAATTACTGAAATTGGGTTTTCAAACCAACTATGCATGGAACAAAGTACGACTAAATTGTTACAATTTCCGTAAATATTCTACTGTAATGTCAATCCGGACTGACAGCAATGAATCGGGGCTGATTTGAGCAAATTTGAGGTAGAATCCACTGTTCATACAAGAAAAAAAAAATCCCGGAAAATACAAAACGGGTCGGGAATTCCAGGATATGACATTTTCGCACTTGTGAAGTGCGGGTGGGTTGAAAACCGCACTTCACAAGTGCAGTTTCCATTTTAAAATCGGGCCCCGCTATATATCCCAATTTTTGTCCAATTTCGTCCAACCGCACTTCTCAAGTGCGGTTTGGAATAAGTGCGGTTTGGAGAAAAAAAATTTATTTTATTTATTTTTCCGTTTTTTTGTTCATCCGCACTTCTCAAGTGCGGATTGAATTTTTTTTTTTTCCCGTTTTGCTCAAACCGCACTTCAAAAGTGCAGTTTGAGTATTAAAATTTTTTTTTTATCCGCACTTTATAAGTGTGGATTATAATTTTTTTTTTTTTCGTTTCTTTTCGCACGCGCAGTCCAATCAAATTCAATTCTGTCGCGTAATTTAACTGTTTCCACCTACCACTTCTGCCGCTATAAATATAACATTCGCCTCATTTATTTTCATTCATCTCCTACCACTAATATCAGCTTAAATACGACCTTCATTTATTTTCATTTACATACTACTCTCATCTCTCTGTCACTTCAAATAAATCACGTTTTTTTCTCTCATTTTCAATCTACAATCAAAGAACAATTATTGTTTAATTTTTAAGGTATTAATTTACTTTTTCCTAATTTTTTCTTGAATAAATTATATTTATGTATATTTTTCATCTTTTTCTAGTTCGGACGTAAAATTGTGGAGTTAAAAATCTTTAAATTTCTTGGATCTACAAACTTTCTAAGGTTTGTTATGGAAAGCGTTTATATAAAATTGGTAATTTATTGGAATGGTAATGTTAATTATACTGGATCAGTTCCCTGCTATGAAGGCGGCAGTAGAAAAATAATTTACATGTCTGTGATAAGCAATTATAATAATCTTAAAATTTTAATATACGAGACCATATAAATTAATCGAGAAATTTATGATTTAGAAATTAAGTGTAATTGGCCTTTAGGTGGGGGGATAACGGATCTTATAGATATTAATGATGACAACAGTGTTTCAATGATGGTTATGTCCCTCGGAAATAGGACAAATCAATTATTTGTGAAAATTATACCGTATAATAATCCGAATACCATGCAATATCAATGGAGTCAAAATATTCACGTTGCACCAAATTATAGCCAAAATTATGGGGCACCTAATTATGATGGATACTATAGTTGTTACGGTACTAGTGGCCAACCAAGTGTAGTAGGCCCTTCCCAATCGTTTGATAGTTCTTACGGTATTAGTGGCCAACCAAATATAGTAGGCTCTTCCCAACCGTTTGATGGACTGTCTCAAACCCCTAATTATGAAGAAGAAGAAGAAGAAGAAGAAGAAGAAGAAGAAGGAGGAGGAGGAGGAGGAGGAGGGGAAGACGAAGAAGACGAAGAAGACTGAGAAGAAGAAGAAGAAGAAGTAGAAGAAGAAGATAGTATAGATATTGAAAATTTACCTGATGTGTTTAAAGATGATGAATGGGTGCGTAATATGGTGTGTGAACAATATGGGGATGAAGAGAATTATAACCAGGACCAACTCAGAGAAGAAAGGTCGTGGGTGGATATGATATATCCTTCCAAAGAAGAATTGAAGAATGCGGTGAAAGATTGGTCTGTTGACCAATTTGTGGAGTTTAATGTGACGAGAAGCGCCATGGCACAGTGGGAAGCAGAGTGCAAAGACCCGGAATGTCAATAGAGAGTGCGTGCGATTAATCCAAAAGGAAAAGAATATTGGAAAATTACACGATATAATGGTCGTCACACATGTAATAGTACCACATGTCCGAATGGTAATAAATTACTCATGGCCAAATATATATGTTCACTGATAATCCCTTCATTAAGAGATAATATAACTTTATCTCCACGGGACATCACGGACATTATATTTAGGAAGTATAAGAATGTAATTTCGTACAAAAGAGCATGGCAGGCTAGGAGCCTAGGAGCCACGCAATTAGTGTTATTTATGGGACGTGGGAAGGGTCGTATAAAGACTTGCCTAGATACATGGAAATGATTTCTCTCATAGATCGTAACGCCCAAGTAGATTTTGAATTCGAGGGTCATCTAAGGGGGCGAATATTTGAACGTATGTTCTGGACACTTGGTCCATCAATTAATGGATTTACGTACTGTCGGCCAGTTGTGAGTATAGACGGCACAAGTACGTATGGTAAATATAAGGGTTGTCTACTTATCGCGACTGGGGTCGATGCAAATACAGGGACCTTTCCACTTGCTTTTGCAATTGTGGAACAAGAGAATGCATCATCATGGACATGGTTTCTTCGTCGGGTCAAACATTATGTTACGAAAACTGTACCTGTTTGCATTTTAACAGATCGTTGGACCGGGCATAAAAATGTATTTGCCGATATTTTTCCTAGCCAAGAGGGGCACGTCTATAGATATTGTATACGTCACGTTCAACAGAATATTGTTAGAAAATATGGTAATAAGGCGGGCGGTAATTACTTCTGGGGAACGGCAACAAAACAAACAGTCCTAGAGTTAAATCAAAGACTAGAGCAACTAGAAATAATGCAACCAGGAATAATGAGATATCTTGATTCGCAAGTAGGTGAAAGAAGCCTGTGGGCATTAGCACATGATGATGGCCGGAGATGGGGTTTAACAACAACAAATCTTTCAGAGTGTTTCAATGGTATATTAAAAGGCGCACGGGGACTCCCGGTTCGGGCCCTAGTAGCTCAAATATACACTCGTCTTAATATTTTATTTTGTAATCGACGAACAGAAGGTGCCAAGATGGGGATTGAACTCTGCATTAAGGTGGAGAAAGCAGTTTTAAAAGCTAGAGAACGTGCCCGGAATATGAGTGTTACGCAGCACTTTGAGGATTTATTTAAGGTGAAAGAACACAATATTTATCGACAACAAGAAGAAATATATGAAGTGCGATATCGAGGACAACAGAGTACATGTTCTTGCATGATCCCTCAGTTGGAAGGGATTGTATGCCCACATTTAGTGGCAGTGTGTGGTTACTGCCGTCAAAATCTGTACGCTTGTTGTTCTGATTTTTACCGTTAAGCGCACGTATGAACAAGTCTTTCCGATCATTCCGGATCGTCGTCACTGGCCTGGAGTGAGTGGCCCAGACGTTCTTCCTCCAAAAGTAGCTAGGACAGCAGGGCGTCCAGCTAATAAACGTGAGAGGACTGAGATGGACCCTGAGGGAAGGCAGTCCCAACAATGTTCATTTTGCCAGCACAATGGGCATACAAGACGCACTTGTCAACATCTGCAGTCTGCGAGAAATCGTCACAATTGATATATAGTATATTTTTAATTTTGAGTTAACATGGTATATTTTTTTCTATTTTTCATGTCATTTACTTATTTTTCATGTTATTTGTAATGTTCACTGATTTACTTATTTTTCATGTTATTTTTAATCAAATCACCGGTCAAAAGTTATGAAATCGCGGGTTAAAAATGACAAAATTATAAAGAGGGAGGGAATCAAAATCATGGGTCAAAAGAAGGAATTGATTTGATGTATTTTGTATGCCATGACAGCCTTTCAATTATTTACATTTTTCAGATATGTTGTCCCGATTCATGTATTTTAATGGTATATCATCGGGCTTAAAAGACGAGCTCTTGTAGATATTTGTGCAAACCATAATGAAGCAAAGGAGATCCACATATATATGTGGATCTCCTTTGCTTCATTATGATTTTCACAAATATCTACAAGAGCTCGTCTTTTAAGCCCGATGATATACCATTAAGATACATGAATCGTCGCTCTAATGTTAACATAACCACCGATATACATGACCACCTACTTAAAAAAAAAAATCTTTCTTATTCTCAATACAAATCCCCTCTAACCAAAAAAATTCCAGAAGTCCGAAAAGTTATTTGAACCATCTTGAACAGGTGGCTGCGAATAATCATGATCTTGAACAAGTGGCTGCGACTGCATCAAATCTAGAAAAGTAGGTGGTTCCAGCGCATGGTGCGAGAACTGCGCGCGTGTATCCTGACGTGATGAACTAGCTCCATGATCATACATGGATGCGTGACCTGATCCGAATTCGAATGGCATGGCTGGGCCATACGAACCTCGATTCATCCGAATATTATTGTTGTAGTCAAATGACGGCGGGGGTGGTGTTGGTGCACACACTGTCTGAGGAATCTGGGAAGGACGGTCATGTTGAGATTTTTGTGAAGGTCGCGCATTGCAACGATTATGTCGATTGCTACGAGGGTGTTCATCAAAATCGGGATTGAGAGGCAGTGCAGAAAATTCCGACCGTGTTTGTTCAAATACTTGAGCAACTTCAGCATGATAAGGATATGAATCGGGCATTTTATCTAAGATCGCTCTCAGCCCTATCAAATTTCTACGCACAATATTTTTCTGTAGTTGAAAAATTAACGTGTCAAATAAAAAATGAATTGTATAAAAGAAAAATAATAATTTTAGAGATATGTTTATACCAGAATCAGTTCATTAGCCGCCCTATGCTGATAAGTAACAAGCAGCATATTTGGTTTTTTTGTAATCCAACGCCGCGTTATTTGCCAATACCAAGTTAGGTACACATCTCTGGTATAAATTACACCTGAGACCTCATTATGCTCATTAACAACACATTCGGTCCTGTCATCCCACATAGATAAGTACTGGGCAATCTCATTCTCTCTTAGTTTTCTAGATGGAATTCGATGAGGTGCAACGGGTATGTGCTGATTGAGTCCAAATTGCAACATAACTCGATCTGGAAGATGCATCTCAATAATATTGAAGCAAAATAGCGGTACTACCGCCCTCCACACATGAGATCCTTGAAAGCATGCACGTGGTAGTCGCAACAATTCTTCTTGCGAATACGGATCCCAAGTGACCTACACGTAATTATAAAATGTGCATGTAGTAAATTCAAAGTTATCGAAGTATAAAAGTTTGGTGAAACGTAAAATTGCAAAACTTACTTGGGTGCATGCCATCTCGTCAAAATCTCCAGCAAAAAAAAAGCACTGTCGTACCCGTATTATTTTTTTTATATGTAAATGCGCTCCTAGTATAACGACTCATGAGCGGCAGTTCCTCAGTATGTAAGTCCTCGAAAACTCTGTCTGATCGTCCCAGTACTATATGAAAAAATGACCATACCTACAAAAACTATAATACCATCATTATTATTATTATTATTATTATTATTATTATTATTATTATTATTATTATTATTATTATTATTATTATTATTATTATTATTATTATTATTATTATTATTATTACCTGGGTTAGAATTACAATAAAGAAAATAATCTAACCTAAATACAATAGAATATACAGTAGTGAATACCCTGCCACAACTGCTTCCATTCTTACAAACATTTCCTAATTTATCTTTTCTTAGGGGCCAAGTATTGGACATCCATATTAATTATATTCATAACACTCCCCCTTGGACGTCCATATTTCATACGCATTAGAACCTGCCTCATTAAAAACCTTACAAGGAAAACCTAGTAGGACAAAACCTTGGCTAAGGGAAAAAGAGTGCATCGCGTATTATCATTATTTCTCATTATTTCATATATTAAATATGCCTCGTTAAAACCTTACTAGGTAAAACCCTATGGGCAAAAATCCTAGTGAAGAAAAAAGAGTGCATCATCATTCTATATATTACGCACAAAAGTTGCCTCATTAAAAATCTTGCTAGGAAAACCCATTGGGACAAAAACCATAGACAAGGAAAAAAGAGTGCAGTGCGTATTATTTCTCCCCTCATATATACAACTATATGTGAGATGACAAAGTTCAATTTCTGTAATATATGCTTAAGAAGAGATCTGCTGGATCATTATTTGAGGAGATTCGTTAAATATTCATTTCACAATCATCATGCTTATGCATGAAAATAACTCAGCATCCTTTATTTCAATTGTCAATACATCAAACAAGTTATCTTGATGATCTTAATGGATGCGATTTCTCCACATTATATCATTGTAATAGATGGATTGTGAAACAATAACTCCTTTCGGGAAATAATATTCAATTTATGATTCAAGATAATATTTTATGCATTAAAGAATTTAATCTTATATTCTTTTGAATAATATGGTAGCTTTTGGAGCTCTTCGAGAGTACCATAAGATTTTAAATCATCAATATATATATCAACTTTCAAAAGGTAAATATATAGTTTCCTAAACGTAAGTTTGATCAATTACATAACGTTCATTCAACAAACATTTGTTATAGCAATTTTATCACATATCTCAATATTGCATTAATTAGTACAAAGGTCTTTATAATTTAATAGATTAAATCTCTCGAGAGTTTGAAATGCTTCAGGCATTCTAAATCCTTCAGGGATTTTCATTAATATATTGCAATCAAATGAGATATGAATAATTTGCTACTACGTTAATAAGTCCATCAAGGACGACAAAATTAGAAATATAATTGCACATCACAACCTCATTACATATTCTTAAAACACCCTCTTATAAGTTATACTCGCTTATAAGTTACCGTTATACAACGCCAGGTGTTTGGAGTACATGTCCACAATTTTATATTTCACTAGTGAAAATAATGATGCTTTAATCACATCTTTCGATTTGGCCAATACTTTATCCATCGACATTATACAAATAATTTTAATTCTAGATCCTCATTTTCATTTATAAATCAATTGTAATTGCATAAATAATTTTTGATCAATCACAATTTTATTTCGGTTCCATATTTATTCTAGTAGAGACATAATTTATTGAGAACTCATTATTTTCAATATTGTTAGGTACCTAAACCTCTTCTGGGATAATTTGCTCGTCATTGTCTTCTACTCTTTTATCATCAATATTATTTTCAGAAGAATTTATTTCTTTTGAAGTATTGATAACTTTATGCCAACTTTCTTATCATTCTCTTTTCTTCTTCCTTGGATCTTTATCATTGGAACCGATTGGTCGACCATGCTCCTGGCATATCTCAAATATAGAATTATCCAAGGGTATCTCAATGAGCACTAAATGCTGGAATATCATTTTTGCATCAATATAAATAATATAATTGCATGTTGTTTCACATTAATAAATTTATGAACTTCTAGTTCATATTAACTTGTTAGAGGATCTAAGTGAAAGATATTAATGATGCATTCCATATAAGTTATAACTTATGTTTTCTAGCTCTTGTTTCTCTCCTCCTAATGTTATCATTAATTATTAATCAAGTTCTTCAGGACTTTCATTGTCTATTATATCTTGAACATATTCATTAATATTTGATTTGTTTCACAACAATCACTTTGGTATTCATTTAATTCTTTCTTCTGGAATTTTGTCTACAAACATCTAACACACTTCAGGTGTGTCAGATTACTTTTATGAAAGAACAAATATGTCTGATAATAGATTTGCTCTATTTTATAGATGAGTTATATTTTAACTTATAGTTCATATATATAAGATTAAGTATCAAAATTAGATAATGATCGAAAATTCATCATATCAAATTTATAATCAATAAATTATGTAGTGAATAAATTCATGTAATGAAGTTCAAGATATCAAATTATGCAGGGCAATTTAACTTAACATATATGTCCGACTGTTATTTGTGACCTATTTTTCTGCGTTACGGTGGAGCTACCAGAACAAATATTACACATCCAAAAGATTTTAAATAGTATTTACTCGGCTGCAGGCCGGTCACAAATTATAATGGGGAGTATTTATTATAAAATGTTGGCTTTACTATAATTTGTGCAGCAACATATATCATTTCATGGCCTCAATCAAAAGACGAGCTTTCATTTTATTATTAGGGGCCGACGATTAATTATAATCACATCATTCTAAGTGCGTGCGTGGGCCAATGCTCAACTATAATCTCAATCAACGTACAATACTCGTCGAGTACTTTGGATGTGACTCACTGATCAACATCAAAACGAGTTGTCGTAATTATACAATTCATAAATTATGATCTTAATTGGAATATTTGAGCAACCAATCTCGCAAATACAATATTTTGAGATAATAATAAACATATATGTGACCATCTAGCAGATGCATCTATTTATACCATGAAATATCTAGATAGTCCAAATGAAAGAGTAATAGGCCCACATATATTTTGATGAATACGCTCAAGAAAATTCGGTGATTCATTCTCAACCCTGGTTTGTGATGTCTAATATAATTTTCCTTAAAAACATGTAGCACAAGAAAATTCATTTGATAAAAGAATCTTCTGGTTCTTTAATTGATGCATATTTGGATTCCCTGTGATTATTTGCATCATCATTGCTCCGAGATTAATGAACTTCTGGTTCATGCCAAACATGAAATTTCTTTTCGAATTAGTGAACTTCTGGTTATGTCAAATTATAAAATTACATTTCAAATTATTGAACTTCTGGTTCATGTTTAATGATAAAGTTGCTTTTCTAATTAGTAAACTTCAAGTTCATGTCAAAATTATAAAATTACTTTTCGACTGGACCAAATCTATTATGCAAAAGCATAAATAAGTTTTAAGTCAATAAACTTCTAGTTTACTAATAAATATGACTTAATTGTATTAGTCCTTCATAATACAAATCAATAGAAAAGATGCATGTTGTTCTAATATAGATTTCTTTCATGAACATTTCTCAAAATGCTTCTTAAAATGCATAAATATTGTCCACTACAATGAGGCACACATATTTATAACTCTTATTGTGCCCATACATACTTTGATATATTAGTAGTATCAAAAGAAAGAAAAATAATGATAATGATAATAACAATAATAATAAGAATATAAAATAGAATAAAAGAAATTTTTCTTACTCGGTTCTCTCTCTAACTCGTTCTTGCTAATGCACTTTAGATCAAGCGATGGCATCATTATCGGTTATCAACATTTTCATTATCGTGATAACCAACGTCGACATTATTGTTTTCTCTTTGCCTTCATGGCGGCTAAATAAAGCTCCACAAGATTCTAGGGCATACACATGAATATACCAAATGTCCTTTAATACCAATAAACTTTTAGACCATTTAAAAGTTATCTTTTGTGCGCTCTTTCCACTTTCTTGTGCGTTCTTCTGAATATAACCATCACAATGGCAAGTATAGTTTCCACCTTGATCTCTTTTACGTCCACATACACATTCACAATCACGACTTATATATGTGGTACATTCACTTCTGGGAATGATGCGGAATCAATTGTATGAAATTCATGATTTTGCTTATATACAAGAAACAATGATAGTAATTCACAATTTTAAAGCATTTTCTATTATATATTTTGTTTATTCAGGGAACAAAATAATAACTATTCTGGAGTCTTGAATTATATTTATAATACGTGATATTGTATTAACACTTGCCTTTCAATTTGTAAGTATTATTTTAATTGTTCAATGTCTGCTGGACATATGTATTTATCATCCATTTTGGATTTCACAAATAAATAAAATAAATTGAATAAATATAAAGTATCATGTAATATTTAAGAGTTTACTGAAATGGTTTTCAATTACAAACATAATTAACCATATTTTTTATTTTCCTTTAAAGAGACTTTATAGAAGTCAACAAAATATTTTGTTGTACAACAGGTACTTAAACAATGCTCTTTCATAAAATAACTAAAAACATATTTTAGAATCAGTCATAAATTATATCTTGTTGTATCTTTTCATTGTCTTGTATGATTTTCTTGTAATGGTTTCTAACATTAATATGATTTATGTTATTATTTTGCAACATTCACTTCTGGGAATTGAGTGCAATTATTTAGACAAGTTTCATATGTTTTCTTCTTTTACCACTCATTAGTTTGGTTTTCAATATATCTTACAACTCTCTTCCACTTGTTGCTGCTTCAAGAGCAAAATAAAATGTAAGGAATATCTTTATTTAATATATATATATATATATATTCTTCATCTTTTCTCAAATTATTATTTGAGAGTTGATATTCTAGATTAAGACAATAACTTCTGGTTGCGTAAATAAAATTAAGCATACAACTTCTGCTGCGTAAGTAAAAATAAACATACAACTTCTGGTTGAGTAAACAAAATTAAACAAGCAATTTCTAGTGCATACAAAATAATTTAAACGAACAACTTCTGGTGCGTGAATAAAAATAAACACGCAACTTCTGGTTACAAAATAAAAATAATTAAACAAGCAACTTCTGGTGCATTGATCTATAAAGAGAATCTGCAACTTCTCGTGTAGAGATATGTTACTTAAAAGAAGCCCGTAAAATAACGAATTTCAAGAAAAGAAAAAAAATCGAATAAAAGAAATTCAAAATAAATAATATAATGAAATATTAATAATTTGAAATTGTACCTTCTGAAGCAGAATTTCAGTTATGTTATTTAGAACTTCAAATACTTATAGTAGAGCCGTACTGATAACGTATTATAAAATAAATAACAAAAGAACAATAAAAGAGAGAAATGGAAGGAGAGAATTTCATTGAATTGTGGATTAAGAATACAATAACCACCGCCCCCTTTATAAAGTAGAGGGTGAGTGCTGGCTAAGAAATCTCTTGCCTGATTTAGAATTATAATAAAGGAAATAATCTAACCTAAATACAATAGAATATACAGTAGTAAATACCCTGCCACAAGTCCTTCCATTCTTACAAGAATTTCCTAATTTATCTTTTCTTAGGGGTCAAGTATTGGACATCCATATTAATTATATTCATAACATGTCCACATACAAAATAAAGAGAAAATTTCAACAAATTTATATCTGATGATTGTAACACGAGAAATAAAATATTTATTAAGAATTATAAATTTTTAAAGAAGAAAAAAAAATTATATTTTAATCAGACCATCTGATTAAGATCTGATGGCCAGGAACAAATTCAATGGTTCTCACTAAATCGGGGATGGAACACAAAACGCCAATTCAACCAATTATATGATTATGTTTTAATTACCACTAATTATTGTCATAAAATATCAATAAATTTGAAAAAATGAATGGTTAAGATTCAACAAAAAATTTGATCGAATAATTAAGATAAAAATGATGATGTGGCCTTTTGAGAAGGCTCAAAAGTAAGTGAAAATAAGGGGTTGGGGTTAATTGATTTGAGGTTGAATATGAATGTGTTAGTTATGCTTACCGGCTATAAATAAAGATTTGAGGTTGAAGTATCTTCATCTGACCAGTATCTAAATGAGATCTATTCTTTTCTAGGCTTTGAGATGTGCTTGTTAGGATGCACAACGATGCACCTTTTTGCAATTATCTATACAATGCTAAAAGACTTTTGTAATATTTGATGGTTAGTCTGTGTCAAAATATTCAAATTCCATTTGTCAAGTATGAAATAATGGTGAAATTGAATAAAAAATAATAGATCGATTATCAAGAACACAATGAATCAAGAGATTTTATTGAAATAAATAGCACTACTAAGATATATTATGGACTATTTGATGTCCATTTGATGCATTAACTATGCTTTAAAATACCACCTTTTTCTTTAGGCGCTATTTGCAGGATTTTTTGAAATGTCAGATCACATCTTGTCTCTTTGCAATAATTTTAGAATAAGATTGGTCTTATATAACCATGAAATAAATAAAATTACCATTCTATTATGCAAAAGATACATGCTACATTAATATTTGCGCATGTTTCTACAATTTTGTATTTTAAATTTCTGTCAGCTAATTCTATGCAAACTAAAAATGGAAAGTCTGAAATAGAAACATATATTTCTTTCTGTGACAAAGCTAAATACTTCAATATAAAAGCATCTTTAGTTGCTGACCGGTAAAAAAAGAATACAAATTATAACATAAGTATCCAATAAAAATATAAACTACAATTTCATAATTCAACACATTAAGTTTAGTTTCTGGACTGGGACTGCAAAAAGTCAAAATATCACTTACCAAAACTGCAAATATTAAGTTGCAGTCCTGGAAGGCTAAATTAGAAAATTTCCAATAAAACAAAGAAGGGCATTTTGTAGAAATTTACGTATAAAAAGCATGGTCGTTCTCCTAAAGTTACCTTGACGTGGATCCTAATATTTCAAGTGTTAAAATAATAATAAACCTAGTATTTATTTAATAATTCTATTTACTTATGTGTAGTTATGTGAAGAGTTGTGTATGTATGAAAATAGGTGTGTAATTATGTGAGAAATTGTGTGTGTGAAAAATTGTGTAGGTGTGTCAAAGAGTGTGTATGTGTGTGAAATGTTTTATATATATGTGAAAGGGTGTGTCTAGATAATAAGAGTCTATGAGGAGATGCCTCTATATAAGCATGTCTTCTGTGTGTCATTTGTAATGATGAGATAATAATAATGGAAAAGAGAGAAAATTTATGTTCTTCATTTTATTACCAATTTCATTTTTCTAACAAGTGAGACCAGAGCCATCGTTAATACCGTTATGGCCGGACAATCAAGTTTTCCTCGTCTTAAGAAGACGAATTACGAGAATTGGAGTGTCCAATTGAAGACACTTCTCGGATCGGAGAATCTATGAGAGATAGTGAAAACCGGTTATGACGAACCGGACCCAACTCCAACAAAGGGTGTCGCATTGAAGTTGTTGAAGGAAAGTCGCAAGAATGATAAGAAGGTGTACTACCTCTACCAAGCGGTCGATGAATCCGCTTTCAAAAAATCGTCGGTGTACAAAATTCAAAGGAGGCAGGGGAATTATCCAAACGGCCTATAAAGGGGCCGAACGAGTGAAGCAAGTTCGCTTACAAATACTTCGAGACGAACTCGAAGCGATGAAGATGAAGGAATCAGAGAGAGTTTTCGACTATGTTACAAGGATTCTTACCGTTAACAATCAATTAAAATGGAATGGTGAGACTCTAAGTGACGGGCGAATTGTGGAGAAAATTCTTCGGTCTTTGACCGATGAATTCGAAAATGTTGTGTGCGTGATTGAGGAGTCCAAAGATTTGGACGAAGTGACAGTAGATGAGTTGATGGGATTGTTGGAAGACCATGAGGCGAGAAAGAAGAAAAGGAAGCAAGAGACATTAGAGGAAGCGCTACAAGCGAATATGTCGATTTCTGATGAGAAAAAAAATAGAGGCCAATAAAATCGTGGTCGAGGGCGCGGTTGTGGCTATAGTCATGGTCGTGGAAGAGGAACTGTAAGAAAAGGCGTTTCATCTTGAATTGATCCGCGATTCTTCATAGATTGCCTATGGCACAGGGTTGAGGAGATAGTGCAACGAGTCATCTCCCTGAAACGAGTCACGTTCTTTTCTCTTCATTTCACAACTCAGTTTTGATCCGATGTTCTGTGACGAACAGGTTCTTGAGATCGTGTAATGGGTCATTTTTGTGAAACGAGTCATCCCTTCTCTTTTAGCTTCCAATTTTCTGCCATTTTTATCCAGCATTAAACTCGACTTAAACGTTTGCTTTTCCTTGCGTTACAACACCAACTATCACTCCCAAAATATCCCTTTTGCTCCTCACTAACTCGTAGCAGTTTGAGTTTCGAAAAATGATCAAGAATAGCTCGAATTTAAGCTCGAAAACCTCCTTGAATTTAAGTTTTCGCCATTATTGAGATGAGCTCAGATTTCGAGTTCCAGCTCCCTCCTCAGTCAACGAAACTCAAAACGATAACTCACGCTGTCTCCAGTATCCCCCCACGAAGCTCCTTGATGAATTACAAACTTTTCTTTTCCTTCTACTTCCTGAATTTCACCTTTGATCGCGACTCGACCAAACATAACCAAAAACACCAACTCACAATTCAAAACCCATTTATAACATGTTTCCAGATTGAATTGAAGCTAGCAACTCCTTCTCACCCCTCCCACAATGCCTTATGAACCTTCTTTATGGTTTAATCATCAAAGACATTCGAGTTTCATTAATGGCGCCAAGTTCAGTTTTCAAAACTGTTTGAGTCATTTCGTCGAACAGTTTATCTTCGCTCTTCAAACTCGAATTTCTCTCTCATTTTTGAGTCATTCTCAGAGTGTTTGGTATCCATGGAAAGGGCAGAGAGTAAGGAATCTGATGGTAATGGTTTTGGTGAAGGAAAGAGGTCTCTAGAGGAAATGGTAGCTCGAATACCCTTTTCAGTTCACGGTTATGGTTGAATTTGGGTTTTTTCGCGTTTTCCTGGTGATTGTTAAAGATCCAGCTCCTTTGGACCTGACAGGCAGTCTTGGGTCGTCGAGACGAGTCATTTGACAGTAAGTAAACCTACTTCTGCTTGACTAGTTGTTGACTTTGACCCAGTCAACTAAACAGAAGATTCTGAGAGTTGTAGAAGGTTGCTGGTGGCGAAGCTAGTACCGTTGGATTCGTCTCGTCGAGCTAACGGGGCCTCTTTTGGGATAGTTGACTTTTGGTTTACTAGGCGATTTTTCGGGTTTGACTTTCATCTTTTTGTGGATTTTGTAGGATTCGGCTTGGATGTTTGGTTGAAGAAGGGTCGTAAAAAG
The DNA here is from genome assembly GCA_027726005.1 of Juncus effusus. Classification (NCBI taxonomy): domain Eukaryota; kingdom Viridiplantae; phylum Streptophyta; class Magnoliopsida; order Poales; family Juncaceae; genus Juncus; species Juncus effusus. The sequence goes on along the minus strand of CM050892.1, from coordinate 8,810,247 downwards.
TTGGAAAAATGTGTTTAGGGTTTTTATGGAGATTTGTGGAGAATTCAGCCATCTTTGATCCATGATTTGCGGATCGGCCTTTCATTTGGAGTTGAGTTTTTACCAAGTTCTCCAAATATCATTTTCATGGTGTTTTTACCTGAAAAATCACATAAAAGTGTATTAAGAGTTTCAAAATTAATTTTTATTAATTTTAAATACTTTTTATATATTTTATGTGATTTAAGAGTGAATTTTATATGATACAAATCCAAAAAAATATGTATAAAAATACACATTACTGTACAAAAATAAAGTAGTACGATACTATAATTGTGACAAAATTGGTCACTACGCATTAGATTGTTGGGACAAGAAAGTTGATGAAAAGATGAATTTTGCCAACAAAGAAGATGCGAGTAATGAAGTGTGGCGTTATTAGCATGTAAGAAGTTTGGTTCCGACAAAAGTTGCCTGTGGCTTTCAGATACTTGTTGGAGTAATTATATGTGCGGCTATAAAGATACGTTTGTTGAGATGGATGAGAAAGTGAACGGAGATGTGTCTTTTGGAGATGCGTCAAAAGTGAAGGCGAAGGACTAAGAAAAAATTCTAATTCAATTGAAAGATGGTAGCCAACGTTATATTACTAACATGTATTATGTCCCGAAAATGAGGAGCAATATTTTGAGTCTTGGACAATTATTGGATATGAGAACCAACTTTGTATTCTTTTTTGCGAATAATTTTGTCATGAGCGATGATCAACTTTTCTTTGTAAGCTTCAATGCGAAGTTCTTCCAATTCTTGAATTTGCATTTTCCCCAATACCACATCTTTTGGGTAAACTTGGTTGACTTTCTTGATTGCCCAAAAAGGTTTATGCTCAATTTCTACCGATAGATGACAACTCTCTCCATACACGAGTTTGAAAGGAGTCATCCCTATCGGTATTTTGTATGCGGTACGATAGGCCCATAATGCAACCCCAAGCCTTTGACTCCAATCGTTGCGAGACGGGTTAACCACTTTCTCAGGCATTATTTTAATTTCACGATTGGAGATTTCAGCTTGTCCATTAGTTCGGGCACGGCATGCGGTCAACATACGATGTTGAACATGATAGTTTTTCAAAAGTGTTTCGAGGTATTTGTTGTTGAAATGAGAGCCCCTATCGCTAATGATAGGTTTAGATACTCCAAAACGCTAAAAGATGTTCTTTTTAAGGAACTTTATCACCGTTTTGGAGTTGGCATCTCTTGTTGGTATTGCCTCAATCCACTTAGACACATAGTCGACATACACAAGAATGTACAAATAACCATTTGATTGAGGGAAAGGGCCCATGAAATCTATCCCCCAAACATCGACAAGCACAGAAAACAATAAAGTTTTTAGAGGTATTTCGCTTTGGGTGCTGATAAATCACGACGTTACTGTAGCGACCCTGTAGCGACAGTATATAAAAACTGAAAACAGTATATACAAACATATGAACTGAAAACAAACAATATATAAAAATTCATTCTATAAAACAGTATATATTAAAAAAAAATGAAAACAATATATGCATACATATAAACTGAAAACAAACAGTATATAAAAATTCATTCGGTACACAATATATATTTAAAAAAATGAAAACGGTATAGAGCATATATTGGAACGTGAGAAAACAATATATAATTTCAATCCGTCGATACATTACGCCCGCATGATTTCCAATTTCCCTTTCGCTTTTGTGGGTTAAATTTCCCATTTTCTAGCAATTCTTACAACTCTTTACAAAAGAATGAGCATCTTTCTAAAGGGTAGGTCAATATAAACCATTTTGGAGCACCTTTGGCTTGTGCGTTGGGCTCCAAAGTGGCCCCCACATTCTAAGGAGTGATAGAAAGACAATACCGAATTGAAGTCGCAATTGGGCACGCATTTGCGCACCATTTGATCGGAGCAGATCTTGTAGAGGAGTGGGTCTTCCCAAAAATAGTAGCGCGAGTTGTTCTTGAGTTTGTCCTTCTGAGCGCGAGAAAGCGTGTTCAGAATTTGTCCCGTCTCCAAAAGATTGACGATGTCTGCATACCAAGGTGTACTCATCTGGATTGAGTAGTGATGCTCGTTAGGAAACAACTCGTTGATCGAAAGGATGTCACCTTCTTTCGTCGGGAGTCGACTAAGATGGACGGCGACGAGATTCTCCGTGCTCTTCTTGTCTCGAATCTCCACATTGAATTCTTGACGGAGGAGAAGCCATCGTAAGAGGCGTGGTTTGCACTCCTTCTTCATCAAGACGTGAGGATCCTTACCGACCGGTTGGCTTAAGACGGCATCAAAACTCGATGCACTTATATCGCACATGACCTCGAATGGGGGGTTCCACTAGGGTGGTTTGACTGCATCAAGGAGCTTAAGAAGCTCCTTCTTAACCACCTCCATCATCACTGGGTTCGAACGCCTTTGAGCCTCCCTCGAGGGCTTGGCTCCTTCCTCGAGGGCAATCTTGTGCATACAAGTCACATGACTGATTCCTGGCTTGTTGGTCAATGTCCACCCTATTGCCTTCTTGTGTTTCACCAAGATGTCCACCAGGCGCCATTCCTGATCGGATGTAAGGTTGGAAGCGATGATGACAGGTAGAGTTTCGTCTAGCCCGAGGTATGTGTACTTGAGATGACCTGGGAGAGATTTGAGCTCGAGTTTTGCCGCTTTCTCGATGGATGGTGGCGTTCGCTCTCCTGAGATCTTGAGTTCCGTTGTTATCGGACCTGAAAAAGAAAGAATTTCCTCTATCCTGCACTTTTTAGAGTAGGCACGTTAATATTTTCAATTTCTTGTATTATTTTGTCACTTTCATTACCTAACAAGTTATCATTCTTTTGGTTTTCTAATGTGTTCACATTTTCTATTTCATCCCAAAACTCATCAAAATAATCATTAAAAGAGTATAAAGAATGAGAATACTCCCTTATAAGTTGTTCGTCGACGAGCTCGTCAATTTCGTCGATGATGGAGATGCTCGACATGTTGTGGTCGTCTGAAAAATTCATCCCATCAAAGATGTTGAAGGAGATATTCTCGTTGTTGAATCCATCAACATGGTTCCCGGTCTCCCTAAGAGAATGGAAGAGGAATCCGCTGTGCTCCCCATCTCGATGATATAAAAATCGGCTGGTAAAACTAGACCATTCACCCTGACTAACACACCTTCCACAACTCCTAGAGGTCGGATTCCGGAATGGTCTGCAAGAGTCACCACAACTCGAGTGTTCTTCAGACTACCCAGGTCAAGAGTCTCGTAAACGGACCTAGGCATTATATTTATCACAGCCCCCAAATCAAGCATGCATCTCGTGAATTGCTGGTGCCCAATGGTACAGGGAATGGCGAAGATTCCCGGATCTTTTTCCTTTAGGGGAAGTCTCGCGTCTACACTTAAAACTACAGAGAGGTTCATTTTTTCGTCCCCTTCTAACCTTCTCTTATTCGTGCACAAGTCTTTTATAAACTTGGCAACGTTGGGGAATTTTTCGATAGCGTCAACGATGGGAATGTTTATCTCCACCTTTTTGAAAATCGCAAGTATGTCCTTTTCGGCTTCTGCCTTTTTGTTCACCGCTAAACGGTACGGGAATGGTGACTTTGGCACGTAAACTCTCTCTTCTTTTTTTCCTTTTTCCTTCTCATCTTTCTCTTTTTCTTTTTGTTTCTCTTTTAAATTTACATTTACATTTACATTTACATTTTCATTCTCATTCACAATTACACTTTCATCATCTAACCATAATTTCTCATCTTTCTCCCCTTGTTCTTCACTCCACTTCACAACAATCTCTTGTTCCTCTCTAGGAAATTCAACCTCTTTCCCTCTTCTCAATTGAATCACAAGAACGGCTTTGACGTCTGGTCCCCTACCTTGAGATGGAAGCTTGTTATCAACCTATCCCTTTAGGACGTTAACTTCATCCGTCATTTGCCTCATTTGCATTTCCATGTCTTGAACTTGTCGACTCGTTGTCGCTTGACCTTGGCTAAGGGAGTTCATCTCATTCTCCATCATCCCCAATTTCATTGTAAAGGTCGAGAAACCATTCGTCATAAAAGCCATCATTTTGTCAAATTTCTCGTCGAGAGAGGGAGGTTGAGTGGTTGATGAAGAAGGTTGAAGAGGTTGTTGAGGTTGCACGTTGGGGTGAGTGTAAAGTCCTTACCTTTCGGGTTGTTGTTGTTGTTGAGGAAATTGTTGTTGAGTCTCCTCCGTTCTCCAATGAAGGTTAGGGTGTTTTCTTCCAGGATCGTAAGCATATTGGGGATCTTGGTAATCATAACTCCCTTGGTTTCCCCCAAAATTTCCCATCGCATTCACATCCTGTTGAAGAGTTTCGCATTCATTGGTTAAATACGATGTACTCTCACAAAATACACATTTCATAGGTTCAATTTTTTCCCCATCCGCGTTGAGCATTTGGCTAAATCTCGTCTCAAAATTTGCGGTGATTCGGGACTCCATTGTCTTGAAATCTACCGCGTTGGTAGCATTCTCTTCTCCACCTCTTACACTACGACCTCTCATTCCTTCCGCATTCATCACAATGAGTTCTCGCACTTGGGAGGGTGCCAGATGGTCGAGGTTTCCTCCTGCTAAGCATTGGAGAACACGAGCGTCGAGGTAGTTCATGCCTTCAAGGAATTGGGCGATGAGAGAGGTTTCCTCTAGGTTGTGCATAGGACAGGATGCACATAAACGGACAAAGCATTCATAGTACTACTGTAGGTTTTCTTCACCCCTTTGCTTGATCCCTGTTAGACCGCAGCTTGGCGGTAAGCGATTCGGGGTAGTAGCGCTTGAGCAAATGTTGGGCCACCTCCTTGTAAGTGGTTGAGCAAGTCTCTTGGAGCATCGCCTGAAGTATGAGAAAAAAGAGTGAGTTTAATATTATCCAAATCCTTAACTTGCCCAAAAAGAGTCGTGCATTTACGATTTAATTCACCCAGATGTGTGTAAGGATTGTCATTGCTATGTCCCTCAAAGACAATTTAAAGTTTGGCATAGTTGGTATCACAATATTTCCTGGATTCTTTTGAAAATTGTGTGCTAAAAGTTTTCCTAATGTTTTTTTTCTTCTGCCATTTTCACTTTATCTTGATCTTCTAAGGGTTCTTTTCAACTTTTACAACTTGAGATGATGATGATAAGGATGATGAATCTAAAATATTTTTTAAGTCCTCTAAGTAATTTCACACGTGTATATGTGGAAATGAGTGTAGAGTGTCGATACACTAGGACGTGTGGCCTTAAAATTTAACTTTTTATCCAACATTTTGATCTAATATAAGATTTAGTTCAAGAAATGTTTGTTGCTGTTTAATAAAGGCAAGAAAAGATTCAAGAAGTTCACACAAGAAATAAAGATTTTATTTTTAAAAATTCAAACAAAAAGTAGAGAAGTCATGACAATTTATATGGCATGTGAATCATTAATCACAAATAATATCAATTTATCTAAATGATTTTTAAAAGCAAGGCTTGACCAAATTCTTTCCTAAAAAATAATCAACAAATAAATCAAATATTAGATCTATTCAAAAACTTTCACTTTCGAGTTTTTCATATACTTGATTTAAAATCTTTTTTGAATATATTAAAATCTCTTCCAAGTTCTTGATACTCAAACAAATCTCAACACAACAGACAAAAATTTCAAACCAAGTTATCCTTCCAAATAACTCAAGCCAATTCTCATTTCGAAGTGCCAGAATTTAATCTCTTAATTACTAGAATAAAAATACAAGTTCAACTAAAGATTTCATCACAAATATCATACAAAAAGTCTTTCCTACTATGAAAATTACTCAGTCATGTCCACAAAAACCATATTCATAATTACTTGAGCCATATAATTCATTCAACAAAAATAAAGAATAAATAAGAAAAATAAAGAGGAAAAAAAATGAATCAAACCCTAAAGATAAGAATCAATTTAGAATCCTCCCATCTTGATTGATCACGCCTTGCTCCTTCTAGAACCAGCTCATTTTTCTCCTTACAAAAATTCTACTCTCTTTCTTCTCTCAAGAAATTAGGGTTTTGAAGCTTGTGGACATTAATGGTGGAGGAAAAAGAAAAAAAAGAATGGTGGAAATGAAGGTGTAAAAATGAATGGATGTGGATGTGAGAACGGATCCCTTTAGAGAGAGAAATGAGGGTTATTTTATAGAGATTTGTCCTAGAAAAGATTTGGAAATAAGGTTGTGTAACTAAAAAAAAAAGATATTCCGATTTTAATTTGGATAGTAATTTGGGTGATATTTAGCATTTCCTACCTCATTTCATTATTCAAAATCTGACTAAAATTGTGTATGTACACTTCTGGAAGCCTCCTATCATTTTCCCAATTATTCACCAAGATTGACACGTGGCACAGCATGAATGGAGGAATTAAAGGAACCTCGGACTGACGCAGCACATTTTCTGAGATAATGTCGCCACGTGTCCTCTTATTACTGGCCCAATCCACTCATCGTACTGATTAATTCTGAACCTTATACTTACTTGCGTCAGATGCTGCACAATTTCCTCTCCATTTCTCTAAACCGGACGATCCATTAACTGTTAAAACATATTCATATAGGGAAATGAAGGTGTGCTGTCCTGAATGAAGTGGAGGAGAAGATCCTCGTACTGACCAAGGCAAGTCTCCTGGGGATCAGCTCGCCACGTGTCTATCTTCGGTTGGAAGGATTTTTGAATTAGGTCAGAGAAGGAATATAGCAGGGAATCATGTGAAGTTCATTCTCCATTTAATTAAATGGATGTGTCCAGTAATTTTCTGATCGCATGTAATAGGGGGACTGGAGTCATCCTGTCGTTTAGAAAATGGCGAGGATTGGTTATTAAGATAGAGGAAAAGGCGTTTCATCTTGAATTGATCTATGATTCTTCGTAGATTGCCTGTGGCACAGGGTTGAGGAGATAGTTCAACGAGTTGTCTCCGTGAAACGAGCCACGTTCTTTTCTCTTCATTTCTCTTTTAGCTTCCAATTTTCTGCCATTTTAATCCAGCATTAAACTCGACTTAAAAGTTCGCTTTTCCTTGTGTTACAACACGAATTATCACTCCAAAAATATCCCTTTACTCCTCACTAACTCGCAGCGGTTTGAGTTTCGAAAAATGAACAAGAATAGCTCGAGTTTTATCTCGAAAACCTCCTTCAGTCTTTATTGTTTAATCATCAAAGACATTCGAGTTTCATTAATGGCGTCAAGTTCAGTTTTCAAAACTGTTTGAGTCATTTCGTCAAACAGTTTATCTTCACTCTTCAAACTCGAATTTCTCTCTCATTTTTGCATCATTATCAGAGTGTTTGGTATCCATGGAAAGGGCAGAGAGTAAGGAATCTGATGGTAGTGGTTTAGTGACTGAAAGAGGTCTCTAGTGGAAATGGTAGCTCAAATACGCTTTTTAGTTCACGGTTATGCTTGAGTATGGGGTTTTTCGCGTTTTCCTGGTGATTGTTAAAGATCCAGCTCCTTTGGACCTGACAGGAAGTCTTGGCTCGTCGAGACGAGTCGTTTGACAGTAAACAAGACTACTTATGAGAATTTTGAATTTTAGCGATTTTTTCGAGCGGGAGTTGACTGTTTGACTAGCTGTTGACTTTGACCTAGTCAACTAAACTTTGACCAGAAGATTTTGAGAGTTGTGGAAGGTTGCCGGTGGCTAAACTGGTACCGTGGGATTCGTCTCATCGAGCTAATGGGACCCCTTTTGGGACAGTTGACTTTTGGTCAACTAGGCGATTTTCCGGATTTGACTTTCGTCTTTTTGTAGATTTTGTAGGAGTTTGGCTTGGATGTTTGGTTGAAGAAGGGTCGTAAAAAGTTGGAGAAGTGTGTTTAGGGTTTTATGGATATTTGTGGAGAATTCGGCCATCTTCGGTCCAGGATTTGCAGATCGGCCCTTCATTTGGAGTTGATTGTTCACTAAGTCTAGTGTATTAAGAGTTCCAAAATTATTTTTTTATTAATTTTAAACACTTTTTATATATTTTATGTGATTTAAGGGTGAATTTTATACGATAAAAACCCAAAAATGTGTATAAAAATACACATTACAATGCAAAAATAAAGTAGTACGATGCTATAATTGTGACAAAATTGGTAATACTATGCATCGGATTGTTGGGACAAGAAAGTTGATGGAAAGATGAATTTCGCCAACAAAGAAGATGAGAGTAATGAAAGTGTGGCGTGTTGTATTCGGATACGGGTGCGAATAATCATATGTGCGGCTATAAAGATACGTTTGTTGAGATGGATGAGAAAGTGAACGAAGATATATTTTTTGGGATGCGTCAAAAGTGAAGGTGAATGGACAAAGAAAAATTCTAATTCAATTGAAAGATGGTAGCCAATGTTATATTACCAACGTGTATTATATCCCGGATATGAGAAGTAAAATTTTGAGTCTTGGACAATTATTGGAGATGGGTTATTCTGTTAATATGAAGGATAGAAGTCTCTAATTGCAGGATAAAAATAAAAAACTACTTGCTCATGTAAAGATGGCGAAGAATCGGATGTTCTTATTAAATATCAAGAACGCTCGAGCGACGTGTTTGAAGGCGTGTGTTGGTGATGAATCGTGGTTTTGGCAGCTTCGATTTGGACATCTCAACTTTGGAGGGCTCAAATAATTGGCGAGCCAGAGGTCCCGACAAATTTTGTGAACGTTGTGTGTTTGGCAAACATCAACGGAGTAGTTTTCCTAAAGAAGTGAATTATCGTGCAAATATACTGCTAGAGTTGATACACACCAACATTTGTGGAGCCATCAAACCTACGTCATTGGGTGAGCACCGTTATTTCATTACATTAAATAATGATTACTCGAGAAAAAAAAAGGGTTTATTTTCTCAAGGAGAAGTCGGAAGTTTTTGGTATTTTTAAGAAATTTAAGGTTCTTGTTGAGAAAGAAAGTGGTAATTATATCAAGGTGTTGAGGTAGGATCGAGGCGGTGAATTTACTTCATCCACTTTTGATTTATTTTGTAAAGAGAATGGCATAAGACGAAATTTAACGGAGCCTTACTCACCTCAACAAAATGGTATTGTGGAACAGATGAATCGGACCATTCTTGACATGGTTCGGAGAATGCTGAAAAGTAAGAACATGCCCAAGGAGTTTTGGGCCGAAGCAGTGATTTGTACGGTTTATTTGAGAAACCGATGTCCAACGGCAAGTGTGGAGAGTATGACCCCACATGAATCTTTGTCTGGTAGAAAATCGTCCGTATATTATTTGAGAGTATTCGAAAGTGTTACTTATGCTTATGTTCCAGATCAAAGGCGCGTCAAACTTGATGACAAGAGTGTGAAACTTATCTTCATCGGTTGTAATGGTAGATCAAAGACGTACAAACTTTATGATCCTTTTAATAAAAGGATACGTATAAGTCGTGATGTGCAAGTTGAGATGAAGGAAGCATGTGGTGTTGGAATACACAAATGAAGATTCCTCATTTAGAAGAAGAAGAGGAAAAGGAAGAAACCCCGACCCGGTGATACTGATAACACCATCATCATCACCAACAAGCCATCTCCCTCTTTACCCGATGATGAGATAAGGCGAAACCCAAGAGTGAGGAGATTGCGTGATTTATATGAGGCGACACGTGAGTTGCATTTGGTATGTCTTTTGGCGAAAGGTGAAAATATCACTTTCGCAGAAGCGGTTGATGATAGTAAGTGACGAGCCGCTATGGATGAAGAAATATATTCGATTGTGAAGAACGATACTTCGGCAATTGTATCTTTACCTAGGGTCATAAACCCATCGGAGTGAAGTGGGTTTATAAGAAAAAGGTGAACGCACAAGGTGAAGTCGAACGATAGAAAGCAAAACTTCTTGCGAAAGGTTACAATCAACAAGAGATGATTGAAATGTTTGCTCTTGTGGCTCGAATGAAAACTGTTCGACTTCTTATTTCGTTGGCGGCTCAATCGGAATGGTCTATTTATCAAATGGACGTTAAATCGGAATTTTTGAATGGTGTTCTAGAGAAAGAAGTTCATATCGAGCAACCTCCGGGTTTACATTTACATTTTTATTCTCATTCACAACTACATTTTCATCTTCTAGCCCTAATTCTTCGTCTTTCTCCTCTTGTTCTTCACGCCTTTTCACAACAATCTCTTTTTCCTCCCTAGGAAACTCAACCTCTTTCCCGCTTCTCAAATGAATTGCGAGAATGGATTTGGTGTCAGGTCCCCTTCCTTGAGATTGGAGCTTGTTATCAACCTGTCCCTTTAGTACATTAACCTCGCCTGCGATTTGTTTCACTTGCATCTTAAGATTTTGCATTTGACGGCTTTGGATCGCTTGATCTTGTGAAAGACTTGCTTGAACTTGTGAGATTACCGAGATTTGACCTTGTGAGATTACCGAGATTTGACCTGTGAGCTTATTTTCCACACTTGAGAGCTGGTTTTGGAAACCAGAAAATTGTCCCGTAAGACCTTGCATCATAGCCATTAGTTGGGTCATGTCCGAATTCGAAGATGAAGATTCAGAAGAAGATGGTTGTGTGTTTTGAGGGGAGTTTGAGTAGGTTGAGAGTGTTGGGGTTGCGTGTTTGGGTGGACATAGAGGCCTTGTCTTTGGTGTTGTTGTTGAGGAATTTGATTCTCCTCCATTCTCCAACGAAGGTTAGGATATTTTCTTTCAGCGTCGTAAGTGTATTGGGATTTTTGGTAACCATAACCCCCTGGTTTCCCCCGTAATTTCACACCGCATTCACATCCTCTTGGAGACTCGGGCACTCATCAGTGGCATGGTCCGTTAATCCACACAACCCGCACTTCTTTGGTTCGAGTTTTGCACCCACGGCATTTAAAACTTGATTTAACTTGGTAACGAGTTTGGCGGAAAGTTGAGATTCTAATGCATTGAAGTCAACAGCATTAGCCATGCTGACTTGGTCTCCCCTTCCCCATCCTTGGTTTCTTCGAGCTATTTTCTCGATTAGTTTGAGTACTTGAGAAGGGGTTTTGTCGTCGATGGACCCTCCTGCTGTGCACATTAGGAGTCGATTTTCAAGATAGTTCATTCCTTCGAGGAATTGGTCGATGAGTGTGCTTTCCTTCAAAGCATGGTTGGGACAAGATGTGCATAGTTGCACAAATCTCTCATAGTACTCCTGAAGACTTTCACCACTCTCTTCGCTAATTCCTGTAATGTCCTTCCTTAGCTTGGCCGTCAAAGAATCGGGAAAGTATCGTTCGATGAAGCGTGTTGCTACGTCCTCAAATTTCTCGAAGGGTCCTCCTTGGAGGTGTTTGATCCACTTCCGTGGTGCGTCTGCTAAAGAATGAGAGAATAGGGTGAGTTTAATATTATTGAGATTAGTAGAATTTCAAAAAAGTGCCGTGCAAACTCGATGTAGATTTCTAAGATGTTTATGTGTATTCTCATTTTTCAACCCTTCAAAGATAGGTAATGCACTTAAGATTAATGGATTTAGTTTAAAGTTTGGTACGTTAGGCACAACTATATTTCCAGGATTTTGTTCCATTTGGTGTTTCAGAAGTTCTCCTAAAGTCCTTTCTTGAGCCATGTTTATATTATTTTAGTCTTTTAAGGGTTCTTTTTCAACTTTTATAACTTGATATGATGATGATGATGATGATGATGATGAATCTAAATAAGGAAAATGAGAGAAAAGTCCTGATGAAGATGGATGGATGTAGAGATTGTTTGTCGAGTCTTGAGCTTTTTCTTGTAGCTCTTCCACGAGTGGTAGCTCAATTTTTGGACCTTGAGTTCGCAAGGAAGGAGAAGCCTCCACGCTCAGATTTCCTCTTGAAGAGGATGAAGAACTCGTCACACCTCTCCCCTTGTTCTTCTTGATTTCCCGAAGCTCCTTGTTAATCTCTGGATTTAGAGGTATTTGAGGTTCGCCTTGCAATCTAGTCCTTCTCATATACCTTCAAAACAAACAAAAAAAACACTATAGCAAACGTGAGTTCGTTAGTCAAAATTTAATGCAAGCCACCTCCCCGGAAATGGCGCCATTTGTAAGAATGTGTAAATCGTGTCGTTTACGATTTACAATCTTAGCAAAATTATTTATAATTCCCCTGGTTAATTCTTTCACAAATGTATATGTGGTGTGCGAGTTTAGGGTGTCGATCCACAAGAGGCAAGGCCTTAAATAATTAACTTTTTCATCTCACTTTTCATTTAGTGTTGTAGTTTAAAAGGTTGTTGTTGATGTTTTAATAACAAAAAGAAAAATGCGAGGGAAAATAAAAATAAAATTTTGTTTTTAAAAGTTCAAAACGGGAAAGTAGGAAAATATTGACGATGCGTGTGACATGTTAATCTTTAATAGCAATTTATTAATAAGATTTAAAAGCAAAGCTTGACTATATGCTTTTCAAAAAATAATCAACAAATAAATCGATAATTAAATCTACTCAAAAACTTCTATTTTCAAGTTTCACAAATGCCCGATTTAAAACCTTATTTGAATAAAAGAACAACTTTTCCAAGTTATTATTACTCAAACAAATATCAACACTTCTCGCAAATATTTTAATTTAAATTATTCTTCCAAATAACTCAATTTTAGTTCTCATGAAAATTTAATCTCAAATTATCATAATAAAATGCAAAGTTTAACTTAAGATTTCATTAATAAATGTCACATGAAAAGTCTTTCACTACTATAAAACTACTCACTCATGTCCACAAAAATCATATTTACAAATCCTTGAGTCATTTTATCCATCCAAGAAAATGAAAGAATTAAAGAAGAAAATAAGAAGAAAATAGATCGAACCCTAAAGATGACAATCGTTCTCGATTCTTTCCCCCTTCTTGGTTGATCTAGCACTTGCTCCTTCTAGATTAAGCACTCTCTCCTTGAAAATCTTACTCTCTCTTTCCTCTCATGAAATTATGTTTTGAAGCTTTGTAGACATTAATGGTGGAAGAAGAAGAAGAAGAAGAAGAAGAAGAATGGTGGACATAGATGAAGAAAATGAGTGTGATAATGAATGTGAGAATGTTGTGTGAATGATGTCATTAGAGAGAGAAAGGGTGGTCATTTTATAGAGAGGTTTGACCTACAAAAGATTTGAAATTAGGGTTGTGGGACTAAAAAAAGAGCTTGATCCGGATTTTGTTTTGGGTAGTAATTTGGGGGGTATTTAACACTCTTTTTCCATCTTTTCTATTCAAATTTAGCTTGGGTACACTCTTGGGAGTTCTATAGCTTTTACCCTTCCAAACCTTAGACTCTACACGTGACACATTATGATTGGCCCAATTATCCCCTCAAAATTCAGCTAATTCTCTCGTACAAACAAAAAAATGCCATGTGGCATCATACTATTGGGTAAAATAGATACCTCGTACTGATCAGCTACTGACTCGGCTTGCTTTTGCAGAAAACGCGTCTTCTCCGTTTTATACAACCGGCGTGTTCAATGCTTTTTGAACCGTGTGTTATGAGGGTAATGGAGTGCGTCCAATCTCTGAGAAAATGGAGAAGCTCTTCTACTCGTTTCTGCAGAAACGCGTTTCTTAACGCGTATCGACACGTGTCGGATGTTGATTGGGGGGCATGCTCTGCTGCGGTTCAGCGAAATCTGAGGAGATATTATGCTTGTGGCTTTATATGTGGATGATTTAATTTGTGCGGGTAATAATCGTCATATGATTGATGATTTTAAGAAAGCCATGACGCATGAGTTTGAAATGACCGATTTGGGACTTATGTCATATTTTCTCGGTCTTGAAGTGAGGCAAAGCAATAATGGTATTTTCATTTCGCAAGAAGCTTACGCAAAAGAAATACTTTGAAGGTTTAAGATGGAGGATTGCAATCTGGTAATACACCGGTTGAAAATGGCGTAAGATTATCTCGTTTTGATGAAGGCACGGTGATTGATCGAAAGTTGTATAAGAGTTTATTTGGGAGCTTACGGTATCTTACGTGCACAAGACCATGTATTTTGTATGGTGTCAGCCTAGCAAGCCGGTATATGGAGGAATCCAAGTCTACACATTGGAAACCGTTAAAACGAATTCTTCGTTACATCCGAGATATACTATCGCTTGGATTATTCTATTCGCATACTAATAATTTTGTTCTTTCTATATATTCAGATAGTGATTGGGGAGGAGACGTGGGCGATAGAAAGAGTACTTCGGATTTTGTGTTTTATATGGGTGACGTGGCATTTACGTGGCTTTCCAAGAAACAACCAATTGTGACGCTATCAACGTGTGAGGGGGAGTACGTGGCAGCATCTTCATGCATGTGTCATGCGATATGGTTAAGAAGGTTATTAGGTGAGATGAGTTTAGCTCAAGATGGATCAACAGAGATTCGTGTTGACAATAAGTCGGCAATTGCATTGGCAACGAATCCACTGCATCATGAGAGGAGTAAACATATTGATGTGCGATTTCATTTTATTCGAGAGCATGTGAAGAATGGTGGCGTGGAGATGATTCACGTGACGAGTAAATACCAAGTAGCCGATATCTTCATGAAACCCCTTATGGTGGAATTTTTCAATAAGTTCAAGAATCTTCTCGGGATGCGAGACGGGAGAAAATATTAAATTGAAGGGGGGTGTTCAAATAATACTAAACCTAATATTTATTTAATAATTCCATGTAGTTATGTGTGGAAAGGTGTGTGTAGTTATGTGAGGAGTTGTTTATGTGTGAAAATGTGTGTATAGTTATGTGAGGAGTTGTGTGTGTGTGTGTGTGTGTGTAAAGTTGTGTAGGTGTGTCAAAGGGTGTATATGTGTGTGAAAGATTGTGTATGTGTGTGGTGAAAATTTTCAAGAGTGAAATTTCATGGGGTGAAGCATTGGCCGGCCACATCAGCCCCTCTGTCAGTATTCATTGATATGCCCGGTACTTGAAAAAGAGAGCTCAGATTATATTGGTACTCTTATATCTAGAGGGTAAGACTCTATGAGGATATATGTCCATATAAAGTTGTCTTCTGTGTCATTTGTAATGATGAGATAATAATAAAAGAAAAGAGAGAAAATTTGTGTTCTTCTTTTTCTTCCGAATTTCATTTTTCTAACAAGAATCATTTTTCAAATTAGGATCCATCAAATTGAATAGTATTGTTGTGAGATTTATAGGCAACTTTGGAAGACTAAATTGGACAATTTACAACAAAACAAGGACAATTTTCGTAAAATTACCTTATCATGAATTCTTATATTCCAAGAATTGTTTTCAAATTCCAATGAATTTGAGTAAGAATTGATTTGAGACTGATTTCTCACTAAAGGAAGCCTGGCTAAAACAGAACCATCATCACTGTCGTAATAGGTGTCAGAGTCGTAATAGTGATATTTTACGATTTTGCAGAGGTACACATGACATCTAACTTAGAGGGAATTTCATATTTACCCTTACAAATACCCAATATAACATATTTACCCTTCCAAAATTTAAAATATCATATTTACCCTTCTAAAAAACCAAAATATCATATTTATCCTTCCAGAACTTCGAAAATATCAAAAATGCCCAAACCGTTAGTTCACTGTTAACTCTGCGAAAAAAATTATGATTTAAACTAGGATAATGTTTGCGCTACGTTGCGAATATTTTTATTTTAATATACAATTATATTAGTATTTCATGTTATATGTTCGATTTTGTGAAACAATTACATCAAAATATTTTTATATTCTTGAGAACCATATTATATTAATTTATATACTGAGTTTTGATCAAAAATATGGGAAATTTTTATTCATGTGGTGTATATATATCGAACATAATTTCGACAACTAAGAAAAGCAACAATAAGAATATGAATTAATATTTTAAGAAAATTGGTAATATTAGTTTTTCTCACATATTACCTTATTTATTTTTCGTATATAGTTTATTATCTTCTACAAACGTAATGTCACTATCATTAATTTATGTCTCTTCTCTATTTTTGTTTTCATTTTTCTTTTATTATGTTATAAAGTGATGATAATATAAGAAAACCTAAGATAATAAGTAAAGTAATTGTATACTTGCGCTGCAAATATTTCCATTTTTTTTATTTCGATATATAATATATAAACTTACAATTATAAAAATTACACAAGCTCTCCGTAACTTTTCAAAAAAAATTATAAAAGTTAAAATAACTTTTAAATTGATTCATAACACATAAAAAATTATGTTGAGTAAGTTCATATATTTGTTTTAGATATAATTCTTATTACATTATAAGATATTTTATCACATCAAATTTTATAATGACGGATAACTTTATATAATAAATTATGTTATTATAAATTAATTATATAAATAATAACTTAATGGAAAGAATAAATTGATTTTTTAATAAGGCACTATGAATTAATCTTTATAATCTCAATTTAAGTTTCTTTTCAAATTTTCTCTCAAGTTATGTTGTTGTCATTTGATATATTACATTTAGAAAAATATATAAGTTAAAATCATCCTTAAATGGAGCTCAAAAAAAGAAAAAATAAGACAATTTATTTCAAAGATTTTAGTAGAAGTACCAAAAGATCTAGTCAAAGATGTATTATTTTTTTTTTTGACAAAAATACAGAAATTACTTATATTTAACATTATATTTGAAGAAAAAATATAATGTTATACATAGAGAAAAAATGTTGTGTTCTAGTATAACTAAATATGACATGAATTATTTTCTTAAAATGATATCATCATTAATTTTCTCATTGTTGATCTTATTCAACTATCAAAATGATGTGCAATAGCTATATACTTTATGAATAAATGAATCACATAGCTATCATTAAATCATGTAATATATTAATTAATGTAATTTATTCCTTAATATATTATTTTTATGTAGTGAGAACCCAAGAACTTGATAGTTCTCATCAAATCGAAAATGTAATACAAAAAAGAGCAATCTAATAAATTATATGATTATGTATTAATAACCACATACATAGCCATAAAATATCAAGAAGCTTGAGACATTAAATAATAAAATTTGTGAAATTTTATGATCGGTCGGCCCAGAGAAATTTGATGGCATGCCTCAATGAGAAGGCTCAAGAGGAGGTGAAAAATATTGAGGTGGGCTTAATTTATCTAAATGTTTGAATTTATAATTTATTGATAATACAAAAAGAAATTTATTGTATTATATTATAAGACTAATTGTTTGAATCTAATTATGTAAAGAATAAAGATATATTCTCTTATATAGTTTATTTTTTGAATAATTCGCCAAGAAAATTTTTTTAATTGGAACTATAGCAATATATAATTTAAAATTAAGAGAAAATTAAAACAAATTTTGTTTTGAAGCTTTTAACGCTAGAAATATAATATTTTATTATGAATTACTATTGTTTGAAAGAAGAAAAGGAAAAACTAAATATGTTTTAATAAATGAACTCTTTATTTCTCTTTGCATTAATAGTTGAACATAAATATGTACCATGATTTATTAGAACTATTTGATTCAAATCTAACGATCAAAAATAACTTTCACCATTCTCACCTAATTAGACATAGAATAGCAAACACCAAAACCACCAATTATTGTTGTACATGTTAGTATGATATATAAATAATGTTATAAGAAATCAGAGTAAGTAAAAAATTCAATGATGTAGATGTAATCATGCTATTTAATCTAATGGAGAAAATAATTGAGATGATATAACCTCTTTAGAATGCTCAAAAAGCTTTGAAAAGTAAAGGGGTGGGGAAATTTGTTAAGTCTAATTTACTTTAAATGACTAGAATACCCCTACATTCCCTCTCTAATATTTCCTTCAGTATCTTCCTGCTCAAGTCCCTTTCCTTTTGTCTTTTTGTATTCCTTTCTCTTGTCTCTTTGTATTCCCTTCTCCTCTTTCCCACTCATGGAGACATTGTTGAAGGGAAGGTAATCTCAACACTGTCCCCATCTCCATCTCCTCCATCTCCAATCGAGCTTCCTATCAAGTATACTGTCCCCTTCTCCTCCATCTCCAATCGCCCTCTCTTTATCAAGTCTGCACCCTCTAATAGCAGCTTCGTCAAATATAAGAATACTTCGTGGTTTCTTGTTTATCTGGCATGGATTTCTACACGGAGAAAGACATGTCAATGGACGACACCGAGCAAATTGCTATTGAAGAGTGCTCTAAACCTGGATGACTATTTATGGTGGAATCGCCTATTCTTGAGTGAGTTTTTGTGTCAATTTTGCACAAATAATTAATTTTGCTTAGAAAGAGAAGTATCACATGTAATTTGGCTTAGAAAAGATGAGTAATTGCTTAGGTTTCTTCGTCTAACATTTTTCATTTCATACATGAATTCCTACACATTAAATGATTTGATGGAAGAAGTTGAAATTTTTTCCATCGGAGAGCAATCAAGTTATTTCTTTGTGTTTTGAGGACAAAAACGCAAGAGAACAAACATTTATTCCACTTGACTCGGATGATAACCTTCATATGATAATCAGTATGTACGAGGAGAAGAAAGAAATAATAGTTTTTGTGACAATTGAGAAGGATTCAGTCCCATTTTCATCGGATATAAATGTGCAATGAACTGAAATGATGAATCTAAACAGAGAGGATTGCAATGAAAATTCAAGATTGTCAATTGATGAGGAAGGTTCAGACTATTGCCTAAGTGAAGAAAGTTGTCATAGTCGTTACAGTAGTGGGGGCAAAGATGAAATTTCAATGTATGAAGAGGAGACCTATGCATATGACAGGGATGATATGAAATTGAAAGTCAGTTTAAAGTTTCGTAGTGCCATTGCATTTAAGAGGACTTTAAATCATTATGCTTTGGCAAAAGAGTGTGAGTATGCCGTGCGTACATGTTTCTACATTCATTGGATTCATAAGGGATCCTAACTGGGAGAACTATGTGCATTCTTATTTCAATATTGAAATGTTAAATTTGCATACGCCGAGGAAATTGCCCCTATGCCCGGAAAGGATCAGTGGATAAGTATAAACAAGGATTACAAAATTTATCCGCCTATTTTGAAAAGTCCACCAGGACGGCCTTGAAAAATTAGGAGTAAAATCATCCAATGAACCGAAGAAAAGATCACACAAATGTCGTCGATGTGGATTGTTTGGGCATCATCAAAAGACTTGCAAAAACCCGGTTCCTCTTGAAAATGATATGGAAACCACTTTCGGTACTTTTATACCTGTAACTTCAGGATCGTCCCAAGCACTCAATAATAAAAAGTTGAAAATTCTTCTTTTTTTTTTTTAACTCTTTCACAATTGTTATACAATTATCTAATACAATTTTAAAAAGGTAAATTTCATTATAGGTCACTTAACTTTTAAAAATGATCAAAGAAGTTACTCAACTTTCAATTGTCCCCTATAGGTCACTTAACTTTCAAATATTATCAAATAGGTCACCCAACTTTCAATTGTCCCCTATAGGTCACTCAATTTTCAAAAATAATCAAATGGTCACTCAAATTTCAATTAACCGGGTGACCTATTTAGTTATTTTTTAAAAATTGAGTGACCTATAAGGGATAATTGAAAGTTGCAATTGAAAGTAAAGTGACTTATTAGGTTATTTTTGAAAGTTGAGTAATCTAGGATGAAATTTACCCATTTTAAAAATATAGTGGTCGAGGAAAAGGCACTAAAGGAAGTGGAAATAAGAAGTCATGCCATACAATTGAGTAACAGATGGTTCATAGAAGAAAATATCATTGTTAGGTTATAAAATGCGAGTGTTATTTTGAATTGTTTCATTAGATATTTTTTAATTGGATAATGTTTAATTTACTTTTATTTTGGTGTATGTTTTTGTTATTTTGGATTGTGAAGTATTTTTTTGGGATATGTAAAACTAGTTAAATTCCATATGTTTTTGGTAAATTCGGTACTCTTTTGGTTACTGAAATGTCAACTGATTTCTTTCAATATGAAATTTGCCCTTTTATTTGTTATATAGAATTGTTGTATTCACTAATTAGATTGTGTACTTACATAATAATTTTGAAGAAATATGTAATGAAAACACGAGTTGAAGCTAGCAAGTCGTAACACCAATCATGCATGGTTGATAATTAAAGGTAAAGTCGTAACACCAATCATCCCTCACTGATAATTAAAGGTCTTCCCACAAACAATCAAACTAAGAGGGGAAAATAGTAATTTTAAGTGGGAACAATTAACTTTAACGGAAAAAAATGGATGGAGGTAGCTTTTGGGTAAATATGATATTTTGAATTTTTTTTTTAGAAGGGTAAATATGATATTTTAAATTTTGGAAGGGTAAATATGATATTTTGGGTTTTTGTAAGGGTAATATTAAATCCCCCCTTTAAATTATTTAAAAAGAAATACAAAGAATTTTAGACTTGATTGATTAATTGCTTTCTAAGCTTGATTGGTGTTTGATTGGATAATTAATTGAGGATTAACATGTCAGCACACAAAATTCTTAATTATTTTTTTATTTATTATTTAAGAGACTCATGTTGATTGGATAATTAATTGAGGATTACAATGTCAGCACACAAAATTTTAATTCTTTTATTTATTTTTTAGTTAAGAGAATCATATTGATCAGATAATTAAATTAAAAATTAACATGTCAGCACACAAAATTCTTAATTATTTTATTTATTTTTTAGTTAAGAGAATCATATTGATCGGATAAATAATTGCGGATTAACATGGCAGCACATAGCGTTATTTGTGTGACGAGATCAGATATGCATGACTTAACTGTAAATATTGATTTGAGGTTGAACATGTTTGTGTTAGTTACCGGCTATAAATATTAGCTTGAGATTGAAGTATGTGTGATTAACTAACTGTAAATCTAGTTAGACAAGTATCAAAATGGGATGTTTTCTTTTCTAGGTTTCATATGTGCTGGTTAGGATGCACCTTTTTACAGCTCTTATATAAACAATGCTAGAAGAATTTTGTACCATTCGATGGATTATCAATGACACAACAAATTGAGAAATTTTATCTAAATAAATAAATCTGTGTGATTTATAGTGCTAAATGATTTTTTTCAATCAAGGGTTAATCATATATTATGCGTGGAGATCACATCTAGTCTTTTTAAGTTTAGTCTTATATAACCATGAAATAAATAAAAATTATCATTCTATTATGCAAAAGATACATGCCACATTAATATTTGCGCATGTTTCTACAAATTTGTATTTTAAATTTCTGACTGCTAATTCTATGCAAAACGGTACAACAATTAGGAAAGCCTGAAATTGAAACATATCTTTCTTCCTCTGGAGCTAAATACTTCAGTATAAAAAGAACATTTTTAGTTGTTGACCTGTGGACAAAAATACAAATTATAACCATAAGTATCCATTGAAAAATAAAAATATTATCTTATATGCAATATATATATTTATAAAGTACAATTTTATAATTCAGCACATTAAGTTTAATTTCAGGCCTGGGACGTGTCAAAATATCACTAACCAAAACTTAGGCCTGGATGGCTCAATTAGAAATTTTCAAATAAAATAAAGCAGGGACTACTAGCAATGGCTAAATTGGACAATTTCCAACAAAACAAGGGCATTTTTTGCATTATAGGCATAAATGAGGGTCCTTTTCATAAAATTACCTTATCATGAATCCTAATATTCCAAGAATCATTTTTCAAATTAGGGTTTTCCACCGAATTTGGGTAAGAATTGATTTGAGACTGATTTCTTAATAATGGAAGCCTGGCTGAAACATAATCATCGTCACTGTCGTAATAATTATCAGTATCTGGACCCAGAGCTCTTAATATCATCGCTAGAACTATAGAAAAAGCCTGAAATGTAAAATGAAAACAAAAAATTAATAATTTATTTAAGGGTGTATATGATGTTTCTTATGTTTTGT
The DNA here is from genome assembly GCA_027726005.1 of Juncus effusus. Lineage (NCBI taxonomy): Eukaryota > Viridiplantae > Streptophyta > Magnoliopsida > Poales > Juncaceae > Juncus > Juncus effusus. The sequence goes on along the minus strand of CM050892.1, from coordinate 8,788,352 downwards.
AGAGTTGTACATAAAATTTCTCACTTTGTAAGGGTATACATGATATTTCTCACTTTGTAAGGGTATACATGATATTTCTTATGTTTTGTAGAGATACAAAGAATTTCAGTCTTGATTGATTGATTGCTTTCTTAGCTTGATTGGTGTTTGATTGGATAATTAATTGAGGATTAACATGTCAGTGTCAACACACAAAATTCTTAATTATTTTACTTTACTTTATAGTTAAGAGAATCATATTGATTGGATAATTAATTGAGGATTAAGATGTCAGTGTCAGCACACAAAATTCTTAATTATTTCTTTTATTTATTTATTATTTTTTTTTGGAAGAATCTTACTTGGACAGAAACTACGGAGAGAGCAATCCATTTGCACATGTCCGCATTTGACCTCACAAAATTCTTAAATTCATTGAATTTTCCGGTCGTGTCCATCGGAAAATCCTGTAAAATTCGAAAAAAAATTAATAAGAATTTAAAGGACCAAAATGAAAAAAAAAATAAGGAGAGAATAAAATTTACCTCTTCCCAATTTTTGTTGAAAAATACATCAGCAGTAATTGCAGCCTCAAGTATTACAAGCAAGAATACAATTATCATGTACTTAACCAAATTAAGGAAAAATATTTCAGAAGCATATGAAAAAGAAAAAAAAATGCATAATAAGAAATTAATAATAATACAAGGAAGTTTCAGAACTACCCTTGAAAAACCTCAAAATATCACACATATATGATATGCCCATTCAAAATTGCAGGAAAGAAAGATATTTTGAGGCCTTCAAGCACAGAATAAAATGAACACAAAAAGCTTTTTAAAATATATAAATACATTAATCATAAGAACTGATATTGGGTAATTACAAAAAAAAATTGGGAAAAATGTTGGATGAGTTAAAATAAATAATAAATTAATTCATAAAATATCACATGTTCTGAGGATACACAAGAGAGACAACAAAAAACCTCAAAATATCACATATTTTGAGGTTTTTTGAAGTACGGAACAAAATAAACACACTAAATGCTCTTTCAAAAATAAATAAATAAAAAAAGAAAATTCGTAAAATTAGTAAAAAAAAAAAGGCGTTAGATAATTTAAGATAATTAATTAAATTAATAAAAGGATACACAAGAGAGGCAATGGCTGTTTATAGTTTCAGCAGCAACATGGCCAGAACAAGTAACAAAGCAAAAGAATATTCCTAGGCCAAGAAATGTGTATATGAACCTGCACAAATATATCATTTATTAGAAAATATATATAATAATGCAAGCAATGTGAAATTATTTAGGCATGAAATCATGATTAGCTACTGAATGGATGAATTGGTAATGGCAATATGCTTTTGTACACTATCATGATTGAGGTTTGCATTAATTAATTTAATTTGAACAGAACTACAAGATAGACATTTTTTATTATTTATTTTCTTTTGGAGACTACTAGATAAAATATTTTTTTTAATAAAGAGTACAAATTTATGATTACTAAAAATAACTGTGCTGGGTCCATACTTTAGAAGCATTTTTCTCACTTTAGAAAATCAAATAAAAAATAACAAAACATGCTCAACTTAAGACCATATACTCACACCTTAATCAGTGAAAGCAACTCGATTTTTTGAAACATATAATGAATTCAAAGTAATTGAACAAAAAATTGAAAAAAAAAAAAAAGGAATCTTAAAAAGAGGATAAGGCAAAAAATATTTAGACTAATTAAACAAAACCGCCCCAAAATATTGGGAAAAAAATCAAACAGAAAAACGATAAAAAAAATGAATTAAGACAGTAATTAAAATAAGACTCAAAATAGTAACTAGAAAAAGGACATCAATTTCAAACATTTAGCTAATTAACACCAGATTAACCACAGAAAACTACCACTAATTAATCAAAACCCCACCAAAAAATCCTCAAAAATAAACAAAAAAAATTCACAAACCAAGGCGGACTGGAATCAAAACCGCCGATCTGCTTGAACCAAACCCTAATCATCCAGAGCGAGTAGAGAATCATGCCCATCCCAGCTAACCCGATAACCGAATTCACCAGCTTCAGAACCGATTGCAAGCAACTCCGCATCACCCTCCCCATTATCCACAAATTCAAAAGATTCAGGGGTCTAATTGCGAAGTTACACAGGTCTTTCTTCTCTTTTCTCTCCTTTTTTTCACTTTGGTTTTGATTGAACAAAGTTCAACCAGACAGAAATAGCCTTCGTATATTTTCCTTTCTTGATGGACGTACGATCATTCTTACGACTGTTTACGAATTAGTTTGGACGTTCATGTGAATCCATGTTATTGGATAACTCCAGTTTGGACTAATGAGAGAAAGCCACGTTAACTTTAGTACACTGTTGTAAGGATTTGTGAGTGGAAACGTGTCGAGGTTTCGTGATTTAATTACTCATGACAAGTCTGAGTTTACCCCTGCTAGAAGTTTAGTATTTGTATCAAACCGGTGCATATTTTTACGCAATATTCTTGTAGAAGATTATTGAGAGTAATGCAGGAGATTCGTGTTTTGACTTTGAACCGAGTTCATTCAGGAGTTCTAATGATGAGTTTAGAGAGGGTCGGAGGTTGGCGGCTTATCCGGATTTTGTGATTCTTGCAATTTAGTCCCTGATATTTACTTATTACTGTTTACAGACGATTTTGGTATAATATTTGGGAAAAATTCTGAGTTGAATTTATTTTTATATTTTTTTTTGGTCTGTGCCAAGACTAAAAACTTAAATTCCCTAAAATGAAAACAATGATATATTTTAATATGAATAACATTTCATTATAAGATAGATATTATTAGTGCATTTCTAGTATAAATCAAATCCATTTACACAACTAATTGTCATTTAGTTGTTTGATTCTTATTATGTATCAAAGTTTTGATTTAACTTAATATACAAAAATATGCATTTATTTAAACAAAAAACTAGGTAACGTAATATCTACAAGTATATCTTTTAACTAAGATTGGATTCTGAGATGGAAATTGACTAGCAAAAAATAGCTAAATTCCCAAATAAAAGTGCACCTTCAACCTCATACTTTTTGAAAATAATAAATATACCTCTAATTTCAACTTTATAGAGAAAAGGCTACAAATTGGAGCTTTCGGTCCAAAAATTAGGTTTGTGACTCGTCTCCCCCTTGTTTGGTAGGGTAGAAAGTCTTGTCTTTCTTGTCTTCAAAATCTAAACTATCAACTCACAATTGTCATCTCCATAAAAATTTCTCAAAATACCCTTTATTATTATTTTATTCTCTGTCTTCCTTATGTTGTTTCCTCTTTTAAATATTCTCTACTTAACATTAATTTTACAAAAAAATAAGTGAAGTCAATAATTTTATCTTGCTCTACAAATTTAAATAAAGGTTAATGGAGATGATTTTTTCACCTCCATTCAACTCTTGGATCGTAAAATGTTCTATTTTTTGTCTCCTCCAATTTGGAGAGTAATAAATAATAATAAAAATATTAATACCCATAATACTTCTAACTCAATCTATGACAATAAATCACACGATTAATACCTAAGCTATCCTTCTATGCTTTATTACCCGCCCTAAATTCATTGGGGGAAGGAAATTTTTCTATCTTTTGTTCTCTTCCTACTCCTATCTCCGTCCTCTCTTCCCATTCATTTCCTTCCCCTCCTACAAAATTCTTTGGAGCACACACTAGGAAAATATAAGATGTTCGAATATATATATATAGATTTACTGTACTACTTTTTCCATTAAAATTTATATAGTTAATTTTATATTTGATTGTAAATTTGGAAAGTCAAGTAAAAAGTCTTTGAATTGATGTTCTTTTATCGTTAGGTAGCATAGTTTAAAAAACTTCACATACAATACGCAAAAAATTATCTTAACCCAAACTATTTATTGTTTTTTTTTTGAGAAAAATGGAGAGGGCTTTAAATCCCCCATCCAAATATTTATATTAATCAAAAAGATTTACAAGTATTACCAAATCCTTACATCTATTCTTTTTCTTTCTATACTATTAACATCCTTTTTAAAATTTATCCCCAAAGCCCAAAAATAGTCTAAATAAAGCCCATCTAAAAACCAGATTTAAAATCTGATTTTCCATTTAAATATTGTAAGATCTCCGAATATAATTCCCGGAACTTTGTTTCCAGGAAAATTTATCTCAGCTGTTTGAAGACAACTGTTCTTATCTCCTCCTTTCCACGTCTCTTTCTACTGACTCATTCACTTCTCGAGTGTATCATCCTCTCTTCTCTGCCCACCGCTCTAACTCCATTTCCAGATCTCAGCTCTCTCAAAGCTCTCCTCTCCTCTAGAATCTTATCGATCAGTATTGAATCACATCTCTTTCGCTCGGAAAAAGCTCGCCTGCAACGTTCTCGCCAAATCACAAATTGGAAGAGGCCTGATAGTCGGGCAAAGGGTTTATCTGTGATTGTTGAAGTTACACAGCTCGCCATCAAGGAAATCGTGTAATGAGGTTTAAATTCAAATCCAACAGCGTTCTTAAGCAATGACCAGTGTCTCTAGACAAAGTTGCAGCCTTCAGTTAAGTGATTTACTGTATCTTCTTCTTTAAGACACAAATGGCATCGATTCACCAATTGATAGCCCTTTGTTTTAAATTGTCTTGTGTCAATATTTTATTCTGATTACTTGTCCATAAGTGAATCTTCATTCGAAGAGCGATATCTAGTTGCCAAATGTTACTCAGCCTATGACCAGGAAAATCCCCTAGTATTAGGTATTTATATGCATTGTTAACAGTGTAAATACCCTTATTTTTCCCAGTCATGTTTTAAATAGCTTGTTTCTAAATTTTTCTATGAAAATATCTAGCCAAGAAAATATGTTTGGAATATTTTGTTTCTAGAATAATCCATAGAAATATCTTATCTCTAGAATAATTCATCCTCTTGTATAAATAGGTAGGTGGTTCCTCTGGTAACGTACAAGTGATTTAACCGATGAATGTCACACGATGTTTAGAGCAGAAAGAGAATAAATATTAATCAACACCATATTATATCCTTGTTTTGACATAGTTATAAAAAGGACATTAATTTAATACACCATATTAATTAACAAGAAAGTCTTCTTGTTTAAAAACAAATTTTGTTGTATTTCTTGTTGTTGCCGCCCAAATAGAAAAATAGCATATGATCTTATAAAAACTTAAAACAGATCATTAGACAATTTCAGATGGGCCCTTACAAATTCTTAAAATAAATATAATGGGTCTAATGCCTTTCAAATATCCAGAATCACATATTTCATACAAAAAGTCTACACATCACGCTTGGATACCTTTCGAGAATGTCAAAAATCACATATTTCATACAAAAAGTCTACCAATCATGGTCTCGCAACAAGATCCCGTAGCATGATAAATGTTTAGGTTTGTTGCTTTTATATTTCAAAAAATCTATCATCCTCTCGAGACATAATTTTTTTTTGAGAGAGAACTACATGCGATCACATGTTTCGTTTTCTTTAGGGTGACTCATATGTCATTTCTAAATTTTAAATAAATCCTGCTAAACGTGAGATTTAAAGCCATCACCTATGAAATAATGGGGTAGTACCACACCACTAGGCCATCCTACTGGTGGTCTCTCGAGACATAATTCACAGCATGATAAATATATAAGGAATTTTTTTCATATATATTATTGTTACCAGTGATGAATGAAGCATTGGGGGGATGGTAAATGGGGGATGTGTATATGAGCCATATTTATAACCAGTGGAAGAAAGAGAAGGAATTTAAAATGGAAAAATTTGTTCTTTAGCCCTTAAAAATAGGAATTATTCCTCACATCCTTGTAGAAATGCATAGAGATGTGTAACTACATAGCGGGGGTTTCCCGTAGTATGTACTACCACCATTTTCTTTAGCGAAACAGTATATATAAAAGTTGTCTAAACTATTATGTACCGAAATTTCTAAAAAGTTGTCTTTGAATTTAATTAATGAAAAATATGATAAATGAGGCCCGTTTACCAGTAGTGAAGGAGACGTTAGGAGGATGTTGAGGAGCCATATATATACTTTTCCTTATAAATACTAGTTCTCTATTGTATCAAAAGCACAATCAGAAGTTAAAACCCAAAACACTTAAGACAAAAGATTCAAAGAATTACACACAATGCTATCTTCCAACCCTGTTATCCTCATCGTCAAAACATGCTCGGTGACCCCACAGCCCAATCCTGCGGCACCACGCCAGCTCTAGCTGACAGCATTCGACGTCGCCAAGCTTTCGTTCCATTACATACAAAAGGGCCTTCTATTCACCAACCCACAAAATCTCTCTGTGACACAAATCACCGAGCAACTGATGAGCAGTCTAGAACATGCGCTATTCCACTTTTACCCCTTGTCAGGCCGGCTGAGAGTGATCATGTGCGAAGATCGTGGGGTGACGTGTCTAGTGCATTCAAAGGCTGAAGGAATCACGATTGCTGATGTGGCGGAAACGGATGGTCGAGATTTGCCTGGTTTTCTAAAGGGTTTTTTCCGTCTTGGCCTGGCCGTCAATTTTGACGGTTGTAGAAATCCATTATTAGCCTTTCAGGTTAGTTGGTTGACTTTATTCAGTTTGTCTCCGGTTAGGAAAACGGGATATTTACATTTCCATGCTCCATTTGAAATGTATGAAGATAAAGAAAATACATGAAACACATCAGCTCTAGCTAGAAAGGAGAACAATTGAACCCTGTTATTTCTTATTTCAATTTGATTGATCTAGTGTGGAAGACATATCTCACTAGTAGCTGATCTTGATCTACATTAATAGAGGAGGACCCTAGTGCAAACTACATTCAAAATCTAACGGGACAAAATACATATAACTTTAACTATATCACAACAAATACAGTAATATAAGCACACACATATACATATTTTGATGATATATGATGGTAATGATATATTATTCTGATTCCTGTGAAAATTGATCCATAACATATTCAAAACATATATATTACATCCGTACGGTTGAAATTTGAATTTTCGTTTTTTATAACCAATATATGCATACGTAAGCAAAATAAATCATGTACTTACGTATGTATTTTAGTCCCTCTCATATATATATATATATATATATATATATATATATATATATATATATCAAAATCTAGGGTTGTCTCCTAGTATTTATTTAGATCCGTCATTGCATATTTCTACCGTAGAGTAACTATTTCCACACTTAAAAAAAAAAGAAAAAGACTTACAAAGCAATATATTACAACATGTTCTTAAAATCAACTAGGTAACTACTCTAACCAAAGTATTAGGTCAACTCAACTATATTTTATTTATAAACAAAAGGATTCAATTACAAAATGTTCTTAAATAATTAAACTCGCTAGCTACTATAACCAAAATTATTAGGTCTAGTCAACTATATTTTTTATAAACAAAAGGATGCTATTGTATTATTTATATATTCTTACAAAATAATCTGATTTATCATATTTGAATTGTGGGACTTTCAAATACTGGGTTATTTTTGGTTTTCGTGTAATTAAATTGATGTATTTGTTAATTTATCTAGTTGTTCGATATGATGTATTTTCATTTGAGAGGATAGAGAATGTATTGTAATACGAGAATTTTGAGACTTTAAAATACATGTATCTCATAATCAATAACTCAAAAATTGAATTTAGAGTAATAACTTTCTAATGCCAAAACTTAAAGTTTCAATAGAATCGTTATTATAATTGAAAAGTTTGTTAATAATATTTTTTCAAAAGGTCAAAATGATTGTTGCCTACCAAAAAGACACAAATCTATATGACGGTACAAACTAAAATTGTTTGAAATTGTTGTCATTTTTTTCCTTCAATATCATGCTCCACAGGTCACAGAGCTAGATGATGGTTTTTTTTTTTGGGTGCGCTTTTAACCACGCAATTGGCGATGGAACATCTTTCTGGAACTTTTTCAATGCATGGGCCGAGATTTGTCGATCAAAAGCTAAAGGCAAGGAGATAGCTTTCCCAGAACCAGTACATAAACGGTTGTTCTTTGAAGGCTATGAAGAGCCTCCGATTAAACTTTCGTATTCTTCTCCTGACCAGTTTGTTGTTCGATTCACTCAAACTCCACTGAGGGAGAGGATGTTTCATTTCTCGTCGGAATCATTGGCGAAGTTAAAGACAAGCAAATCAAGAGTGTGGAAAAGGCATGTTTTGAACATAACCCCATTTTTTTTAGTATTACCACGTTTACTTCTAGTTTGGTTCCCCAAAGATTTGTCTACAAATATTTTTAATATATTAGCATGTTCTAGGCCTAATGTAGTTTACTATTACAACCGTTCAAACTCAAGAAACAACCCAACTTATGACAAATTACAATTTTAATAGATCACTTTGCCTTTATAAATGACTTAATTTCAACGTGATATATAGTATGAGACTAATCTTAAATTGTGCTTAATGCTATATATTTCATCTAGGTACAATCTCCACCTTCCAATCTTTGAGTGCGCTGATGTGGCGCTGCATCTCGCGTGCTCTCTGTCTCCCGCTAGATCAAGAAACCCTTAACTCCACTGAGAGAGAGGATGTTTCATTTCTCGTCGGAATCATTGGCGAAGTTAAAGACAAGCAAATCAAGAGTGTGGAAAAGGCATGTTTTGAACATAACCCCGTTTTTTTTAGTATTACCACGTTTACTTCTAGTTTGGTTCCCCAAAGATTTGTCTACAAATATTTTTAATATATTATCATGTTCTAGGCCTAATGTAGTTTACTATTACAACCGTTCAAACTCAACAAACAACCCAACTTGTGACAAATTACAATTTTAATAGATCACTTTGCCTTTATAAATGACTTAATTTCAACGTGATATATAGTATGAGACTAATCTTAAATTGTGCTTAATGCTATATATTTCATCTAGGTACAATCTCCACCTTCCAATCTTTGAGTGCGCTGATGTGGCGCTGCATCTCGCGTGCTTGCTGTCTCCCGCTAGATCAAGAAACCCTAACTCCACTGAGAGAGAGGATGTTTCATTTCTCGTCGGAATCATTGGCGAAGTTAAAGACGAGCAAATCAAGAGTGTGGAAAAGGCATGTTTTGAACATAACCCCGTTTTTTTTTAGTATTACCACGTTTACTTCTAGTTTGGTTCCCCAAAGATTTGTCTACAAATATTTTTAATATATTATCATGTTCTAGGCCTAATGTAGTTTACTATTACAACCGTTCAAACTCAACAAAGAACCCAACTTGTGACAAATTACAATTTTAATAGATCACTTTGCCTTTATAAATGACTTAATTTCAACGTGATATATAGTATGAGACTAATCCTAAATTGTTCTTAATGCTATATATTTCATCTACGTACAATCTCCACCTTCCAATCTTTGAGTGCGCTGATGTGGCGCTGCATCTCGCGTGCTCGCTGTCTTCCGCTAGATCAAGAAACTAGCTGCCGACTAGTAGACCAAATTAGATCAAGGTTACAACCCCCACAATCTTCGGAATATTTTGGCAACACTGCTTGTCCTATTCGCGCGACCACAACAGCAGGGGAGCTTCTAAACCATAATCTCGGTTGGGCAGTTGGGCTTGTAAATCAAGCCGTCAGTAAACTTACTGATTCTGCCATCCGAGGTTATATACATGCATATATGGCTAAACCAATAGTATATAACCTCAATATGTGTGATGCATATAGCATTGCAATGGGAAGCTCTTCACGGTTTGATATGTATGGCTGTGATTTTGGTTGGGGGAAGGCACTAGCAGCACGTAGCGGGAGCGCAAATAAATTTGATGGGAAGATTTCTGCATATCCAGGCTGGGAAGGGGGCGGAAGCATTGACCTAGAGGTGTGTTTGTTGCCTGAGTATATGTCTGCACTGGAGAAGGACGAGGAATTCATGGACGTTGTGTCTACACTAGTGAAATTGGAGGTTTTGTTGGGTGCATATAGCAAATAATCTAATTTTGATGTACGGATATTTTTCCCTATAAGGAATTGGGGATGTTGCATTTCATTTTCTGTAAACTAAGGCGAACTCCCGCTCCCCGCTTTGGGATTGTGGACATAATTTTATCATTTTGAAGATAAATGATGAATGTATGATTGGTAATCTCAATTGCTTGACATATGATATTTTGTATTTTGTAATAATGTGCACTACTATTTGATTTTGTAGCGATGTATATGTTATTGATATATGGTGGTTCTATACGTATTTTTTGGATTTTGAAGGGGCACAATGAAAATTTCTCCTATATAAATAATGCACAGAATAGAGACATGCTAAAGTGTTCTCTTTGCAAGTACAAAACAAAATACTGTTTTTTTGTAAAATATATTATAAATATGTATAATATAGATTGAGTTGAGAATGTATACTATGACTCATGGTATACATGTGTAAAGAATTACAACAGAAGATCATATAATTGAAACCGCTTGGCCCTGTCTTGAATAATCCCACAACCAAACCATGAAGCCAATATCACAAACCATTCCCAGGATTCTCAAAGTGTGGTGAAACAAAACAAAGATGGTAACCCTAGCTCTAACAAAATCTTATCTAATCAAAATTCTCCACTCAAAACTGAACTCTACATCTCACCACATTTCAAACCTATACCGAAACCCTCAATTACCACAAACCCCAATTATAATTTCTTTCCACACACTACACCCCCATTTCAACCCCCACCTACATATTCTGTGACAACATCTACTATTAATCAACCCTTCAACCCCATTCATTATACTCAATCCGCTTTATACCCTCACCAGACACCAATTCCACTTCATAATTACCATCCATACCCCTAGGGTGATGGATTGTCTACAAATCATGCCCAGCTGGAAATGATTGAGGTATGTTTTCTCATTAATTCTCATATGACAGACAAGACGTTTAAAGTGTTGGTGCCAGATAATCTCAATGAGCTGCTGAAGGAGTATGAAGAGCTTTCAAGGAACCTACCACTTTACCCCCAAAAAGAGGGTATGATCACCGAATTCCACTCAAACCCGACACTGAACTAGTCAACCTGAGACCCTACAAGTATCCTTACCCTCAAAAGGCAGCTATTGAAGAAATGCTAGTTGAAATGGTGAAGAACGGGATAATAATTCCGAGTCACAGCCCTTTTGCTGCACCAGCCTTGCTGGTGAGAAAGAAGGACAATACATGGAGGATGTGTATTGATTACATGAAGTTAAATGCTGTCACCGTCAAAAATAAGTACCCAATTCCAGTAATTGAGGACTTGTTGGATGAATTAAAGGGGGGCTAAAGTGTTTTTTAAAATTGATTTGAGGTCAGGCTACCATCAAATCAGAATGGCTGAGGGTGAAGAGTACAAGATAGCTTTCGGAACCCATCATGGCCACTTTGAGTTTAAGGTGATGCCATTTGGGTTGACAAATGCACCTGCTACTTTCCAAAATTTGATGAATGATGTGTTCAGTCGATTATTGAGAAAAAGAATTTTGGTCTTCTTTGATGATATCTTGATATATAGTACATATATGAATACTCATTTGGAATTACTTAGAAGCGTGTTTGAGATTTTGAAGAAGAACAATTGTATGCAAAGATGAGTAAATATGCTTTTGGAGTATCACAGATAGAGTATTTAGGCCATATTATCAATCAGAATGGAGTACCAACATACCCTGACAAGATTGTGGCAATGCTGAATTGGCCACAACCCAAAATCCTAAAAGAATTGAGAGATTTTTTAGGCTTCACCGGCTATTATAAGAGATTTGTGAAGAATTATGGGATAGTTAGCAGACCTCTCACAAATCCGATAAAGAAAGGAGGATTTAATTGGAATGAGGATTCTCAGATGGCATTTGAAAGTCTAAAAAGGGCAATGGTTTCAGTTCCTATACTAAACTTGGCCGACTTTAGTAAACCATTCATCATCAAATCTGACGCATCAGATTTGGGAATAGGTGCAGTGTTGTCTCAAGGAGGGAGACCGATAGCATATTTAAGTAAGGCTCTAGGAATAAGGAGCAAGGGACTCTCAACCTATGAGAAAGAATTATTGGCTATAGTTATGTCCATTCAAAAATGGAGACGCTATGTTCAAAGTTCTAGTGTGATTATTAAAACGGATCATGAGAGCCTAAAACACTTGCTTGAACAGAAGTTGAACCACCCAATGCAACACAAGGTTCTCACCAAGTTCATTGGTCTCGAGTATAAGATAGAATATAGGAAAGGAAGGCATAAATAATTTTTCAGAAGGAGAAGAATTGTTGGCAGTAATTACTAACTTAATTCCAGAATGGCTTAGTAGGGTAAAATTGAGCTACATGGAAGATCCAAAAGTTCAAGAGATTGAACATACACTAAGTGCGAATGAGGCTTTAGGTCAGAATTGGAGTAAAGATGGTGATATAATTAAAGGAAAAGGAAAAATTTATGTAGGAAATGGAGGTAGAATAAGGGAAGAATTGGTCAGATCACTGCATGGGGGACTTGAATGGGGCCATTCGGGTATACAGAATACATATCAGAGATTGAAAAGATATCTATACTGGCCTAAAATGCACGAAATTGTGACTCAGATTGTGAATGAGTGTGATATGTGTAAAATGGGGAAGCATGAGAATGTATCAAGCCCGGGACTTCTACAACCACTACCCATTCCACATAAACTCTGGTCACAGATTTCCATGGATTTTGTGGAAGGTCTGCCTAAGTCAGAGGGGAAAGATGTCATTTTTGTAATTGTTGACATGCTTTCTAAGTATAGCCATTCCATAGAACTGTCACACCCCTTTACTGCTACCCAAATTGCTGTCATTTTCATGAATAATGTTTATAAACTCCATTGTATGCCGGGGAAAATTGTAAGTGATAGAGATAAGATTTTCACAAGTACCTTATGGAGAGAATTGTTTAAATTGCTTGGTACTACATTACAATTCTCCACCTCTTACCATCCACAAACTGATGGTCAAACTGAAAGAGTAAATCAGTGTGTGGAAACCTATTTGAGATGCATGTATTTCAATAATCCAATTACCATCTCTCTATTAAGTGTACACACTTTGAAGCCCTTTATAGCTATACTCCACCCCAATTAGGGCTAGGATCAGCCCCAAAATGCAACATTGTAGAAGTGAATGTATACCTGTCTGAGAGGTAGAAGGAAATTGAATCCCTAAGAGCAAATCTGCAACAATCTCAGTCCAGAATGAAAAGTCTGGCTGATAGGGGAAGGAATGAGAGGAAATTCGAAGAAGGGGATTGGGTTTTTCTGAAATTGCAGCCATATAGACAGGCCTCCATAGCAACAAGAAGAAATAAGAAACTCAGTCTCAAATATTATGGGCCATTCAAAATCGAGAAAAAGGTAGGAGAAGTAGCATATAAATTAGAGTTACTTGAGAGTAGCACGGTTCACCCGGTATTTCATGTGTCTCAGTTGAAGAAGAAGCTGGGTGATGATACTATACCAGAGCCAAAGCTACCTCTAGTAGGTTCCGATGGAGTGTTTAAGGTGTTGCCAGAGAAGATAATGAGGAGGTGAATGGTACCGAGAGGCAATGAATACGATGTTGAGCTCCAAATTAAATGGTTAGGGCAGTCGGAAAAAGAGGCAACTTGGGAGGAGTATAACCAAATTCAGTCCAGATATCCGGGGTTTTTGGAGGAACAACAATCTTGAGGACAAGATTTGTTTCAAGGAAGGGGTATTGTCACATAATTAGGATTTTCTCAGCCCAATTTGGAGCATTAGGTTTTGTCGAGTGGTGCTGTCGAGTTGGGAGGAAGAAGAGTTCTGTCGAGAAGACATGATAAGTGTCGAGCTGAGGATGAGTTATACATTATTTGTTTTATTTTACTTATTTGTTTGTTGGGTCATGAGCCATGTGTTTGGGCATTTTTTATTTCTTTATTTAGTTCTTATCTTGGGCTGAGTGTTTAAGCCCGTAGTTGTTTTATTTAATGGAGAGATCCAATTCTATTATAATGGAGAGAAAGTCCAATTAGGGTTAAGTATAAAAAGATGAATGTAAGAAGGATTAAGCCATCAGACGAAATAAATGAAAAACTCTCCTAGTAAGCTTTCTTTTGATTTCTCCTCATTTACCAATTTTATTCCTTAGTTAATCTCAATTACCAATCCACAATTTTGTTCTTGTTCGTTTAAGATTACAATTTATAAGTCTATTGTTACACAAACGGCGCACCGCCTCCTCCTGACCATGCCATCGACATTAAACCCACCTCATATAACGTGGCGCCTCCTCCGCCGTACGATTGCCCGCCGATGGTGTTGGAACCTCTGATTCCAACTCCTACGATTGCTCAAGCTCAGGCAGACCTCGCTTCATCCAAGAGTAAGTTCAGTTCGGATTTCAATGGACAGTTGATTCTTGTTAATTTCTTAGTTTTGAATTTGTTTGATTCAATTTGATTAGATACAATGGAAACTATGAAGGATGTGTGCTGTGGAGATGAAGCAAGAATGCGAAGGAACCTTCCAGTCTTGGCTCAAGATCTGTCGCACAACACATGGTAACACTGTAAGCAATATCAATTTCGAAATTCAAATCCGATTTCTTTTGATTCTTATCTTGCTAAATTTTTTCAGTAGCTTATTCTCCTAATTAATCATAAACACCACTACGCCCCTTGCATAATTGAATAAAAGAATCTAAATTTACTCTATCAGTTCACGTAATTGTAATCTAATCCAATTGCATCAATCACATATCAAATTTCTTTAATACGCAACACCATTTGTTTGTCAAAAGTGTAAAATAATAATTAAATCCCATCATTTTAATTCCTATTTTGTTTAATTACAGTAATCACAAGGCCCCGTCATGGGAGTGATTTATATCTCCAGCCCAAAATCGTGTTTTGCAGTGATAACCCTCTGCGGCTCTGCCTTATGAAGCAAGAGGCAAAACTGAATGGAGCTTTTACAAGTTATGTTTAAAAAAAAAAAAAAATTTTTTGGGATTAAAGTTTTTTTTAATAATTCATGTTTTAAAAGGTGGTGATACGTTGGATCAGTTGAGAGCAGTGAATCCGTCAGGAAGTAAGACTTATCCGTCTGAGATATATAAATAATTTCATTAGATGAGCATGAGTTTTGGTTCATGGGATTTCTGTATTAAAGAAATGTTTGTTTAATTTATTAGGTTTTGGAGGGGTAAAGAGTAAAATTGGGTGCTTTTTTTTTTATAAACAAGAGTGTTTCTGTTTTCTATTTTTTTTCTTCTTTTTGTTTGTTTGTTTAAAATCCAACATGTACTGAGTGAGATTTACTAATGTGAAGTAGACATGCTATATTATTTTCTTTCTTATTTACTTGGTGCTATAATAAATCCACTTGCATTAAAAATGATAAGAAAACTAAATGTTGTGAATCTTTTTTAACGAAAATAAGACATCACTCAATTTCTTTTTATATTTTTTATTTTAAATGGATAAATTTGACAATTTTAGCTAATAATTTTGTACTCGCAGCAACGCGGGAGTGCCACTAGTTGAACATAATATTAGACATGATATCATGAAAGCATAATAGCTATCTGGATTTATACTCCTGTTCATACTATTATGTCAGATATGATGAACCAAATATGAAACTAGATTAGATTATATTTTAGTTCAATCATTGTTAAAATAACTATCAACTTTCATTAATATCATACTTTTTTATATCATCTGCTTAATCATACTGTTAATCACAGCTAATATTCTTGCCAATTTGAAATATCATCATTAGACTTCTTTTTTGTTTGTTAAAATCTCAAATTATTTTTTTGACTAATTCATACTGATGTACTTATGTCCTAGGGTTGAATTTCTTTTTTATCCATTGATAGAGGCCCAGCCCAAAACACCAAAAACAGAAAAGGAGGTCTCATGTATCTTTCGTCCTAACTTGACTACAGACGAGAAACCCTAATTAATCGTTCGATTCCCACAATAGGGTTTTAGCCACCGTCCTTTCTTCTTCCTCCTCTCCTTTCCTCCCCCGCCGCAAATCTCCCTAATCATGGCCGGAAAGAAGAGGAAGGAAAGGCAGCAACAGTCTGAGAAACAACAACAGAAGCCTCGCCAGGCGTTAGACGCGGATATAGACGCCGTCTCCGTCGCCTCTTCCAAGAAGCGCGCTCGTGCGCCCAAGCAACACCAGTCCGAACAAAAGGCAACCTTTCTTAATCAATTTGACTTGTTTTCTCTCTTTAGTTTGTGCATTTGTAGTGTTCCTTTCTAAATTGAGCTGTCTTGTTTAATTTCTCAACATGTCAATTTTTTCTTGCACTTAAAGTGGTAAATAGGTTCAAAATGATGCTAATCGATGAATTTATTGCTCGTTTTAATGAAATGAAAGTGATAGACACATAAGGCCACAATAATTTTCTGTAAATAGATAAGTGTAATTTTCAATTAAACTTATCTATTGATTCTTGTAGATGATATCATCTGACTTGAGCTCGAAGATCATAAAAGAGGCTCTGAAGCAGCAAAAGGAAATCTTTGAAGAAGAAAATAAGGACAATAAATTAAGTGCTTCATTTTCGGACATATCTGCAAAAAAGGCTTCTTCAATCAGAGCAGATAGTGATGAGGAAGATGATGACGTTGATGGATTTGATGGGTTCTCTGATACTCTAAGCCAGTATGATGGTGGCGTGGTAAAATTACCTTTATACCCTTTATTTGTTGGTATTTTTGTTAATTGTACTTAATTTCGTATGTACCCCTGAAGAAATATAAAATGTTGTTTAGGTACTTCGAAGTATGTATAGCTCTCCTGTATGCAAATAATAGAATGATACTCTAAACTAGTATAATGGTGGGGGTGATATTTTGTTATTTTCATTTTTTTTGTAGTAAAAAGTTTAGTATTTTTATTTTTTGCATAGTTGGAAATTGATGAAGATGATGAGAAGGTTTTGGCTGAATTTATGCCAAAAGAAACTGGACCGCAACCTACATTGGCTGATTTTATACTTCAAAAGATTAAAGA
Source organism: Juncus effusus (assembly GCA_027726005.1). Taxonomy (NCBI): domain Eukaryota; kingdom Viridiplantae; phylum Streptophyta; class Magnoliopsida; order Poales; family Juncaceae; genus Juncus; species Juncus effusus. The sequence continues at coordinate 8,771,321 of CM050892.1, read as the reverse complement.
AAAAGATGCTGAGATTTCCACGGGTAATAATTCATTTAAAAATTTCATATTTTTATTTTTTGATTGGCAGGTAATCTATATGCGAAATACAATTTTATGTATATTGACAAATTACATGGTATATTGAGATGAGAAACTGGATATTGACGTATAAAATGGTGTACTTACAAAATATACATGTATGAATACGGTAAATCAATTGATATTTCTATGCTTATAGTTTGTATATTGGAAGTGATTTATTGTACAAAAAGACGGTATAAATAAACAGCCTTCTTTCCCTTTTAAATAGTATATTTATGCAAGCTTGTTCTGTTTTAATCGTCCATTCTCATCTCTTTTTTTTCATTTTTTTCAAACTTTTTAATTTCAGATGCTCGCCCTGTTCCTAAGCTCGATACCGGAATCATCGATCTTTACAAAGGGTATCTCTCTCTCTCTCTCTCTCTACAAAATCAACAACACTTCAACCAAACCCAGCCAATCCAATCAAACCACGTAAACCCTAAACCCAATCAACAAAAAAACGACTACGCAAACAAACCCTAAACCCTAAATCTCATCTTATGTCTATTTCCGTACTTTCCTTTTCCCTTTCAGCGTGGGCGAGTACTTGAGCCGCTACACCAACGGCAAGATCCCCAAGGCCTTCAAGCACATCCCTGCCCTCGACCTCTGGCAGGACGTCCTCTGCCTCACCGAGCCCGAGCGCTGGTCCCCCAACGCAATGTTCCAGGCCACACGCATCTTCTCCTCCAATATGAACGCCAAAAGAGCGCAGATGTTTTATTCACATGTATTGCTGGTGAGGGTGAGAGAGGATATTAGGAAGAATAAGAGGTTGCATTTCGCGCTGTATCAGAGTCTCAAGAAGGCGGTGTATAAGCCGGCAGCTTTTTTCAAAGGGATTATCTTTCCGCTATGTGAGGTAAATTTCGTTTATTGGCAAGTAATTATTCCTAATTAGGGTTTTAGTGTCTAATTAGGGTTTTAGGGCCTAATTAGGATTTAGGGTCTGAGTAGGGTTCTCATCCAACATGAACGCCAAGGAAGCGCAGCTGTTTTATGCACACGTGTTGTTGGTGAGGGTGAGGGAGGATATTAGGAAGAATAAGGGGCTGCATTTTGCGTTGTACCAATCTTTGAAGAAGGCAGTTTATAAGTCTGCGGCTTTTTTCAAGGAGATTTTCAATTTTCATGGTTTAGGATCTAATTAGGGTTTTAGTGTCGGTTTGAGGGTCTTGTTAGGATTTAAGATTTGTGGTCTAATTAGGGTTTTAGGCTTTAAGATTTAATAGGGTTTTAGAGTAATTACTACTTCTCTTTAGCGACATTGAGATTCATGATATTATGACACGTGTCACACTTCCGAATTTTTTATGACATGTTCTTTGGAGATAAGTATGTAACGAGTTAATTTAAATGATATTTTTGACCCGTTAGACATAAGAAATCGGTCACTTTCATAGTTTATTATGACCTGTTATAATTATAATATTTTTCTCCCCTTTCAAAACATTTGTAAATAAAAAAAAACACATGACCATATTTGTTTAATTTCTTTTAGCTCTTACTTTGTGGAATAGTACTACACTAATTTGACTTATTACATATTATTTATGATATAAAATTTCACACACAAAAATATAAACCTTTTCTCCTTATTATATTTGACATTTTCTTATAATCTTGAGACGAACAAAATTTGGCTTGCAACATTTTATAATCTTGGTTATAATCCTATAAAATGAGAAATGTTATAATCTTGAGACCAACAAAATTTGGCTTGCAACATTTTATAATCTTTGTTATAATCCTATAAAATGAGAAATGTCATATAGAGCAACTTGCAATATCTGTTTTATTGGACAAAGTTTCACATGTATCCTGATTCCTGAAAATTATCAAAATATCATGCATCCTCTTATAAAATGAGAAACATCATGAACAAGGAACTTGATTTGTAACCTAACAAAATTTGAGAAATATAATTTACAGCCCTATAAAATCACAACGGCCAATTTATTTTGTTTTCATCTTTTCTAAATTTATTTAAGAAAAGATGAAGAGAAATTTGTTGAGTGTATCCTTAAAAAAATTCAAAATATCACATGCACTACTATTATAATATGAAAAAGATGCCCTACTATTATAATTCAAATTTGTTGATAATTTTTTTTTAATAATGTGTGTTAACTATTATAAGATGCCCTAGGCCGAAGCAGAGCGAGGGTCCATCTTGTTAGGGTTAAGATAAATAAACCCTAAAATGTATATACTTTCTTGAAATTGTGTGTAAACTGTAAAGAAAAGATATCAGTGTTTTCTTTTTTTCTTTTTGGTTCTTGTTCATTAATTTGAATCTGGAATTATTGATAAACAAATACTAAAATTAATCTTAATTTTTAATTTGCAGTCAGGGACTTGCACTTTACGCGAAGCAGTTATTATTGGGAGCGTAATTCAAAAAGTCACCATTCCTCCTCTCCATTCTAGGTAAATAGATACAACCTTATTATAATTTTATTTAATAACTAAATGATATTTTTAAATATATTAATTATATTAATGCTTTTTTTATATTATATATTTCAACAACAGTGCTGCTTTGATGAAACTAGCAGAAATGGAATACTGCGGTACAACCAGGTAAACAAAATAGAATTTCAAAATTTCTTAATTATTTTCTCGGAAAAATAAATTTTCATTCATTAATATTTAATCACAGTTATTTCATAAAGTTATTTCTGGACAAGAAATACGCGTTGCCATATAGAGTTCTTGATTCAGTGCTTGAGCATTTCATGAGGTTTATTGATGATAAAAGAAGAATGCCGGTTATTTGGCATCAATCCCTTCTTTCGTTTGTTCAAAGGTTTGCAATATAAAATAATCATTTTTTGATGTTTAAATATGATCTACTGTCTCTTGAATAAGAATGTATAGTAGTATAATTGAAGTCCTAATTATTCATTTTTTGTTCATTTTAGGTATAAGAATGAGTTGGAGAAGAAAGACAAGGATAGACTTTTGCAGTTGATGCAATACCAAAAGCATTATAAGGTAATTATTCTTCTTTTTTACTCTCAAAAGTTTAAACTTATAATTTTATTTGTTTATTTGTTATTTATATATTTATTTATTTTTTAATAGGTTACACCTGAAATAAAGAGGGAGTTAAAAGGCAGTCACAATAGGGGCGAAAAGGAAGACGATCTTATGTCTATCTATATCCTTTAAATATACTATTTATTTATTTGTTTTTATGTTTATCATCTTTTAAGACAATTTCCTAATTGCCCCTGAAAAATCAGAAATATCTGGCAAACATAAAATAATCAAATATACTTGACAAAATCAATATCTCTCATAACCCTGCTTTATTCTTTTTCTCCCAAATACAGTTTTCTTTCATTTATTAGAAAAAAAAGTAGAGAGATTGAAATGTTTTGTTGGGTATACAGGATATTTCTCACTTATAGAGAATATTTTGACTGTAAATGTAATATTTAATTAAATAGAGTTTTGATTCCTTAACATGTAATTTTACCTTCAGTATCAGTGGTAAACAAACCGATAGAGGAAGATAGATGGGATGTCCCTGAAGTTCCTATGGAAGAAGATTAAATTATTATAATATGGTTTGTTTTTTCTTTTCTTTTCTTTTCTTTTCTTAATTACCATAAATTTGTTTCTGACCATTGCTGGTTTAATTTCAGAGATCAGCTTGAAGTTATGTGGCTGAATTGTGTCATTATGAGTTTTGCTAAAATGAGGAAATTTTTAATTTATTTTATTTTGTTTTATTGTTTGTTTATTTGGCATGATTTATTTATTTCGGTCATGATTACTATGAGGGACTTAAGATATTTATTTGTTATAATATAAGCTCAGTTTTGGTCTTATGAATGGATTTATCTTTATGTTAAGCTTAAACCTTTTTTTATTAATATATGCGTACTAAAAAAATTTTATATTTGTTTTTAGAGTTTTTATCATGACAAATTCAATCATAATTCACATAAAATGTGTCAAAAATGCTCATAATTCATAAAATATAATTAGAAACCTCTAAATACGTTTTTGTGTAATTTTACAGGTGAAAATGCCATAATGGGTAGGATTAATGTTTATTTATTTGAACATATGGACTAGATTCGGGTTTGAATTGGACTAGGGTATCGATTAGATTTCTCAGTTTGTGTTCGGGATGAGATTGGGATTGAGTTGTATTGTTTTGTGATTTTAATACGGATTGTTTTTAATTGGCTCCACAATAAAATGGGATAGTAAAGAGTAAAAATCGCACTCTTATCGAGCTTGTCCATACCATGTTAAACTAACAACTCACTCCAAAATATCTTTTGGGTGAGGCAGTAAACATTGCTTGTCATGTCGCAAATCGCGTCAGCCTAAGGTCTATTTTGAAAAAGACTCCTTATGAATTATGGTACGGTCGCAAGCCAAATATCTCCAACATGAAAGTCTTTGGTTGTAAATGTTTCATTCTTGATGAATCTAATAAACTTGACAAATTTGATTCGAAATCTAACGAAGGTATATTCGTTGGATATTCTAATACAAGTAAAGCGTATAGAGTATATATTAAGTCTTCACGTATTATTGTCGAATCCGTGCACTTGCATTTCGTTGACTAATAATGGGGCCAAGAAAGATATTTCTTTGACAGATACAGGTTCAAGTGGCGGTTTGACGGGAACAAATCAACCGACTATTATTGAGCTCAACCTCGATGTTCCAACTCTAGATGGACTCAACAATGGTGTAAACAAAGATTGTGGAAAAATATTTTAAAATGAACACAAATTTTGATTTGCATTTGAATAATTTAGTATTTACTATCATTCTTTACGAAAAATCTATCCGAGTTTTTTTTAATGAAACGAGCAAACAAACGCACGAAACATGAGTTTTAGGTGTAAACAAAGATTGTGGAAAAATATTTTAAAATGAACACAAATTTTGATTTGCATTTGAATAATTCCCTATTTACTATCATTCTTTACGAAAAATCTATCCGAGTTTTTTTTAATGAAACGAGCAAACAAACGCACGAGACATGAGTTTTAGGTGTAAACAAAGATTGTGGAAAAATATTTTAAAATGAACACAAATTTTGATTTGCATTTGAATAATTCCCTATTTACTATCATTCTTTACGAAAAATCTATCCGAGTTTTTTTTAATGAAACGAGCAAACAAACGCACGAAACATGAGTTTTAGGTGTAAACAAAGATTGTGGAAAAATATTTTAAAATGAACACAAATTTTGATTTGCATTTGAATAATTTAGTATTTACTATCATTCTTGACGAATAATCTATCCGAGTTTTTTTTAATGAAACGAGCAAACAAACGCACGAAACATGAGTTTTAGGTGTAAACAAAGATTGTGGAAAAATATTTTAAAATGAACACAAATTTTGATTTGCATTTGAATAATTCCGTATTTACTATCATTCTTTACGAAAAATCTATCCGAGTTTTTTTTAATGAAACGAGCAAACAAACGCACGAAACATGAGTTTTTGGTGCAAACAAAGATAATGGAAAAATATTTTAAAATGAACACAAATTTTGATTTGCATTTGAATAATTTATTATTTACTATCATTCTTTACGAAAAATCTATCCGAGTTTTTTTTAATGAAACGAATAAACAAACGCACGAAACATGAGTTTTAGGTGTAAACAAAGATTGTGGAAAAATATTTTAAAATGAACACAAATTTTGATTTGCATTTGAATAATTCCCTATTTACTATCATTCTTTACGAAAAATCTATCCGAATTTTTTTTAATGAAACGAGCAAACAAACGCACGAAACATGAGTTTTAGCTGCAAACAACGATTATGGAAAAATATTTTAAAATGAACACCAATTTTTATTTGCATTTGAATAATTTAGTATTTACTATCATTCTTTACGAAAAATCTATCCGAGTTTTTTTTGAATGAAACGAGCAAACAAACGCACGAAACATTAGTTTTAGGGTTGTTCGTTTGTGTTGAAACTGAAATCGGCTAGCTCAAATTATTAATCATAGACTCCACCTGGATTACAAGCTCCATCATAGATACCTCATTCTTCTCACTATGATCTTCATTCACTGAATTACTTACACTAACAAATTTTTCTTTTTTGAACGCAGATTTGATGGATTCAAAAATTTGTGCATCTAAAGCTTCTCTTTCTTTGCTCAACCTGATCTTTACAGCCTCCTGGACTGTGGTGATGATCAAGTCTGACTGATTCTCAAAATCAGCCTTCATCTCCTTCCTCAACTACTCTTTGTCAGCTTCTCTAGCTTCAGTCAGCTCTTTCAACAATCCCTCCTGCTAATTGAACTGATCTTTGAGAGCTGTATATTCCTCTCTCAGATCCATGATCTGAGTAAGGGTGCGCGTGGTGAACATGTCACCCATGGAGATCCTGTTAGATCCCTTCTGTTGTGTCTAGATCGGGGCTTTGATACCACTTGTAACAATAGACTTATAAATTGTAATCTTAAACGAACAAGAACAGAATTGTGGATTGGTAATTGAGATTAACTAAGTAATAAATTGGCAAATGAGGAGAAATCAAAAGAAAGCTCATTAATAGAGTTATTCATATATTTCGTCTGATGTCTTAATCCTTCTTACATTCATCTTTTTATACTTAACCCTAATTGGACTTTATCTCCATTATAACAAAACTTGATCTCTCCATTAAATAAAACAACTGCGGGCTTAAACACTCAGCCCAAGATAAGAAATAAATAAAGAAATAAAAAAGGCCCAAACACATGGCTCATGACCCAACAAACAAATAAGTAAAATAAAACAAATAAAGCATAACTCAGCCTCCAGCTCAACACTTATCATGTCTTCTCGACATAACTCTTCTTCCTCCCAACTCGATAGCTCCAATCGACAAACCCTAATGCCCCAAATTGGGCTGAGAAAATCTTAATTATGTGACAGTTTGATCTACCGACGTTGACGTAGACGGAGGCGGAAGTGGCTCAATTTGGTCGGAGGTTTCACAGGCGTAACCAGAGGCGGCGGCGGAGGAGAGGGATGGAGATGGAGACGGAGGCGGAGGCGGATGCGGATGCGGATGCGTGTCGGCTGAGAGACAAATCTATGAAAAAGAGGAGAGAGAAATTAATATAGGGGAATGGGAGATCTCCATTTTCTTTTATTTTATTTTAACATGTGTTTGGTCTATGAACGTACTGAATACACCAACCATTTCAACCATTAAAAATAGAACACGTGTAAATAATGTTTGGTCTAAAGATGTCCTCGGTACACCGCACATTTTTATGAGTTGTGCGATTGAAATCAAATGGCTCATATTAAAACCTCTGAAGTGGCTTCATGAGAGCTCATCTTTCAACTCCAAAATTTGTATAGGGTATAGACTAGGATAAGTTCTGCACTATGCCCCGATGTTTTGAATTTTATTACTGTTAAATATAAATTAACTTATTACAATTATTTTAAAGATGTTATTTAATTTTTTTTTGTCATATATTTTCATGCATAATATATCATATATTTTAAAAAGTCTAATTATGTAAATTTGATTATCTAAATATATATTATTATACATAATCGACTCTTATATAATCTCATTTATCATATATTATTCCACATAATTTATCCCCACATACTTAAGGAAGAGAAAATGAAACCGCAATTATATCAATATGGAATTCAAAGCAATGAGAAAATTCAAATAAAATTATATAAGAAGGCATTAATATTGGGAAATACAATATTTCATTAAAATCACTACTTTTCAACACAAGAAAAAAAAATTCATAAGTTCTGATGGGTAAACTGTATTTCCTCAATTTGAATTAATATCTGCGTACAAATTATTAATAGGTTCTAATCCTTAAAAATTTGCCTTTTTATTATGCTTCCACGTCATCATTTTTTTTTTCAGCCATTGGATTCAAAAAAGTTACTTCTCAAATTTAATCTCATCCATTGATTTATTACAACAAGCTAAACAAATAAGTGTAAAATTTTAGATACACGCGTCAAACCCTCTCCCTCTCCCTCTCCGCCCTCCAGAGGCTCCCTGTTCTCCCTCCCTCTTCCTCTCTCCTCTTCCTCGCTCCTGCTCCCTCTTCTCACTTGCCGACTCTCTCTCTCTCAATCTCTCCCTCACTCTCACTCTCACTCTCTCTCTCACTAACATGCTCTCTCTCTCTCTCTCTCTCTCCATGCTCGATTTCTTCGAGCATCTCTGCCTCCTCGTGGCGCACACGACACAGTCCAGAGACACCTCATCTCACGCCTCTCCAGATGTTCCGACTCTCGACGGCGAGCGTATCTCCCTGTCACACCTCTCCTCTTTTCCACACTCGCATGACCCTGGGTCAGACAACACTCGCATGACCTAGAATGAGACATCATTTTGAAAATGTAAGTAATTTTACTCTAAATGAATTGATTTTTATTATTTTGGCTGATTGTATGTTAAATTACTCCAAATCATTCCTAATTGCACTTTAGTTGACTGGTTTTTGGGTAATTTGAGTAATTTCATCTGTAAATAGGATACTTGCACAACTGAAACTTAATTATGGATTAATAGTACTCTAATTTGGACTAATTTATGATTATTTTGGCTAATTTGACATAGTTTGAACTGATGAGGATGGAAATGGTGCGAAAACAGATCTGGATGTAGAGATGAAAGATGCGCATGTGGCTCTTCAAGCAAAGATGATGTGGACCAGCCGTCTGAGCCTCCGATTGTGCAGGTTAGTTTGCGTGAATTTTTTCTCTTTTCAATTGGTTGACACAATCACATCTGGTGGTATATTTGGGGCTTTTGTTTATTTTTATGGGTTTGATTTTTTGTATTCTATCTTTAAAATAACCAGAAGATTTTAAGAATTAGAGGTAAGTTTTGCGGTTTTTATTTGTGATGCCTTATTACCAATTCACTGTTTTCTCTCTTATAATTTTTTTTTGTTTGAACAGAGATAGTTTGATCGCAGCCCCTCTGTCTACTTTGACTTTTCGAATCAATTTATTTTGAATTTTTATGCTTCTATATTAGGAAATGGTATGCTTCTATCTTATCATAAATATAATTAGTAATAAATTCATGTTATTTTCTTCCATTGACAACGATTATGCCGCCTACTACTCAAATCCCGGTTTTTTGTTTTTTATTCAAAGAAAATTTTAGGGTACGGATTTTAGACTGCTCCTGCAAGCATCTGTCGTAAATGAAATTTAAGGAGTCGCATCCTGTCCATCAGGGAAGGGAATTGATCTGACAAAAAAAACCTTCCAACGGTCAAGGCTTCAATAGGATGAACAAGACTACTTACGTAAGGTAATTTGTTATGTCTCCCAATTGTTAGTTTTAAATACGCAATTTTTTTGCTTAAATTTTATTTTTTCCATTGTGATTCTATTGTTACAACTATACCTGATCAAGAGTTTCCATGTAATATATGTGTTTTATTTTTCTCAACCTTATTCATTTTTTTCAGTTTTGAGATTTATTATATTGCTTTCTTTACTCTAATCTTTGTTGTTTAATTAGTTAGGTCACGAGATTTGGTCAACTTTGTTGTTATTGCGGATTCTGCATAGAGCCATGTCTGATTCAGGTCTATTCTCCAAATTCACCGATTTATTTTGTTTTATCTGATTCGGATTTTATTTAATTTTTTTTAATTCATGAAAAAGTTGTCGCATTGAACAAATGCAATTACCTTATTTTATCTTTAATATTTAGGAAGTCCTGATTTAGTTTAGGTTTTGGGAGATAAAAACTGGTGTCATGTTCATTTAATGCTTCTAAAAATATTTGCAAACTGGATTGACTACATGCATACATTGGTTGGGGGCAGCTAAATTGGAAAAGGTATTTGCAAATTTTGGTACAATGATATCATGCAAAGAAATTAATCATCTTCTTTCAAGTACACTTTTGTAATAAAATTATATCAAATGAGCATTAACTTAATTTTATTTTATTTTTTAGGTTGTGGAATTGAGACAGCTTTTGTCAGACAATTGGGTCAGGTGGGTTCAAGTGATAGAAGAGGAGTTTTACTTGATATGATTCTGGAATTCAACCAAGCAATAAGGATAATGCATACAAACTCAAACGGCCTAAAGATATAGTTGATGGTAAGTCGCTAACTTAGCCAGTACACATTTACTTTCTAGGATTGTGTCAAAATTTATATTTATTGAATTCAGCACCACTTGAAAATTTTGCATTAATTCATCAACTCCATAGTTTGAATTTCCACCATTTTTATGTGCCAAAGACAACGTACGACGTGCAAGGTGAAGGACAGGGTTATGGAGGAACGCTCGATTGCCTCGGCACAAGTCATATACTAATTATTAATAATCAAGGATAAGTTCGCTTGATGATTGAATTTTTACTCAAGTGACTGAATATACAAAAGTGTGAGGAGCCTTTTAAGGAAATCACACCCCTGGCTCTGGAGAATTTGAGGTTATACAATCAATGTTTTTAACTGCTTTTTTTTAGTTTCACAGGTCATGTTACTGCCCTCAGACAAGATTATAATTCATTTTTAATATTTCTAAATGAGCAACTCTCCAAGATTGATGATAGAAATTCGGCAAAGGGCAATCGCGATTTCTAATTTGTTGAATGTTTTCATTAATTTTTTTGTTTCAGAAGTCTCTAAAGTAGTATAAGTAATGGTTTTTTTTTTCAACTATGCATTTATATATAATGTTTCTCCCCTCTTTTGTGTGGTTGCACATAACAATAACATCATTGAATGAATGACATGATTGAATGTAATACAAATTACTTAAGTTTTGCTACAATATGTAAGAATTTTTTGTGTATTTTCATTCATAAACTAATCTTATTAATACTTAGATAGTCTGACTCTAGAAAAACAGCAGCTTATTTTGACCAATTTCATGATGGTGAAAAACAACTATTTGCATAATTTATTTTGTTTTAATTAATTGTAAACAGCTAAATATTTTGTTAGTCGAGTTAATTGTTTAGTCAATATTACCTCACTGTTCATGACTCAAAAACACAAAATATTTGCTTAACTGACTGTATTGTCTTTAAGCTCTGCTTTCCTTACTATACAAATATGTGTTTGGAAATGTATATCCAATAATAAACAATTTGATTCAACATGTCTAACACGAATCAAGCAACTAAGAACAACACAAGCCGATAGTAATAGTGTAAAGTAAATAATCCTCACACAATATCATGAACAATATATTTCATGTTATCCAATTTCCGTTTACTAAAAATAGTTACCTTGTTATAACAAAGTAATTATACTACATTGTTAATTACATACAACTTAATTCAATATATTTTTTACACAATTATATATTTTTTTCCTAAAATAAAATATAATATCTTATTATGTATTTTGATATAACAAGAAATATGAATTCAAATTAATAGAAAATCGTGTTTATTTAGTATTTTTTTTGTAGCCGATAATACTACAAAAAACTTTCATTAAAATAAGGGTGGTGCTATTGGGAGGGCTACGTTTGCTGCGTTGAGGGCAAACTAATATTTTCCTATGAAATACCCAATTTACCCTCATTTATTATGATTAATTATTCTTTCATTTTCTATTTAACATCTATCATTTTTAATAATAAATTTTCTATAGTTAAAAAAAGAAAAAATAATACTAAATACTACATTTTATGATATTTAATTTTTTTTCAACAAAAATTTTGTGCTTTTCAATAATTTAATTGGAGCTTTTTTTATATTCGTTAGAAGAAATAATCAAGGACTCCTTTGATAAAAATTCTATGAAGAGGCACAAGATTTGTTTGATTTGTAATTTTTTTTAAATTTAAATTGAATTATATTATGTAGATTATATGTAATTTATTAAATATTTCTAATTCTATATCATAGAAAATTAATTATTTAGAAAGCATAAATGTGAAATAGAAACAGTTTTGCGCTTTTCAATAATTTAATTGGAGCTTTTTTTATATTCGTTAGAAGAAATAATCAAGGACTCGTTTGATAAAAATTCTATGAAGAGGCACAAGATTTGTTTGATTTGTAATTTTTTTTAAATTTAAATTGAATTATATTATGTAGATTATATGTAATTTATTAAATATTTCTAATTCTATATCATAGAGAATTAATTATTTAGAAAGCATAAATGTGAAATAGAAAAAAGAATGAACGATGATTACAATAATGAGGGTAAAATTGACATTTCACAAAAAAAAATATTTAATTTGCTCTCAACACACCAAACTTAGCCCTCCCAATAGCACCACCCTAAAATAATATTAAGTTGCTACACATTGATAGTACAAAATTAGCACAAGAGGAACTATCTAAAATTAGGCTAGTCCTATCTTAACACATAATGCCCCTAATTTCTCTCGCCTGAAAGAGTACCCTAAAACAATTCCATCCAACCCTAAGTTGCCCGCCTTCAACCACTCTTGGCCGTTTCTGAAGCCTCGTAGAAAATCGTGCTTATTTGTATATCGTGAAATACAAATGTGCTTATGTATATATCAATTCAAATTAAAAGAAAAAATGGAGCAAACAGACAAATCATATCAATTCAAATATCGTCAAATACAAATGTGCTTATTTGTATAACAATTCAAATTTAAAGAAAAATGGAGCAAACAGACAAATAATAGTGATACAATTTGGTTATAATTTCTTTACTAAAGATGGTTACAAATTTGTTTTTAAAAAAAAAAATCTTAAACAACTAAATATAGCTCTTTTCGATTTTTGAATCAAGTCTTGTCAATGGATCTGTGGTTTACTGCTTACATGCCTGATTTTAATTAATATCATTCTGAAGTGTTTTTATTTCGGAGCCCAAATAGTGTTGTACCTCTAGGCCAAACATTTTTTTTTTTTTGGAAGAAGTGGGAGGCGTAGCCTGTTTCCACTCATTTGTGATTAAAATTAAATAAAGAGTTCGTATAATTACAGCATGAATTAGCGGCCATTAGTGGATTACAGCCGTATGGTTAGAGACTATGAAAACAACCAGGGGCGGACTTAAATAGAGACCTAGCGGGGTCATGGCCCCCTCCTATAAATCTGAAAAATTAATATAGATCCGTCATATTTCATAGTTTGGTCCTTTAATAAATGTCAATTATGAATTTTCTTTTAATCGTTATTTGTACTCAATTTTTATAGGCAAATTATATTGAGATGATAAATAATCGAGATTCTTTTTAAAGAACTATAATATGTTAATAAGAAAATTGCTATTATGCTGTTTCTAACACCTCCCCCCCCACACAAAACCTCCTCCTCCTAATATTACATTCTGGATCCGCCCCTGAATACACCAACCTTTTCAACCATTAAAAATAGAGCACGTGTAAATAATGTTTGGTCTAAAGAATTACATGGCAACAGATTTGTTGCTGTTCCAACAATTGGTGCACCAGAGTTTACTATCGTACTCCTTCATTCCCATTCCGCATGTTTTACAAGCGGTATACCACCACCCTTTGATATTGTCAATATTAACAACTTTAGCGTTGCATGTAAATCATTGTCCCTATTGAAAGTTAATTATTTTATTTTAAGTATTTAAAATAACTATTAAATAACGTGAGAAAATATATTTGAAAATGTGAACCTGATGTTCATTTGGATCCAAACTTAGAAGTTCATCAATAGTACACCTATTTGCACTTTTTCGTTGTGCAAGAGTCATTACTGGAACTTCTTTAGATGCTAATTCAACAACACATTGAGGGAGTTCTTTGAGGCTAAAATAGAAAAACATCAATAATATCAATAACTTAAAGCAATACATTATAAGTTTTGTATGTTTAAAGATATATTACCTTGATTTGAACTTGGTCACTTCAGGAAAATCTTCATCAATGTAGCACTTTGTTGCAGAGGTAGTACACACATAACTTTTTTCTATGTTAGATTAACAAAATGGAAACAATTAAAATGGTAAACATATAAGTTTCTATACATTTACAGTTACACAAATGAAACAATAATGAATATATTAGAAAAATTATACCTTTATATTTTCGAACAGTCATCCCACAAAATATTGCCACAACAAATTCTGTTCTACTTTTATCTATTATGTCATCCATGTTAATACCATATCCGTATTCTTCCCATAAAGTTAAAGTAATTTTTTCGTTCCTGTAAACACAAAAATATTAATATAAGATAACATTATTTTCTAATATTATTCATAGTGGCAACAAATGTAATAAAACAACCAACTAAAACAAAAAACAACAACATTAACTCACTCAGAATCTTGTAATTCCATATTTCTTTTGTGCCCTATACGGTTTTTAAGATTGACCTCTTCCATTGGGCCAATTCCAACAATATATCCGATAACATCTATAAAAATATATTAGAAGCATATTTTATATTAATATATATTTTATGTTATGTGATTTTCTAGTAAGATAATAATAAATATACCTATGAGTAATTCATCATTAGGGAGCTGATCCTTTATCATGCCAAATTTCTGAAAGTTAAATACATGTAAAGGTATCTCAAACTCACAACTCCTCAAACATTCAACTATTGTGGACTTCTGCATTTCTATCATCTTCTTATTTGGAACCGCCCTATACTTCTTTGTTGCTTCTACAATAATAAACCTGGACAATGAATACAGCTCATTCTCTCTGATGATAGATTTGAAGCGAGGTACATCAAATTTCCTTATTGTAGCCTGTATCGTATCTCCCTACAATGAGAAATATTATATAAATTATTAATTTTGTAGGAAAATGATCAATGTTCAATGGTATATACATGATTTACCTCCACATCGACAAGAGCGCACTCCATACTAATGAGGTCATTGTTTTTACTTGGATTTGTTGCTTCCCAAACTCGAAATGCCCTAACAACAATTTTTCTCTCCACAAGTCCTTTTCGCAAGTTAGAGATGAGAAGTGTTTCCATTGGAGCCAAGGTCCTCTAAATTTTTGTCAACAAAGAAATAACATATAATTTTTGGAATGTCTCCATAATGAAAAAAAATAATATACAAGAAAATACATACATATAAATAAGTATGTGTATTAGTTTAAGAAATAGAACATAAACATATATCAGCATAAAATCAGCTATAAAAGAAAGAAAGAAAGCATGAAAAATATACCATTATCAGTATCATAAAAAATGTCTTTAAACACAATATTTTTAGTATAATCATGATGAACTTTTTCATTCTCAATTAGAATTTTTAGTCCTTCTCTCGTTGTGGTTCGTGAAATTGCAACATATATTTGTCCATGGGAAAATACAGGTTGTGGTAAGTAAACTCCTATTTTTTTTAATGTCTGACCTTGACTTTTATTAATTGTCATACCATAACATAATCGATAGGATATTGTCTTCTTTGAAGGACAAATGGCCATTTTGATTCTTTTTGATGAAAAATTATACGTGGAATGAACACTTTTTTTCCAGTACTTGTACCGGTTATTACTTTTGCCTCAATTATTTTACTGGCAAGTTGGCTTACTATCAATCTTGTTCCATTACATAAAGCTAAACTTGGGCTGATATTTTTTAACAACATGATAGGACAACCAACTTTTAATTTTAATTCATGATTTGGAATGCCATTTAATTGTAAAGTGTTTAAAAATTCAACAGGATAAAGTAAGTCAGTGTTTGTTGATTGACATATCATATCAGAACTGAAGTAAATGCGTTCTTCACCAGGAACAAAAGAAATCATATGCAAATTAATTAAGTCAACTGCATCATTTTTAGGTGTTACGATTGCTCTTTCTTTAAGATAATCTGAGTCTGAAAAGTTTTCCAAAAAATTATCATATATAATATCAGTAATTGCTTTTACGTTATTGTCAGAATTTGGAATTAATAAATCATTTGGTACTTTTATCCATGTTGGTTCATCTTCTTGTTCATTCAATTTTATAGTTTGTATATTTCCATCTCCTACATTAAGTATCCAATCGCTAAATTCTTCAATTTGTGAATAATTGGAATTATTCATGTCATTTTGTATTAATCGCATATTTTTCTTAAGACGAAATATCTTACAATATTTCCATAGATACGATTTTGTAATTGATGCATTTATAATATCTTGTTTTAAACCATTTGAAACTATAGGTAATACTTGTCTAAAGTCACCTCCAAGTAAAACAGTTTTTCCACCAAACAATTTTTCAGAAGATAAAAAATCTCTTAATTTCATTATATCTTTTAAACTACGATCTAAAGCTTCAAAACCTCATTGGTGCTTCATCCCACACTATTAAAGATGTTACTTCTACTAACTTTGCAAGATGTGTACCAATTTTAATTTGACAAGTCGAATTTTCATTAAGTTCTATTGGAATTTTAAATCTTGAGTGTGCAGTACGACCACCAGGAAGTAAAAGAGAAGCAATACCAGATGATGCAACTGCAAGAACTATTTTCCCTTGAGAACGCAATTTATTTATAATAGTATGCCATAGATATGTTTTACCTGTTCCTCCATGTCCAAAACAAACAAAAAACAACCTTTCCTATTTGTAACAGAATCAATAACTGTTTCATATATATTCAGTTGTTCATTATTCAAAGTAACAAAATGATTTTCAAAATCGTGTTTAAGCATATTAGTGTTATAACATAATTCTTCTCTTAATAACCTATTAGTAGCAAAATCCATAAAACATTCCTTCGGCATAGGTAAATTAAAATTTTTTAAAGACGAGTCACTTTTATTTAGAGAAGTTTCCAATTGGACTAAAACAAAAATTTTCAGTTCATTTTTTGGACATTGAATATTTGGTATATTTGTTTCTTTTTTCATTTTATGAGAAAAATCATCAGCAAATGAATTCATAAACATATCTAATAACTTTTTTGGATTTGCAACATCACAAAAAAAAAGAAGACTAACAAAAAACTGACGCAATTCAAATGCTCTCTCAATGCTTCTTCCCATTCTTTATCATCACCTAAAAGTTCAAAAACATCATATGCTTCTCGAAATGTTGGATAAACTATATCATTAAGTATACGTAAATCAGCAAAACATGTTGCTCCTTTTATTATATGTAATAAGATTCTTAAAAAAAAAAGTTCACCAGAGCTAGGATGTGCATAAGATAGTCTACCTATTCTTTTACCTCTTTTTCGTTGACTCCAATATCTTTCGGTTGGATGCCAAACCCATCTCTTTGGAAAGTCAGCATAAGTAAGTTCACATGCATTTTCATTTTCTTTGTTAGTTCTTAACCATTCAGTTAATGTTGTACTTCGATTAATTGGATTTTCCAGTACTCTTCTTAAATCCTGATTATCATTAAATATCACATTGTTTTTAAAAGGCAAATGAACAACTAATCTTTCTACACCAGGATCACTATAATGAATATCAAATTGGAATATTCGCCACATTGATTCGTGTGGAGAAAGATATCGACAGTCAAGGTATATTTTAATTTCATCAATTTCTTTTTTTTTTTTCACCAGTTTCATTATTACTAATTGTGCTTTCTTCAATTTCAACACGTGTTCTATCAAATCCTTTATTGACATACTTAAACAAATATTTAATCATACGTGTTTTTGCACAACGTTCAACATTAATGTGTGCTTGAAATTTTATAATTAAATCAACATTATGAGGAACAACAAATGAATTATCTAGTTTAAAACCAACTTTCTCTACATATCGACCATTATTTCTATGTTTATATGATACCATTCCATCTTCACCAACATGAGTTTCATTGCATTATTGTTTTGGATAATCTTTTGAACAAGATCCGTTTACCATACATGGACATTTAGGGTTAGCGTAACTGCATGGGCCATGCATCATAAACATTGTTACTGCAATGAATTCATTTGGTTCATTTATAGAGTTTGGTAATTCTGCTGAAATCATCGAATCTATTCGTTCAGGTGTTAAATCTTCTTTTTTTTCAAGCCAAACTACGATGTGGATATGAGGTAATCCACGTTTTTAAAACTCAATAGAGTAAATAACTGGGAAAAAAAGTATTTGAAAATAAAATATTTAGTGTAAACTACGAAATTTATATTTGGTGCTAATTATTTTAATTGGAAACTACGTACCTGCTTTAGTTACACCGAAAAATTCATCCTTCTTTATATCAGATATAAGCTCATTGACTTTCATTTTAAATACCCTACTTACTATATCTGGTCTATCTTCTGGTTTTTGACCTAATAATATTCCATTTTGTATTTCCACCCATTGAGGATTGCAAGTGAAGGTAATGAACAGATCAGGGGGTCCAAAATGCCGACATATAGCCATAGCATCTTGATAATTTTGGAAAGTGTAACGGGGAATACCAGTAAAAGAAGAAGGTAAAACGATACGTCTACCTATGACGGCACTGTCCCTATCACCTCGATTTACGGCATCTCGAACCCCTTGATAAATTTCACTTCGCAATTCCAATTGGTGTTTTCGAATATAACGTAACCTATCTTCTTCAATTGCTGCATATGCATCAACTACGTATTGTTGAAACAATCTTCCACCTCTTAATAGTGTTTGACCTTCTAATTGTCTTTGTTGTAATCTAAATATGTAAAATTCATTCATGCTAACATGATCTCTATTGATTATTTTTTCATTTGGCCTATCAACATATTTTATTTGGGGTGCATAACCATCTTCACCATAAGGAAATAAAATTGGATATTGCATTGACATAAAACTTGGATGGTATTCACTAATTTGTTGTAGTTCACCAGATTTATATTCAACAACTATATCTCTAACCCCATCTGAATAACTTATGTCATTAACTACTAAGCCGGCAATTTCTGAACAGGTTGGATTGTCATATTGTAAACCATCAGAATAACGATCACACACTAATCTTAATTTTAAAGGACAATAGCCTATTTCTTTAAATCGATCTCTGACCATTCTAAATTTTTTTACAAGTTTATTTTCTTCATCTAGCATTTTCAATAGACTTTTTATTATTCTTATATCTATGTTTCTATTTTCATTATTATTATCGATGGCTTATATTCTATTTTTTATTTCATTTTCTGTATCATATATATATATAATTGAGCATATTTAGGATGGTTTCCTTCATTAGGTAGTAAAGAACCAATTCTGTGGTACACTTGTTTACATATTTTGAAAACATATGGACCTACTCCTGTATTTATGGATCTATCTATAGTCGCACCCATAGACGAAAATGCAAACATGGAATTGTACACACGTATGTTTTTACGAAATTTCACTCCTATTTGACCACTACTTTTGTCTAACAAAAATGCTAGAATTGGTAGAGTTTGTTGAAGAAACGGGAGTCTAATACGACCATTATGACAACATAAACTTAAATACGGCAAACGTGACCCTTTATCCTTTCCTGTAGATTCGGCATACCAAAATTTCGCACCACAAAAAAATACAAGAATAATCGGGGCTTCCTAAATCCGAAGGAGAAAAAAACTTCCCTAAAATAAATGAAAACGAAAATGCAATCATGTATAAATACTATTATTACTCGATCAAACATAAGTATTTTTAATATCATAAAAATAATTATTCTAAAATTCCTAGAGGATGAAATACAAATCGTACTTTTCTTTGTATTTGTAGGAATATCTAATGAAGAAGCTTTATCCAAATTGGATACATTACTACGTCTATGAGCATCGATTATTCTTTTTCGCTTCAACCTACGTTTTTTTGCTATTTCCATATAGGTCTAACATAATGTTTTAAGACAAATATTATAGATGAAAAACCTTTTTTAGTAAACTGTGAATTTTTTTAATATAATTTTTTTCCAAATAGTTTAATTACTAAGGGTCACAAAAAAATGCAGCCTTCTGTTTTATCTTTTTATAACTTCCATAATTTTTTTATGGCATATATTCGCATGTTCATAATTAAAAAAATCATTACCTTAGTTTCAAATTCTTATTGTGATCATACAAGATGAGGTGCTGTGAAGATAAATGTTAAATGATGATAACAATTGAAAATAAATGTTAGAAGTTTATATAATTTACTCATGCAGCCATTCATTTAGTTCAGCATTTACTCATTTAGTTATTTCTAGATATATATGAAACAAAACAGAAATGATGTAATATTGCTCAAACATGAACAACCAGAAAGAAAGCAAGCACATATAACATATCAAAAAAGAAAATCCACATCCCAACATCAAATATAAGCATATATAAATTAAAGTTACAATATGAAAAAAAAAACATCAACTTACTTAGTTTTGATGGTGCAATCTATCTGAGAAAGCAAGTTGATCAAACTGACAAGACCGTAAAACCGGACCTGCATAAATATGAATATGAATATGAACTCATATTAACGACCAAAACATAAGAAGCTTAAAAAATATCAAAGAAGTGAAACATGCCTTGGAGAAATCTGAACTACACTCCCAAATATGATGATGTGATTTGAATTCACTTATATACCAATACCATAAAAAACTTCATGAAGTATTTACAGGTGTCAAAAAAAGAACATGTTATGTGGCATGTAGAGATGAGGTGTATTTCTTTGATTTGATTTTTAAATACATTTACAATAATAACCAACAAATTTCAATATTTTTATATAAGCACATAAATACTCCAATTTTGAAAAAAAAAATCAACCAAATGTTACAAGTGCAGCCCCTTTTTTTAATCAAATGGCAGTTCTTTAAAGAGATAAATAGAATCATCCTTTTGGCAAAATGCATGACAGCCCAATATTTTCTTTCCAATCAATTGATACTACTTAACATTGTTTACTCTAAGGAAGCAAATATTAAATAATAAAATCAATAATACCAAATATTATTTACAATAATAACCAACAAATTTCAATATTTTTTATGTAAGCACATAAATACTCCAATTTTGAAAAAAAAAATGTTACAAGTGCAGCCCCTTTTTTTAATCAAATGACAGTTCTTTAAAGAGAAAAATAGAATCATCATTTTGGTAACATGCATGAGAACCCAATATTTTCTTTCCAATCAATTGATATTACTTAACATTGTTTACTCTATGGAAGGAAATGTTAAATAATAAAATCAATAATACCAAATATCACAAAAAATCAGGAGCTAATACCAAGTAGCAATTTTTTGATAAATAATTAGTATAAATAAAATATATGTTTTCTATAGGCATAAATGGGAAAATAACATTATTTTTTAATCATTAAAGAGAACAATTAATTCTGAAAATTTCTATAAATACCCAAAAGAAAGTTCAAACAGTGTAGTGTTTTATGCATATTTTGAGAAATATTGGGGAAGAAAATCATAAGGAGCTAAAGAGAATTAAATAGAAATTCATTACCATTAAGAAATAATACAATAGATAGCTTTGAATTTTTTCTCTAATTTTCAACATTTTTTAGCTTTCTCCTCTTCTAACTTTTCTCCATGCCATAGTTCATCCCCTCTTTTTTTCCTTCGTTGAAAAGATAAGAAGAAAAGAAAGAGAAGATAGAGAGACAGAGATGCCTCTCCCATGTGAAGTTCACATATGTGATTTTTATATCAGTTGAACAAATATATTGTGTGAGGCGGATTATCAAAAACATTATTTAAAGATATGTTAATAACTTGTTACATCAAGCACCTTACAATGATTCCACAAGAAATCAGAAATCTATCTCTCCATTGAATTCATTCATCATCTCCATTTAATCTAACAAAAATAAACTACCACATAACATCTTTATTCTACATCACATGACATCTAAGGTATAGATTGCTCCCTTACAAGAATTAATGGAGAGGAACAAAAATTTCCACTCCATTTATTCAACAATCATCTCTATTTCATCTAACAAATAACATGTCTCAATTTAATGATTCAATAATGGACATCTCCACTAATGAATTAATTGAGAAGATTTTTTTATGTATTTAAGTTTGGTGATTTACAAGAGCCTTTTTATTTTTAGAGAAAAGCTCACTTTTACCCCCTGAACTTTTCAAAATTGTTCAACTTGCCCCCTGAATTTTTTTTTGCACACTTTTGCCCCCTGAACTCTTCCAAATGTTCAACTTGCCCCCTCCATCCAGTTAAACGCACAGTCAGCAGTTATCTGCTTGCGTGGCGTGCTGACGTGGCAAATAAATGATTTTTTAAGCCACGTCAGCGACCCCTTCTCTTTCTTTCTTTCTTCCCTTCTCTTTCTTCTTCTTCTTCTTCTTCTTCTTCTTCTTCTTCTTCGCGCTGAAGCTCTCTGTCTCTCTTCGCTTTTCTCTCGCGCGACACCAGCCGAGCCAGCACGCGTCTTCAGCTCTTCTCCCCTCTCCTCCTCCTCTTCCTCCTCTTCTCTCTTCGCCCACGCCGCCCCCGTATAAGCTGATTTGTAACGGTTCTTTCTAAAAACCGTTACTAAGCCTTCGATTTAGTATCGGTTCTTTAAAAAATCCGTTACTAAAGCTTCGATTTAGTATCGGTTCTTCCAAAAAAAACCGTTACTAAGTCTTCGATTTAGTATCGGTTCTTCCAAAAAACCGTTACTAAATCGAAGACTTAGTAACGGTTTTTTGGAAGAACCGATACTAAATCGAAGACTCAGTAACGGTTTTTTTGGAAGAACCGATACTAAATCGAAGCTTTAGTAACGATTTTTTTAAAGAACCGATACTAAATCGAAGGCTTAGTAACGGTTTTTAGAAAGAACCGTTACAAATCAGCTTATACGGGGGCGGCGTTGGCGAAGAGAGAAGAGGAGGAAGAGGACGAGGAGAGGGGAGGAGAGCTGAAGACGCGTGCGGCGACGCGGGCGGCTCGGCTGGGCGGCGACGCGTGCTGGCTCGGCTGGTGTCGCGCGAGAGAAGAGCGAAGAGAGACAGAGAGCTTCAGCGCGAAGAAGAAGAAGAAGAAGAAGAAGAAGAAGAAGAAGAAGAAGAAGAAAGAGAAGGGAAGAAAGAAAGAAAGAGAAGGGGTCGCTGACGTGGCTTAAAAAATCATTTATTTGCCACGTCAGCACGCCACGCAAGCAGATAACTGCTGACTGTGCGTTTAACTGGATGGAGGGGGCAAGTTGAACATTTGGAAGAGTTCAGGGGGCAAAAGTGTGCAAAAAAAAGTTCAGAGAGCAAGTTGAACAATTTTGAAAAGTTCAGGGAGCAAAAGTGAGCTTTTCTCTTATTTTTATTCACCATAATAGATAGAAAGATGTGTGCTTGACATCCAAAACAAATATCAAGATGAATTATTTTGGTTTCCTCCAAAATTTTAGCTAAGATTATACCAAAGTTATAAGAACCAAGAACAATTATATTTCTAACATTAGTATGTAGTTAACTATAACTAATATATGCCATAGTTCACTTTTAATACTTAAAGTCATGGAAAAATGACCAGAGCTCATGCAACAGCTCGATTATGGTTATGGATGGTGTGAGTTTCAAAACGAGAAATGTATGTGGTGAACACTGCAAATAAAGGTAAGGTATTGCAACATATAAAATGTACAATGAACAAATAAAAAAATGTACTGATGGCAAAAGAAGGTATAACTTGTCACCATTTCTGGTGGTCACCACCGCCACCTATGAGATTTGAGCCGCCTGTAACACAAAACAAATGTATAATTTCCATATAAAAAGATACATTCTCAAGATATAAGCATATAAAAAGTATAGTGAACAGTTAAAATGTATAATTGATAAGTTAAATGGGGTGCATGGTATTTATGAATGAGTCAGCACATTAAATATGTAAATGTGGAGGGTATGTATTACTTTTATCTTTTATATCACCTTAATACCTTATCATTGTTGGCGGCTCATTAGAGGTGCATAAACAAAAGATGCAACTCTTTTCCAACTAGTAATTTTCTCGACTTCAGTTATTTTTATATATTTTTCTTTAATTCAGAATGAATAATAAGTAAAAGAAGAACAAAAACACATTATAAATTCTCTATTGACCGTCATAAATTATTCGATTTAACAAAATCTAAGAAATTAAACAAAACCGCAACACAGCCATGGCTCTCTTTCTCTCCTCTCGTCTCGCTCCGCCTTATGTATAAATAAAATAATCTATCTATTAAATTTTACGAATGATGAATCTCTCTCTCTCTCATCTTTGGCCACGTAAAAAGTCGCGCATTTGTTGATGAAGTTCACCTTTTACTATTAATCGCATCTTTTTTGGATCTTCCCACAACAAACATCCATATTCCCTCGCAAAATCACAGCATGACTCGAAAAGGTCCTGCTCATACACAAATGGAAATTATATCAGAATCTGTTAATTGCACAAATTAAGATATAATTCAGGCAAAAAATGAGTTTTAATCGACAAATAATTGCACAATTAAGGTTTTTAATTTGGCATAAACGGTAAAAATACATGTTTGATATTTTCTATTGTTTTTTGTTTAATTGCATAATTAGGGATGAATTGAGGCGAAATCACACAAACTAGGTCTTAGGTAAAACAGGAACTAATTTATTGTACAATTTCGGGTTAACTGAGGCTTAATGTAGCGTTTATTATATTTCAGGGTTTTAATTATAAAATAGGAAAAAGAGAAACTGAACCTTTGATGGGAAATCTTCGTAAAGATGAGATTGGACCATATCCACTCTATTCCGATCCGTTTCCCACAATCTAATCTATTATCAACAATTTTCAAATTATCAGAAAAAAAAATTATATAAAATTCACACAATGAATTAAATAGAGGGATAAATGCACAGTTAATCCCTGTATTTTAATTGGATCAAAATCTAGTCCCTGTACTATTGATTTAAACTTTTTGGTCAATCTAATTCTTAAAAACACGCACAATTCTATAAAGTATAGGGATCAAAAAGATTAAATCAGTAGTACAAGGATCAAATAGCAATCCAATTAATGTACAAGGACAAACCGTGCATTTAGCCCTTACATAAATTATAAGGGTCTTTCCGTAAGGATTTTCTTTTCAAAAAGTTAGGGTTTAATTTAATGAAAGTATCTTACCTGATCAGTTACATTTTCAGGAACTGAAGGCGTCTTTTCTGCAACACGTGGATGCGCATTTTGCTGAAGAAATGAAACTATCTGCAAAAAAAAATTTAATCTTTTTTAACAATGGATGAGCATTTTGCTGAATTAATGAAACTATCTGAAAAAAAATTAAAAATTAAAAATTAAATATTAAAAAAAAAAACACAAAAAACATATATATCAATAGCCAATTTAAACAAATAATGTGAAGAAAAAACCCCTCCTAACTTTTGCCTATATTGCAAAAGAACCCTCCATTTTTAGCTTTCAAAATATTTACAAATTTGTCTAATTTAAACGTTGTAAAAAAGATTAATTTAATTTAATTAATACCTGTTCAGCAGTAATTCCATTTTCAAAAGCATTATACAAGCTTTCTTTTGTGATAGCTCCTACTATTAAATTAGGCAGCTGATACTCAATCCTATAATTAAATTTAATTTCATGAACTTGTCAGAACTTTTATCACAACAAATTTTACCTAAAAAAATGGAAATATCAGATACCCCTACAAAACCCTAAATTTATGTATTTTTCTTCGTTTTCTTATTGTTCCAAAATTCATCTTTTGTAGGCATGATATTTCTGAGGTTTCATAGGGTATTCGTGATATTGTTACATTTTGCAGAGGTAAAAGTGAGATTTTGATTTTTTTAAATGTGAAATTATGTCAAAACTGTAAATATATTATTCACCTAGAAAAAAGGCGTAGAATTTCACAATGCAATCTGGATGTAGAATATGCATAAGTTCTGAAGTTTGTTTCCACAACCACAAATCCCTGCATAAAATAAGAAATAGATATCAAATATTAGATTTATTTACCTACCTAAATTAAATTAAAAAAAAGATCAAATTTGTACAAAATTTGTGCTTAAAAAGGGTCAATTTGATGATTTACACATATTAATATTAAAAAAGATAAAACTTATCTAAAGTTTGTGCATAAAAAGGGTATATATCAGATATATTTACCTATCTAAATTAAATTTAAAATACAAAAGATCAAACTTATCAAAAATTTGTGTTTAAAAAGGGTCATTTTGATCATTTGAGTATTTGGAAGGTAATAATGTAAGGTTGAATTTGATATTTGCAGTTTGGAAGAGAAAATTTTATACTAAATTTGCTCTTGAAGGAAGAAGACAAAAATAAAAAAATTATGCAAAATAATCATACTAAAATAATAAAAAATAGTTAATTTGACCGCTTAAAATATGTAAAGTAAATATAAACAAACCTCTTTACGTGAAGAAGAATCAGATAAACTAACAGAG
This sequence comes from Juncus effusus, assembly GCA_027726005.1. NCBI lineage: Eukaryota > Viridiplantae > Streptophyta > Magnoliopsida > Poales > Juncaceae > Juncus > Juncus effusus. The sequence goes on along the minus strand of CM050892.1, from coordinate 8,744,985 downwards.
AGATTTGTAGCCAGTTTTGTTGGTATGAACCAACCGTCCTTTCTAGCCTGTTAATAATATAATTTATTACCTCAATTCAATATTTCATTTTTTATTTTATTTTTTTTAAAGAGAAATATATATTTACTTGCTGATATTTCACAAGTCCTAAATCCGAAAGATCTTTAATAGCCTGTCTTTGCACATCAGTTAGTGTATTTACATTATACGCCTACATGTTAAAAAAAAATTAAATATTAGCAAAAATAATTTATTATAAAAGGAAAATTTGTAAGAAAGCCCCTGCATTATGCCAAAATTGCAAAAAAGTTCCTTTATCATTGGAAATTGCAAAAAAGCCCCTGCATTATTGGCAAAATTATAAAAAAAAAACTACCACAAATCTGAAGTTTAACACCAATAATGGCGGGGATTTTTGCAATTTCAGCATAATGCAGTGGCGTTTTTTGCAAATTTCCCATTATAAAATTATAATTTTTTCATTAATTTGAGAAAAGCATAAATTTACCTGTCCTTGTGTATGAAAACTAAGCTCAAGAAGAAATGAGATCAATTCAGTTGGATCCATTCCACGCTCCTACAATTAAAAAATTTCAGAGTAATAAAATTTTATATTCTTTTGAAAATGCATATACTTTATTTGATTTATTAAATAGTTGTAAATAATTAAATGTTACCTCAGAGGATGAGATGTATTCCCTTATTATGTACCAAAGTTGCGCATTTGTCTCCATGAGCTGTAAATTTAAAAAAATATAATTATTTAATGCAAAAAAAATAAATAAATATAATAAAAATAATATTGTATATATAATAAGAGTAATTTAATTATACAAGGAACTGGAAGCCATTCTCTGTTAACCTTGGAGCTTCATTATCCCTACAAAACATTACAAGAAAGAAATCAAACAAAATTTACAATATAATTAAATCTTTTTTTTTTTTGAGCTAAATAATTGCAGATTCTGAATAATTTGGGGCTACTAAACAACAATACCTAGAATTCAAGAGGCCCCGCTGGAAAGCTCTCATCATGGAAGAACTGAAGCTCGTTGCTTTATCCACTTGAGAAGAGTTTATAAGTTGCAACAAAAAACACTACAAAAAGTTTAAAAAATAAAAAATATCATCAACACAAACCTCCTTCTCCTTCATTTATTGTTGGTATACATGTTACATTTTGACATTTTGCAAGGATACGCATGAAATTGTACATAGTATAAGATTTGAAGGAGAAATTGAAAGAGAAATAAAATAAACTAGGAAAATTCTTCAAAAACCCCCTAACTTTCTGGAAATTATCAAAAACCCCCTATCTTTTAGATTTCTTCAAGAAGCCCTTATAAAGCATATTCAATTTTTTCAACCCCCTATAGGGTTTAACTTTAACATCCATCTAGTTAACTCTTTTTTATTACCAAAATACCCCTGATATATACTAATTCATATATACTATTTTCATTTTTAATTCTTCAATTTAAAATAATAACAAAAAATCAAGAAATAAATATCAAAAAATTAATATATTATATAATATTTTTTAACAAAATATAATTTTTCTTTTGATATTTTGACTCATTCATTTATTATTTCTATCCTATTATCAATAAAATATTTTATGACATAATAAGGAAAAATTTTAAAAATAATATTTTAAAATAAATTATTATATTTTAAAATATTAATTATATGTATTTATGTCTTGATTTTTTATTTAGTATTTTAATTTTACAAAATTAAATAAGAAAATAAAAAGTCTTAGAATATATGAGGGCATTTTAGTCAAAAAAAATAATTTAACAAGAAGGAATGTTAAAGTTGACATGGGTTAAAGTTTTGAAGAATTTTAAAAGATAGGGGGTTGAATTTCCCAATAAACTATCATGCATAAATATCATAGATAAACCCTACAAAGCATAGAAAATATCATCAACACAAACCTCTCTCTACTTATCTTATTGTTGGCATACACATAACATTTTGACATTTTGCAAGGGCACGCATGAAATTGTGCATAGTATAAAATTCGAAGGAGAAACTGATAAGAGAAATAAACAAACAAACCTCCCATTGCTCAAGGGCAAAAGCATCCAATTCTGCCAAAGTGGGCAGCCTTCCAACTACATTTGAAGGCATCGGTTCTCTTGGTAATGTTCCGCTAGAAGATTGAAAAATAAGAAAAAATGACTAAAATGCCACTTATTGTTGATTATTAGGTGTAAAAAAACAAGATTGAGCAAAAATAAAGTGACTAAAATGCCCCCCTTTGTTGTTGATTATTAGGTGTAAATAAACAAGATTGGACAAAGAAGAAAATGACTAAAATGCCCCCTTTATTGTTGATTATTAACTCCAAGTAAAAAAGATTGAAGAAAATGACTAAAATGTCCCTTATTGTTAAGTATTAAATCTAAGTAAACAGGATAGATAAAGGAAAAAGGTGAGTAAAAGTAAAATGACCCCCCCCCCCCCCTTCCTATTGTTGATTATTAAGTTATTAACTCTTAAGTAACCAAGATCGAGAAAAATTACTAAAATGGCCCTTATTGTTGAGAATTAAATCTGAGTAAACAGGACTGATAAAAGAAAAATGAGTAAAATGCCCCCTTTTATTGTTGATTATTAGCTCTGTAAACAAGATTGAAAAAAAATACTAAAATGGCCCTTATCGTATCTTCTTAACTCTCAAGTAAAAAAGATTGAAAAATGACTAAAATGCCCCCTCATTGTTTCTTATTTAACTCTTAAGAAAACAGGATTGAAAAAAGCAAAAAAAATGAACATTATGACTAATATATGGTGTTATTTGTAAATATGAGAAACTACATGATGGAATTGCAAAAGAAAATTAATCAATATGTAAATAAAAATATATTATTCAGTCCAAATAGTGACATACCCACTAATTAAATACTTCTGCATGTTGGTCTGAAACCTCTGGTTCATCTTGTAACTTGCCTCTTTTTTCCTATTACAAATCATTAAATGAGTTTCTCTTAACATTATATCATACTTACGGTGCTTTTTTGGTGCTTTTTGCCTTTTTTGGCTCTTAATTCCTAATTGAGGCTCTACTTAGGTTAATGAGCCTTAAAAACTTACTTACCAAGTCAAAAATAGTGGTACAAAGTAGCATTATTTAGAGTTAGGGTTTAGGATTTGAGGTGATGAGTTCACCATTTGGCTCTAGTTAGGTTAATTAAGCCTTAAAAACTAAGTTAACAAATCAAACATAGCAGTATAAATTAGTACTATTTAGGGTTTAGGGTTAATGATGAGTTTCCCATTTGGCTCTACTTAGGTTTATTAAGCCTTACAAACTAAGTTAACAAGCCAAACATAGTAGTACAAACTACAAAGTAATATTATTTAGGGTTTAGGGTTTAAGCTCTTAAATTTACCTACCTATCACTAACTTCAAGAAAAACTCTGAGCTGGAGCAATCTGTCGACGGCCACTTTATGCTTGGACAGACCGTCCGGCAAAACCCACTCTTCTAATGACTTGGCACCGAGAGGCGAATCGATGAACAGCATTTGCATAACGTATTTCTTAGCCAATGGTGGCAACGACCTGATAAAAGAAAAGAGAAAATTGCAATTTAGTCCCTGTACTATTGATGACTTTTCGGTTCATGGAGTTTATGAAATTGTGTGTGCTTAGTGAAAGGAGTTAATATTGTTAATAATTCTTTGAAGTGAATATTTTGGCCTTTATGTTTTGACAGAAAATATATTTTCTTTATTTTTGGCAAGAAAATAAATCCATAAAAATGATGATGCACACAGATATATATTTTATTTTTTTGAATGTGAATAAATCATTATGTTTAAAATCATTTGAAGGGGTAAAATGGTCATAATATAAAAAGCTTAACAGCGTTAGACACTTCCATTAAGTCAGGGACTAACCGTGCACAATTCTGTAAAGTACAGGGACCAAATCGTTTAATCAATAGAACAGGGTATCAAATTGCAATCCAATTGAAGTACATGGACTAACTATGCATTTATCCCGTTTAGATTATTCAATCACTTTTCTTTTTTCTTAAAAATTAGTACCTTAAAACGGCTTCACAAATGAAGGAACTTTCGTAAAGCTTGTCTAATTTGGAGGCGGGCAGAGCGGCCACCATGTCCATGAAATTTCGCGCGACTATTCTCACCTCAGGCATCTTATTCCGCTTCTTATTCCAATTCAAGTTCCCTAATTAAAATTCTGCAAATATGTGTAGATCTGTATAAGTGGTCACACCAATATGTTATTCCACTTAAGATGCTTTGCTAGTGGATTGTTGCATAGCAGCATAGGATTAAAATTGACGATATAATTTGAAATGATATAAATTCTTTGATCAAGTAGTGCACAACAACAATCAGTAAATAGTATAATTTCTTTGAATCAGAGCTTACTTCTTTTCTTTTCTTTTTCATATTTTTTTAGAAATAAAATATGCTTTAAGTTGGGAATTTAATTGAGTAAATCAACACAAATGGCGCCATAAAAAGGGCCTCGAAAAAATTTCAAACCTTAAATAATTTCAAATATGTAATCAATTATATACTCAAAATTTCATTTTTTTATGCAAATGCCATTTCCAATATGTAATTTATTAGCATATATTAAAATGATATAATCCTTATTTCACATTGGTTATGTACGGCCAATTAATAATTATGCAATCCAAATCATTTCCTGAAAAATATTCATCTCTGAGAAATTCACAAGCAAACCCACAAAAAATGGAAATTTGCAATTTACCCCAATAATATCTCCGAATTACCAACACTTTGGTTTCTCCTCCTCCGTTGCTACCACGACATCACGCCACGCTACGGAGCACAAAGTCTTTCTATCTCTCAGCGACTTGGGGGAGGAAGAACAAAGCTATTCTACCTCTCCCAAATTGTTCTTCCTCCCCCAAATTTGTTCTTTACTTATTCATTATGGTCAAATTAAACTAATTAGGCAAATTTAACTCAAATTATACAAAACATTAACCATAATTGATTATTAATTAGTCTAATTTGACCTAATTGAAACAAAATTTAACCAAATTTCGGTTTTAAAAAAAATTAAAAAAAAATCAAACTAGGATTTTGCATTTGGGGAGAAGAGAAAAGAGGAACCTTAGAGGAAGGAGGTGGAGGTGGAGGCGGGGCGGACGTCTCTCCGGTGGGGCTGAGGCCGGCGCCTGCGGCTTGGGTGGCGGCCGGCGGCGGAGCAAGGAAGGGGTGGAGGGGGGGTTTCACGAAACAGAGAGCAGAGGGAGAGAAGAGAGGCTGCGTAGAGAGAGAGAGAAAGGTGGGTACCTTGTTTTTCTTATTTTTTATTTAAAAGTCAACTCCTCGATTTAAAATTAATATTTTTGACACATAAACATGCCACACCAGTAATAGGCGACTGGACACTTAACATATAAAAAGTATAAAAATGCTCAAAATAAACAGTTGAAGGTGTAAAAATGCTCAAAAATAGTTGAAGTACCAAAAGTTCTTTTTTTGAAGAGTTCGGGATTAAAAATAAACTTTTTCCTTATATAGAATATAAAGGGACCTAATCCTGCAGCTAGGGATGAAAACGGTTCGGATCCGGTTCGGATAATGGTTATCCCAGATCCGTATCCATATTTTTTTCCGGATACGGATATGGTTCGGATCTTAAACGGATACAGATACGATTCGGATATTTCGGATACGAATACAGATCCATATTTTATTCGGATAATTAAAACGGATATTCAGTACTTAATAAAAATATGTATTTTATAATTCTCAAATATCATTATACACAAAAAATTTGAATTTTAATAAAAGAACATATTTTTAGTGGATAAAAATTACAATTATTTGATAAAACTATATAAAATATAAAAAATTCGTCAAAAATATATGAATATGTAAGAAAAATATCATAAATTTTATTTATATAATATTTTATTATGTTTTTAAATAAATAATTATTGATTTTATAGATATTTGAAGATGTTGTATAACTAGTTTTATAGATGTTTCAATGAATACAACAAAATTTGAGTCAAAAAATGAGTACCTGTATTTAAGAATATCCATTTTTTAATAGTATCCGGATCTGGATATTACCCGGATCTGAGTCCGGATCCGACACCAAAATCCAATACCGTATCCAGATCCGGATCCGAATAAATGACCCGGATTCGGATTTTTTTATTCGGATCCGGTCGGGGTCGGTCTGGATAATATCCAACCCATTTTCACCCCTAGCTGCAGCACAATGCGAAAAACAGTATATAGAAGTAATAAACAATATAACAAATTAAACAAGCGGTATATAAAATTTATTTTTTTAGAGGCAATAAACAATATATATATATATATAAAATAATGAAAATAATATATAGAAGATAAAAAAGTATATTGAAATTCGAAAAAAAACAGTACACCATCGTGTTTTGGGCGCGCTCAAGTCATTGCACTTTGAGATTATAAATTATAGGTTGAAGCTCCAATTTTATTTGGGGAGATTATTTTTGCTAGTCAATTCCCATCTCAGTGGTCAATCAAATAATGTAAAATATAATTTACCCATACATTATACTAGGAAAATACCCGCGCTATGCTGCGGATATTTTAATTAAAATTTTTATTTCAACAAATTTTTAGAAGAGTAATCATGAAAAATATTAAGGTATAAATTTTATTATTTTGCACAATATGTTTTTTTAGATTTACAATTACTAGATTAATAGGCTTTGCTAAATATAAGATATACAAGATTACATTTGTCGAGACTCGAACTTGGGAACTCTCTGGAAGTTCTAAGGAAAAACTATAATGGCGATGAGAATTGTTAATATACTTCATCTTAGTATTCATAGCTTTTTCAGGGTTGAGCCAGATTGCAACAAAATATAAGCTTTTTTCTAAATTTGTACTCAATAATATATTATAATTTATATATGTGGACGTGTGAGCCTTTCATAAAGGAAATATTGTCTAGATATAATAATTAAAACATATTGTTGATAAGAAAAACTGAAAAATATTTGAGATGGGGCTCATGCAATATATTCCACTTAGATTTCCTTGATATTTCCTTATTACCTCAAGTAAAGAAATATAAATTCAACATAAAATACTTTTCATAATATCATTTCTGTCATTTGATAAAAGTTACAAATGAACAATCCCAATCAACAAACAAAATCATATAAATAAGATTCATGAAAATGTAACCAACAGCCTAATGAAAATAGAACACCAGATATTGTTGCATTGATAAATGAGGAATATATATTGTATATATCAATGTTGTTTTGTCGTTCATGGTTATTGCATTGATATGTTGAAGATTTGTTGATTCCTTCAAAGGACAAACTAATATGATTAACACATATAAAATGTGAATTAGTAATAATAATTAATGAATTAGGAAAAAATGTATATTCTAATGCTGTGGTGAGTGTGGTAATCAAACATAAGTCTCAACCAGGCACTTCCTCTCATCATTGCAGCACCTAAGTCCTGATAATAAAAGTAAGATAATATAAGATCATGGATAATTCAAATATATAATGAGTTATTGATGAAAACCAATACAGATGAATTATTCGGTCTGAAGATATTCAAGGGGATAATTTTTAAAGAAAAATAAAATAAAAATACTAACATTTGCCTTCTCTCGTCTTTTAGGTCTCTAGTTTCTCTCCGTAGCCAAATTTGCAAATTTGCTAATTATCAATTTGAATCGAAACTGCATTTTTTAGTCATAATTACGGTATGGTTTTTGCAAACCAACTACACCAACTTCTCTGCATATTTGTCCCACGCTGATATGAATTTGATAATGAGCAAATTTCAGCCGTTAATTACTTATTTCGCTGATTGTATTTGATTGGTTCGATTGAGAAGGTTAAATACTATTCTTGGAGCTACAGAAAAATAAATTTATACATTCAATTTAAAGTGCGCTACATGATTTATTTACATGAAGAAAAAAGACATGAGGTAATTAATAGTACCTGTTGTTTATAACTTTATATCATCTGAGAATAGAATTTGATTATGAATTAGGATTCTGAGCTGGAACAAAATTAGGCTTATTTGTTTTGCACGGGCCTTTTGTTTGTTTATTTTGTCTCTCACAATGCCATATTCCTTAACAGACCCTGCGAAAATAAATTATTAAACTTGAGTACTCATTTAAATACTAAAAGTATTAGTAGAGTTAGAACCCTTAACAAATTGAGATAATCAGAAATATTGAACCAACACAAATCAACAAAACCAACTACTCCATCTCACCTGTTTGTAGAAATGCCAAACAGAATTTGTTAAATAGGTCCTTTCTGAAGGCAAAATTCATGAATTCCTCTAAAAATTTAAAATAATTATTTCATGACTTGTTGCAAAATATGTTTCTTACCATTTCAGTTAAACACAAATTGTACAAAGCAGCTTATTAAACTCTGAATAGTGCAACAAAAGAAGGACCAATGTGTAAATCTAGAATACTGGTAGGCCCTCAACTAAAAAAAACGCTAAATTTAGATAAAAATATGGCGATTTCCATTTTTTATCAAATCCACGTACAAAAATCCCTCATTTCTAGGCTGTATCGAATATAGATGAATAGTACCCTATCTCACCAAAATTCAACCCATATTCTACCCTATTTCAAAACGAATTACACAAAATTTTAAACTCTACAGAAATGAGAAATATGTGAACAAGCAAATAATTACCTCAAATTGAAAGTGGAGAGTTTTTCAGAAATTCGGAAACGTCGGAGATTAAGAGTTCGAATCGATTTGAATCCACTTCGACGGTGGATTTGTTAGTGATTCGATGGTTACATTGGGCCGAGAGAGATGGGCGGGAGGGATAAGCTTTTTGGGGGGCGATTTGTTGGTGGTTCTACTGTGAGTTTGATGTGAGAGAACAAATCGGGCGATTCAGTTGCAAATGGATGGGGCAGAGTGAGAGAGGGTTAGAGAGGTGAGGAGATGAGGCGCGAGAGAGAGGAGGATGGTCAGAGAAGTGAGGAAATGGGCGCGAGAGAGAGGGAGAGGCGTGAAGAGCAGGGGCGCGAGAGAGTGAGAGGGGTGAGAGTGAAATAAAGGAACGAACGGAATTAATCAGACGGTTAATTAAGCGAAACACTTAATCGGATGGATTAGATTAAGTTAATGACGTGGCTAAATGTGAATTGAGAATTACTGTTGGAAAATTATTAACTAGGATTAATACCTAGATAAAAAAAAAATTAATCTGTAGTCTTCAAAAACGACAAGTCGACAACAATAATAATAAATATTTATCTAGTAGTGCTTTGTAGCTCTTAGTCTTAGGGGAAAAACATCAAACATGTATTCGTAACTGTACAAGCGAAGACTTGAAAAAAAAAAAATCAATAGTCAAGACTGAAAGGGAAATTTGGACTATTTTTTCATTCTTTTAGGTTAAAATTTGTTTTCTTTTTTTCTCTCTTTTTAAAGATGACCACTCAACTTCCATCTCTTCAAAAAGGGGCGGTTTCAATTTCTCTTATTAATCCTTGAGCTGAGCTTGATTCAAGGTACTTTTTTTATTGCAGGTAATTTGGAGCTTTATAAAATATATAGATTCTCATCTCATCTAATTACCTGTTAATTTTGTAATCATATTCATAGTGTAACAAGTATTTGATTTTTTTTTTTTTTGATGAATAGTATTTGATTTACAAGGTCAATTTATTTCTAATCTTAAACAAATCAATGGAGGAAACTTCAAACCAGTTAATTTGGCCCAAAAAGAGAACCCTCTGTACTTCAAATGCAATCAATGAATCACACTCTTTCTTAGAAAATAATAATAATAATAACAGAAGCTTTCCAACTGATCTTGCATCGAACCACCAGAATTGCGAAATTACAACAGATGTAGCACTCAAATACATAAGCCATGTGCTTTTTGACAAAAACATCAATGAAAATATTAATCTAAATCAAGAAGAGACAGCTTTGCAAGCAGTAGAGAAATCCTTTTATGATATTCTTGAGCAAGAAAATCCAGCTTCCCCAAATAATCTATCAGTTTTGAATTTTTCGGATTCTATTTGCGATGCAAACTATGAGAGCTTACCGATTTTACAGTTCAAGAAAGGGGTGGAAGATGGAATGAAGTTCCTTCCGATTATCAGTACCAACAATTATTTGTTTGATTTAAGAAATAAAAAAGATGAGGATAATATAAGGTTTAAGGGTAAAAAGCATGCAAATAGTGGAGATTTGTCCAATTTGGATGGGCCAAAGTGCAAAATTTCCCTGTTTTATTTCAAGGACCCTGCCATGGACGAAATATATAATGAAGTATTGCTTTTGCATGGATATACAAAAGCGGTTATTCGTCTAAGTAAAGTCATGCAAAGTAGAATGAAACAAACTATGAATACCGGAATTTCGGTGATTTCAGGTAATCTTAGAACCCTACTCCTCCATTGTTCACAAGCATTAGCTATGAACGATCCTCACACAACTAACGAACTCATAAAACAGGTAAGAAAGCACTCTTCTCCCGATGGAGATGGAGTGCAAAGAATGGCTCATATATTTGTCAATGCACTCGAGGCTCGCTTAGCTGGAACTGGCAATGAGCTCTATTGCCGGCCCATTTCCACAAGAGAAAATATTAAGGAAATTTTAAAAACTCACAATCTATTTGTAATATCTAGCCCTTTTGTGAGGGCTTCGTACTTCTTCGCTAACCATACAATCCTTAATGCAATTGAAAGGGCAACGAAGCTACATATAATTCATTTTGGCATTGACTTTTGCTTTCAATGGCCACATCTAATGCTAGCTCTCTCTGAAAGGAAAAAAAAGAACCTTAAACTTCGGATTACGGGGATTACTAATCCCCTACCTGGATTTCATCCGAATGAAAGAGTTGAAGAAATAGGACGGAAATTGCAAGAATATGCAAGAAGTTTTGGTATTCCTTTTGAACATAAAGGAATAGCGAAAAAATGGGAGGAAATTTGCATCAAGGATCTAAATATTGAAAAAGATGAACTGGTTATTGTTAATTCTTTGTATTGTTTCGAAAATTTAGGGGATGGAACGGACGTAATGTACAATCCGAGAAACCATGTTCTTGATATTATAAGGCAGATTAAACCACAAATTTTCATCCAAGGAATTATTAATGGGTCGTTTAGCGGGTCCTTATTTGCCACCCGTTTCAAACAGGTGCTATTGCACTACTCTGCAATGTTTGATATGCTCGATTCGACTGTTCCATCAGACAATAAAGAAAGACATTTCATAGAAAATAAAATATGGGCGTACGATGTGTTTAATTTGATAGCATGTGAGGGATCAAATATGGTCGAAATGCCAGAGACTTATAAGCAATGGGAGATGAGAAATCTGAGAGCAGGATTTGAGCAACTACCGATAAATCACACGATAGTAAAGAAAATAAAAAAGAAGGTTACAAAAATTTACGATAAGAATTTTTTCATTGAAGATGATAAAAACTGGCTACTTCTTGGATGGAGAGGAAGGACAATATGTGCACTTTCTACATGGCAAGTAAAAGAAATTTAAAAGATGATCAATTTTAATTTTATTGGTTTCTATTATCTCTTCTTTGTTTTAAAATTATGGTACTTGTATTTTCTTTAGTTGTAACTGAATGTATCATATATTTGAACTATTTCTTTATATACGTTCTAGAATAATAAATAGTGGTAGTAAACTTAGATCAACGTAGTAAACTTGGAAGTCTACGGACTGAGACCTAGGAAGAAAGGCGATCTTGAAGGTGACTTAGAAGGTGACTTAGAAGGAAACTACGAAGGTGATCTTGAATCTCCGGCCAACCTTTCACCTTTGAAAGGTCTATTGATTAAAAGAATTCCTCACAAGGACTTGGACTGTGGCCTGTAGTCTACCCAGTTCATTGAGCCAAGCCTTGTGAGAAGAATTCTTAATCAAGAACAGAAATTCAAGAAAGGTTCTAGCTTCAAAAAGTGGGATTCAATCCATGATTCACAGATAAGTTTTCAAGATCAAGATTTAATCCAATCAATTACACCAGATTATAATATCAAATTTAGATTTAAACATGGATAAATCTTACATACAAGTATTACAATCTCACAATCCAAAACAGAATACAAATAATAGAAATGAGATGAATTCTGAAGATCAAGGATGGATTACAGTGGTTACAAAGAAGAAGAAAGTGGAGAAGAAGCATATCCAATGTTTCCGATGTCTTGCGATTGATCACTTGAGAACTGACTGTAGGGAATCTATAAGATGCTACAGATGTGATAAGTTGGCCACATTACAAAATTTTGTTGGACCAAGTTTCCACAACATGGCAATTCCTCTTCTATTTGAAGCAACATCACAAACCCTAATAAAGCCACCCCTTCAGTTCAGATCAACTCCTCAAAAGACACTTCCGCTTCATCAAACCCTAATCTTTCATCCAACCTATATAGATCTTCTGCAAATAGAGAAAACAGACAAAACAAGATCAAAAGAAAACATATGATTTTTCATATTGAAAAGGGACTACTTGAACCTGGAAATTCCATTATACATGAACCTGTAGAATACCAGATGATAAACATATCTTTCAAAAAGGTACCTGAGTTATTGGCAAATGAGAGGTTAATAAGAAATATTGTGGCAAATTTTGGAGAATTTGGGAAGATTACCCATATGAGTGGAGGACTGAAATTCAAGGAAATTTCAGTCTCCATTAAAGTAAAATCACTCTCTCTCATCCCATATTCAATTCACTTTTCCGATGGATATTATCTGTCCAAATGCCCAGTTTTCATATTACCTCATAATAACCAACTTCCAAATACAACTAAGAAACGAAAGCTTCTGCTCAATCAAGTATGGAAAATAAAATTGGATAAGAGGGGAACTCAGTCTAAGAACAATGAAAAAGAAAAGTTAATCTTAGCTCTTACAAACCAAGCATCATGTTCTTATACTTCATCATCATCCCCCTCAATACCCGCAAATTCATGCCCCCCACAATTGGTAGAGCCTCAGATGCTACCTCAAAACTCTTTAGAAGTGGTGCTTTATCAGGATAAGCAGGAAAAGGATAAGGAAAACACCCCCCAATCAGATGAAGATATTGTGGTCCAGATGGAAGCTAATCAATAGTTGGCTTTAATAACTTTTAACGATAATGGGGACGTGAGTGAAATTGGGCCAATCTCAACCTTTGATAATTTCTTGGAGGAAGAAATGAAGGAGAGTAGAGAGGTAGAAGAAGCAGAGCAAGAAAAAGTGAAAGAATATGAAACAGATACAGAACTCATGGATGAAGAATTCAGAATTCAAGAAATTCATGTAAATAAACCCAATAATTCAACTGCGGTAATAAGAAGAAAAAGTGCCAGACTCCAAGGTTTGAAACCAACCAATTACACATCTGCAATTGCAAAAGCACAATTAATTAAATACAATGAAATTTCAGAGGGTTTTTCCAAGAGAAAATATAACAAAAGAATACCCAATAAAGAAGAAAGCTCACTACCGTTGATACAAAAAAAGATGTTTACTGTTGAGGATATTTGTGACCTAATGCCAGCAATTGGAGTACAATTGAATGAAAAGCAAGTCACAGCTCTTCAGTCACTGTTGTAAAGATGTATTAGCAAAGGACAGAAGAAAAGAAGTAAAAAAAAATAAAATGAATTTAAAAAAAAATAAAAATTATTTCTTGGAATGTGAGGGGTATGAATGAAATTAATAAAAGAGCACAAATTAAAGATTTTTTGAAAGGAGACAAACGTGATATTGTGTGTATCCAAGAATCTAAGTTGAAAGATTATTCAAACCAGTTACATATAGAAAGTATGGGAGCCTTTTTGAATGGATTTTTAACATTGCCCTCTCAAGGGGCTTCTGGTGGAGTGATCCTCGCTTGGAACAATAACTATTTTGCCCTAACAAATTCAGTAATTCTCAAATATACATTAACAGCTGAGTTGATTTGCAAATGGGATAATACCAAAGTTGTTATAACTGGTGTATACGGCCCACAGCTTAAAGCAGATAAAATAGAATTTCTGAATGAAATAAGGGGGTTGGAACCACATAGTGCTATACCTTGATTGGTACTTGGTGATTTTAACTTGGTTACATCTCCCTCAGAACGATCCAAATGGAACATTAATCATAGGGAGGATGCTGACAATTTTGTGGAGGCTATTAATGTACTCAACTTGATTAATCCACCCCTTAAAGAGAGAAGATTCACTTGGGGTAATACAGTAGTTAAAGCTAGACTTGATAGATTTTTATTTAATCTCGCCTGGACCCACCAATTTTCAAATTACCAACAATCAGGCTTAGTAAATACCTTATCTGACCATTGCCCAATTGAACCTGTCTCCTCAAGTAATTTTTCAATACACAAGGGTTTTAGGTTTGAGAATATATGGTAGAAAAATGAAGAGGCCAACAAAATTACCATAGATCACCTTAAAGCTTCTAAAGCAAATACAATTAAAGAGTTTTCAAAAAAATTAAAGGAGTTAGGGAAAAAATTAAGCCAGTGGAGTAAAAATAAAAGATAAAACACAAGAAAATACAAAGATAATTGTAAAGAAATAATGAATTTTCTTGATAAAAAAGAAGAAAGGGAAACATTAACACAATTGAAAGTTTGGATGAAAAAGTTTTGTAAGAGAAGGTTAAGTGATTTAATACTAACAGAGGAAAAATATTGGAGACAAAGAGCAAAGAATCATTGGATCAAGGAAGGGGATAAGAATACAAGCTTCTTTCACAAATTTGCTACAATAAAAAAATCAAAATTGATGATTCCAACCCTTCTTGACCCAGTCGGTAATGGGTATGTTAATGATCATAAACAAAAAGCCAATATCCTTTTTAACTTCTTCAGGAATCAAATAGGCACTGAAAATTCAGTGACTAGTTCAGATCCAACCCTAATTGTATCTCATATTTTCTCTAATACCTCAGTTGATCTAAATTATTTAAATGAACCTATTACAATGGAAGAATTGGATAGAGTGGTGAAAGGTTGGAAAGCCAACAAGTCTCCAGGACCGGATGGTTTTAATGGAGAATTTTTTAGGCAATTTTGGCCTCATTTAAAGGATGGCATTTATCATATAATTCAGAACCTCAACCCATCAGATGGACTAGGGGATTTTTCACAATCATACATCACTCTCATTCCAAAGAAAGATGTAGCGACCCAACCCCACGATTTCAGGCCAATAAGGCTTATTAGTAGCATTCAAAGGATCTTGTCCAAATCCCTATCAAACCGATTAAAAACTTCCATTAATAAACTGATTTTACCTAATCAGTTAGGTTTCATTGAAGGGAGAGAGATTTCTGAGTGTTATGTGTATGCTAGGGAAGCATTGCATATGGCTCAAACTTCGAAAAAACCAATGCTACTCTTTAAGGCAGATGTACAGAAGGCATTTGATACTATAAGTTGGAAGTTTATACTTGAAGTTTTGAAAGCAAGAGGGTTTGGGAATATTTGGATGAAGTGGATAGAAAGTTTCGTTCTAAAAGGTGCATCTAAAGTTTTACTCAATGGAAATCCAGGAAAAACTATTCATTTAAAGAGAGGAGTTAGGCAAGGGGACCCATTATCACCTCATTTGTTCATTTTGGCATTGGATACACTTGCAAGGCAATTAGAATATTTAGGCTCACAGAACTTTATCAAAAGGCCCATTCATAACTTAAACCTAGCACTCTTCTATGCTGATGACAGCCTATTCTTTTTAAAACCTTAACTATCCCAAGTGAAAAGACTAAAGTTCTTGCTCAAAGCATTTAGTAATTGCTCTGGTTTAAAAATAAACTACTCAAAATCTGAGTTCATTATCATCTCAAAAGAAATTCTTAAGCCAACAGATCTTGCTCAAATTGCTTCTGAGATGGAATGTAATCAAGCATCATTACCAATCTCATACTTCGGATATCCACTCCATTACAAACAGCCGAGTAGAGAAGACTTCAAAGTCCTTATCGATAAATTCAAAAAGAAACTAAAGGGATGGAAAGGTGCTTTGCTAAGTAAAGGGGGGAGGCTTGTTTTAATTAATTATGTTTTATCAGCCCTTCCTATTTACTTCCTTTCAATGTTTAAATTATCAAGTTGGGTATTTACTGAAACTGATAAATTAAGAAGGGATTTCTTGTGGAAAGGTAATGCTGAAGTAGGGTTTAATTTGGTAGCTTGGGAAATTGTTTGTAAGCCCAAGCAAGGAGGGGGATTAAGGGTTCTTGATTTAAAAGTGTTTAATGTATCCATGATTATGAAATGGATATGGAAATATTTTCATAGAGATGGGGGTTTAAATTGGGAAAATTTGGTGTCTGATATTAGTAGAGAGGAAATAAATCAGACACAATTAGGGATTTCTATTTTTGGAAAGAAGTGAAAAAACATCTCCAATTCTTTTATCAGCAATCATCCTTTCAAGTGGGAAATGGAACCAGAGTTAATTTCTGGTATAGTGATTGGCAAAAAGGGATAATTAGTGATTTAAAGCTCTACACTCATTTGCAAAATTAACAAGAGGATCCTTGGCAGATTTTAAAAATCTAACACTAGAAATTTTTTTATTTTGGATTGAGCCAAAGTTAATGTTATAATTTTAATAGTATCATTTCTATAAATAGAAATATTTCAAGCCAACTGAAATGAAGAAAGTCACGATTTAATTCATCGGTTAAATCACTTGTACTTTTAATGACATGAAAAAGTTCCTTTAGTATGATTGATTAGACACCACCACCCCACCAACCCAAAATAAGTGTGGGACAATTCTGACCAGGATCTAACTACTAATTGCTTCAATTGGAGCATTCTCCAAACGCCATATCATCCAAATTTTTCTAAACCGTTGAATGATATGAAATATTTATATCTCAATCGTTGATTTCATGAGATTCATTTCTTTTTGTAATTATTCATGTGGTACTTATTTTACGCCCCTTTAAGCCCTCTGAAGATGTCATATAATCAACCTCATTTTTATTACGGTCGTTGGATTTGAATATAACGAATAGATAGTTTTCAAGATTTTGTTGGTTTCACTTCGTACTCATTTCTATTTTTCTTTTTATAAAAGGAGTAGAAAATTAAGCCATAACTAATTATGAGTTTTATTTCGAATAGAAGATGAAGAGCTCATCCATAAAATATATATTTTTTCTTTTATCTTTAAAAGTGTTAGTGATTCTTAAGAAAATATTACTTACGATTAAATTCTGAGTCCACCCTAGTTCTAAGGTCTCTCATTCATCTCTTTACTAGATGTCCTGAGAATGATAGGGATTACTTCTCTGGATTGATGAAAGTAGGGTATAGAAAGTCGTTGAAAACAAAGTAACTATGCCAATTATGTATTTCTTATTTTTAATGTGAGATCTGCAACTTATTTTCCGTCGGAGATTTCAACGGTAGTTGATTCTATATGATATCTTCTTTTTTTACTACAACAACACATACATTGTTGTACTATATATTTACCTAAATATAATGATCCTGATTACGCAAGTTATATTTCCTTTTATTTTGCTCCCCGTTCTAATTTTACGAGTACTTTGAAGAAAATCTAAAATTATTTATTCTTAATAGAAAATACTAGGATCAAAGAAGACTATCAAAATTAAGATAGAAGAGATAGATAGCTGATAATTACATGATACAGTCCTTTGAGCATTGCTCTAAAAAAATTCAATATACTGCATTGAATAGCCAATTGGACTAGGTATATTACATCTAAATGTTTACACGTAAAAAAAGTAAAATCATTTAAACTGAGATAACAAAAGATAAAGAAAAGAATATTGAGAAAGAAAAATAGAAACACAACTATATAAAGAGCTGCCCAATTGTTGAGGTTTGTTTTCTCTCTTATTGCACTGTGATAGGGATGCTACGCAAGACAATAGTTTCCACAGTGAGACCAGGACCGAAACCAAAAAGTACACCCCACTCGAGTCCTTCTCCTGTTGTTGCCTTGCCTTCCTGAGCTGAACGCTTCCTCATCTCGTCTAGGATAAAGAGCACACAAGCACTCGACATATTGCCATATTCACTCAAGATGTGTCTTGTTGCAGTCATCTTTTCTTTTTGGAGATCAAGTTTGGCCTCAACCTGATCCAGAATTGCTGGGCCTCCTGGATGTGCTACCCAAAAAATTGAGTTCCAGTCGTTGATACCTAAAAAAAGAAGTTTTTACAAATGTTAGATTTTATGCAATTAGAAATAGTAATATTATTAAGAATAGTAAGATTATAATTTTTTTAGTTTAGAGTACCAATAGGAGTGAAGGCCTCAATGAGACTCTTTTCAATATTTTTGGAGATGAGCCCAGGAACATCTTTCAGGAGGTGGAAAGTAAGACCTACTTCACGAAGGTGACCATCTATGGCTCCTTCTGAGTCAGGTAGGATGGTTTGTCCAGCTGACACAAGCTGAAACAACGGTCTCTCAACGGTTAGGTCTGAGTCAGCACCAACAATGAGAGCAGCAGCACCATCCCCGAAAAGTGCCTGCCCGACTAAAGAATCAAGGTGTGACTCTGAGGGTCCTCGAAATGTAACAGCGGTGATTTCCGAGCAAATCACTAAAACTCTAGCCCCACGATTGTTCTCAGCAAGGTCCTTGGCCATGCGAAGCACAGTGCCTCCAGCAAAGCATCCTTGTTGGTACATCATGAAACGATTAACAGATGGACGGAGACCGAGAAGCTTGGTGACTTGGTAGTCAGCTCCAGGCATGTCAACACCACTGGTGGTGCAGAAGATCAAGTGAGTGATCTTAGATTTCGGTTGCCCCCACTCCTTGATGGCCTTTACCGCTGCTTGCTTACCGAGTTTTGGAACCTCCGCAACAACAATATCTTGACGTGCATCTAGTGATGGCGCCATGTAAGCACATATGTTTGGATTCTCTTCCAGAATCTCCTCGTTCAAATGCATGTATCTTTTTTTTATCATCGACTTGTCACCTAAAATATATAAATATATTAGTCTTTTAATAAAATTCAACAACAATATTTTTTCCATTTCTAATATTCATCCATTATGGTGTATATCTAATTAAGGTGCGAACGAGTGATATATACTTACACATGCGCTTGAATTTTTCTTTCAGCTCGGTCATATGCTCGCTCTTTGTGATACGGAAGTAATAATCAGGATAATCAGCTTGTTGCACGCAATTGGCCGGTGTGGCAGTACCAATAGCCAAAATGGTGGCCGGACCTTGAGCACGCTGTGCCTCTCTGATTTCTTGTACGTTGGCCATGACAAATCTTTGGTGTTTAAAAAATTTCTGAGAGTTTTGGTTTTGAGTTGGGGAGTTGTAAATGCAAGGAGCTAGGTTTTGTAATGGTGAAGTGAGGTGATAGAAAGAGTAGAGGGGATTTATAGAAGAAGAAAGGACAAGGGTAGGTCAAATTGAAGGTAGAATTACAGCCAGTATCAACGAAAAATATTTGAATGGTCAAATATTTACTCGGCAAATGGGTAGGTAAGGTCTTTGATGAGTTGGTTTGGACGAGCATTCTTACTTGGACTTCCTCGCTCTACCAGAACTTCTCAATTTTACAAATTACAAGCTCTGAATTGGAGATCGAGGAAGTAGTCTACCAGGACTGCGCATCACTTTATATCCTCAACAGTTTCCATATCTTTCACGGTATCTTTTATAAAAAGTCCAATTTGTTTTATGTGAATAACTGAATATATTACTTCAAGTTGTAGTTATCATTTGTATGTTCCTAGAAGTTGCCTTATACCTGATATGTTCTTTTTTTTATATGTGCCAAAATGTTAGAACGTTAGTATTTTATTAAGTGCTCATATGTTTTACCATATCATTTTCAATATATAATATATATATAAAGAGAGAGAGTTGAGCTAGAGGCTACTTTGAAAACACCATTAGGTGCTTGATACTCTTACCTTTTTAATCCTTGGATTGATTACGATTTGTGCAATCATTTAACAATGAGATCTGATATGTCACGATGCAATGCAGGACGTCGAAATCACGACAACAATATATATAGCTTACTAACAGTATAATAATAGTATATATAATTCATTTTTTGTAACAACATATACATAAACAGTAAAAACAGTATATAAAAAATAAAATAGTATATTAAAATAATATATACAAATTCCAAATATAAAAAAATATATAAAAAATAAAAACTATATATAAAACAGTACAAACAATATATAGATTTATATTGAAAAGTATCAATGATGGTTTATAACTAGACTTTAATTAATAGAATTACGTGACAGATGTAAAAGCTCTCTGTATGATTTAAAAAAAAGATTTATATTGAAAAATGAAAAAAATAGTATATAATACCGTCCGTCGTGATTCGATGTGCTACAATGTCATCGTGATATCAGATTTCCCTTTAACAATTTAATGTATAATTAACAGGTGGATTTCGTTTATTTCCTCTACAACATCTTGTTTCTGCCCTGTTTCAATTTTGGAAACAAAAGATTTGGAAATAGTATTGCCCACATAATGATGTTTGTTTTTATTTCTTGCATGCTCAGTCTCATCCAAATATTTTTAGCTTCATTTCAACTTTTTCTTTATTTTAAAGCTTGTAACAATTTAATGTATTAAATATTAGACTTCAATTTTTGTAGTATTTATATTAATTTATTTTTCATACTCAAAATGTGAATCACAAAATATTTTTTGAAATAAATGATAATACATAAGCATAAGTACATCTTATTAAGCAACGCATATCCATAAGTAAAAATGACCTTATAAACAAACTTTATATGATTATATTATATTATTTCTATTTTATAAATCAATCTTAAATATTAATAGAATTTGCAACATTATAATTTTATCTGCTTTTCTATCGAAATAAACACTATAATTAAAATATTCACAGCGTGTAGCGCCAATATTATCCTAGTTGATATCAAATATCAACTAAGAAAACAAAACATCAACTAAGAGAAAAATTTGATCAAATTTGCCCATATTTCAAAACTTTGAAATATGGGTGATAAGTCATTAATTATACACATTTTATACTCTATACATATATGATATTGCACCATTATATGTGTTAATATTCTATTTATAAGGATAATAATCACAACTTGAATGTTGATACTGCTAATGATATATTTATGTGATTTCAGGTGTAATTTAGATGGAGCATAACTTGGAGAAAAGATGTTGGAGCACAAGATGGAAATAATAATCAAGACTCGGGCCTGCCGACACAGCCTTAGTATTTCGGCCATAACTCACAACCTGGGCCTTCTCTATATGCATACTATATACCGTTGGAAAGAAGAGAACAAAGCCCACAATTCATTCTATATCACCAGAGCCCAATTCAGAAGTCCAAATGGCCCAAATTGACCATCTTCTGGACAGATCTTTCATGCACTTAGCATGCACTCTTCATGCCTTTGCCATGCTTCCTTCACACTCTTTGCATGGATCTTCATTCATCCCTCATGATCACCTTTTGAGAGGGTTATATAACCAGGTGCAAGGCATCCATTCTAATCACTTTTGAACTTCATCATTCTCTCTCTTGGAGTTGGGCAAGTCAAGCAAGCTTCACCCTTCCATCCACGCTTCATTAATGGGTTCTATCATTATTTTATTTTCTTTATTTTCCATGTATTTCGAGTAAGCCCTTCGAGGCATAGTTAGTGTTTATGTTTTTGTGTTGTAACTTTTGAGACCATTAATAATGAATTTCATTTGAACGGTTATATTCTGTTTTTATTTACTTATTATCTTTCATGC
Source organism: Juncus effusus (assembly GCA_027726005.1). NCBI lineage: Eukaryota > Viridiplantae > Streptophyta > Magnoliopsida > Poales > Juncaceae > Juncus > Juncus effusus. The sequence continues at coordinate 8,723,158 of CM050892.1, read as the reverse complement.
TCAATGAATTATTTTAAGTTTATTTCGGTCAATTCTATGTTCAATAGTAATTAACAAGGGCCACAAAATTCCTTTGGTTGCTTTGCTCAATAGCTTCCATTAGAATTTGAATAATAGCCAAGTGCAAATAACTCATAACGAACTAAACAGTTCTGAACAAGCTCATTGTTTAGGAGGTTTTGATTTGTTTAAATAACCAATGATTCCTATTGAATTGGTTATGATATTCAAGTAGGTTAGTGTTTTTATTTACGAGCTCATCTAAACTAAAATTCTATCTTTTCGTGTGAGTTATTTATCGGTTAGAGCTCATCTTACTGCACTTAAGATATTAATTCCAAATTCATTATTATAATCAAGGATAAAGTTACACGCAAATTCACTACACGAAACTATGCCTCATTTCACAAAACCACCACATCTCTTAGTCTTTACTTTAAGTTTTCTCTTTATTTGTTACTTTCATTTTGTTGCAATCAACCAATCAACAACCCCCCCAATTGTGTGTCTTGTTTTAGGTCTTGTGTTTGGTTTTATTTACGGTCTTGGTTTCTCTTTATTTTAGTTTTCTGTTTTTGTTCGAGTCCGTTTTCATTAGAGGAGTAATACTTTCACCTAGTTTTAGTCTAAATAGCTCTCTGTGGTTCGACCCCTACTTCCACTATCTACTTTGTTGTAGTTAAGTCTAGGGTTATAAATTTCTTTTGGTAAGTATAAACGACTGCAAAAACACCTCTTATCAAAATGGCGCCGTTGCCGGGGAGCTAGCAACGCGACTAGTCTAGGTCAATATTCACACTTCTCTTGTGTAGTACGGTAGTCTGCATTTGTGTCAGAGTAAACCAAACTCGTTTTACTGTTTGTTAGTCATACCTTTTTTTTAACTTTTTGTCAGAATCACACCTTCCTTACCTTTGTTATCCTTTTCACTTTTTGTCAGAGTCAGCCATACTATTTATTTTCACTTTGAGTCTGCATTACTTGCATTCACTAATTCTCTCTCTTACACTTGATTCCAGTTCATGAAAGCTACTCGTAGTTCTAATCTTCCACTTGCACCACTAGATCCGGAGATTGAGAGAACACACCTGGAGCGAAGAAGAGCAATTCCAATAACACCGAAAGCAGCCGAAGAAACTGAAAAGGTGGAGAACTCGGACAGCGGAAGCGATCCTCCCACTCCACCAGCTTCTCCTCACGCTACAACAGGTAACACTACAGCCATGGCTAATTTTGAGGATAGGACACTTAGGGACCTGTCTACCTTTGATTTTGCTACCAACCAGTATGGTATTGTACTACCACCAGTCCCGAATTTCAAGATCCATACGGGTCTTCTCCAATTGTTACCAACCTTCAATGGGAGTGCCGGAGAGGACCCGCACTCTCACATGCGTGAATTCAACCATATCACCGCAACAATGATGCCGGCGGAGATTGAAGATGAAGGTCCATACAAGCTGCGACTGTTCTCATACAGTCTTCGAGGACCAGCAAAGGACTGGTACTACCATTTGGCACCTTTTCCAACAACTTGGGTAGAACTTCAAAAGTTGTTTCTAGACAAATACTTTCCTGTCTCTCTTACCGCTTCTATTAGGAAGCAGATTTGTAGTATTCAACAGGAAGTAGGGGAAACCCTCTACGAATACTATGATCGCTTCCAGAAGTTGTGTGCAAAATGTCCCAACCATCAAGTCCCAGAGAATCTCCTGATTCAACACTTGTATGATGGGATGCTTCAAGAGACTAGGGATAATGTAGATTCTGCTAGTGGGGGTGCTTTTATAGATAAAACCGTTAGGCAAGCACGTACCTTGATAGAAACCATGGCCAAAAATGCCCAATCTAGTAGAACCAGATCTAGAATTAGGGGAGTTAATGAGATTAGAGACTGTGATTTGGAGAAGCGAGTGAATGGTATGGACGCCAAATTAGATAGCCTGGCTAATATGATGGCGTCATTCATGGGAACCAAGATGGAAGTGAAGGCATGTGGTGTCTGCACTCAGACGGGACACACGACTGATGCATGCCCAACACTCCATGATGAGGAGAAGATCACGACCACTGCTTGTGGCATCTTTAAACTAAACCAACACGGAAATTCAAATGGGGGTCAAAACCGTAATTATGATCCCTATTCCAAAACGTACAACCCTGGGTGGCGTGATCACCCAAACTTCAGATGGCGTGACCCAGGAAACCAACAACAACCTCCTCAAACCCATAATCAAAATTCTTCTTCCTCTTCACCTCCAATTGACCCTGCTTTGAAAAGTCTTTCTGACATTGTGACCTCCTTGGCCACATCAACTACTTCTTTTCAGAAGGATACAAAAAGTGCCCTAACACATCTGGGCACCCAAATTGCTCAAATATCCTCTGAATTAAACCAGTTAAAAACTCAGGGGTCCTCACAACTTCCTTCCCAAACTCTAAACCCCCGTGAGAATGCATGTGCTATCACCTTAAGAAGTGGTAAAGAAATAGAAGGGAGTAAAGGAAACATGCAAGGTGAAGGAGAGATTGAAGTAATTAAGCCGGAATCCGAGAAGACGAAAGAAAAGTCCAAGGAAATACCACCGTATAAACCTAGAGCCCCTTTTCCTAGCCGTCTAGCGGTTAACACCAAAAAGGATGAGGCGGAGAGAGATATCCTAGAGGTTTTCAAGAAAGTGGAATTGAACATTCCATTCCTCGATTCCATTCATCGATTCCCTCGCTATGCGAAATTTCTCAAGGACTTGTGTACGAATAAGAGAAAGCTAAATGGTCATGAGAGAGTAACAATGAGTGAGAATGTCTCTGCGGTTATTCGCAAGAAGCTTCCAGAGAAGCAAAAAGACCCTGGCATGTTTGCCATTCCTTGCAGCATTGGGCACCATGAATTTGCTCGGTGCATGCTCGATCTTGGGGCATCTATCAATGTCATGCCCTTTTCTATCTATTCTTCCCTCGGTTTAGGACCTTTGACAAAGACCGGGGTGATCCTTCAACTAGCCGATCGTTCTACTGCTGTGCCAGAGGGAGTTATAGAGGATGTCCTGGTTAAGGTCAATGGCCTTATCTTCCCCGCGGATTTCTATATTCTGCGTATGGATGAGTCTGATAGCTCACCGCATTCGACTCCCATTCTTCTGGGAAGACCCTTCCTTAAAACTGCCCGAACCAAGATTGATGTGCACAATGGCACTCTTTCTATGGAATTTGACGGAGAGACCATCTCTTTCAACATCTTGGATGCTATCAAGCATCCTTCTGATGGGAATGTCTCCGCTATTTGCACCATCGACTCAATTGACGAGTGTGTCGACAACTTATCCTCTTTTGAGTTCATAGATCTGCTCGAGACCATTCTTGATCTCTCTCCAGATGAGCAGGACTTTCTTCAAAGTCTATCTACCTTGGCCATTGGAGAGGCTTCTTCTTCTTCTTCTTCTTCTTCTTCTTCTTCTTCTTCTTCTTCTCCTCCCTTGATAGACTTGAAACCCTCTCTTGAGCCCACCAAACCTTCCATTGTGAATCCCCCCTCTCTTGACCTAAAACCTCTACCAGCTCATCTCAAGTACGCATACTTGGGTAAAGGAGACACTCTTCCAGTGATCATCTCTAGTAGCCTCACTGCTACTCAGGAAGAGAAATTGGTTAATGTTTTGAGGGACCACAAGACTGCTATTGGATGGACTCTGGCTGATATTAAGGGAATCAGCCCCTCTACGTGTATGCATCGGATATTATTGGAGGATGGGTCTAAACCATCCCGTGAGCCTCAGCGTAGGCTGAATCCTCCAATGATGGAAGTGGTCAAGAAGGAAATTATCAAGCTCCTTGATGCAGGAATCATATATCCTATCTCTGATTCACAGTGGGTGTCACCAATCCATGTGGTACCCAAGAAAACTGGTATTACGATAATTGAGAATCAGGATGGCGAAAAAGTTCCTACGAGAGCACAAAATGGATGGCGAGTATGCATTGATTATCGCAAATTAAACACTGCCACCCGGAAAGACCATTTCCCCCTTCCTTTCATTGACCAGATGCTCGAGCGCCTTGCTGGGCGCCACCATTACTGCTTCTTAGATGGCTTCTCTGGTTACTTTCAAATAGCCATCGCCCCCGAGGATCAAGAAAAGACCACCTTCACGTGCCCTTTTGGCACCTTTGCCTATAGGCGCATGCCCTTTGGGTTGTGTAACGCACCCGGTACATTTCAGAGATGTATGATGTCCATCTTCTCTGATTATGTCACCCGAATTATTGAGGTTTTCATGGATGATTTCACCGTCTATGGTGACTCATTCGATGATTGTTTGGGAAACCTAAAGACGATTCTTCAAAGGTGCGTGGAGACTGACCTGGTGCTGAATTATGAGAAATGTCATTTCATGGTGGATCAGGGCATAGTCTTAGGCCATGTGGTTTCCTCTCGGGGTCTTGAAGTAGATAAAGCAAAGATCGATGTCATTAGATCCCTTCCGTACCCGACCAGTGTAAAGGACATTCGATCATTTCTTGGTCATGCCGGCTTTTATAGGCGCTTCATCAAAGATTTCTCAAAAATCGCTCAACCTCTTTGTCTTCTTCTCCAAAAAGAGGCTTCTTTTGAGTTTAATGAGAAGTGCCAAGCGGCATTCGACCTTCTCAAGGAGAAACTGTGTTCTGCCCCCATCATTAAAGCTCCAGATTGGAATCTGCCTTTCGAGATCATGTGCGATGCGAGTGATAGGGCAGTTGGAGCTGTTCTTGGACAGCGGGATGGGCGAGAACCCCATGTTATCTCCTATGCTTCTAGGACCTTAGACGATGCTCAGTGCAACTATACCACTACGGAGAAAGAGTTGCTAGCCATTGTTTTTGCGCTGGAGAAATTTAGGTCCTACCTCTTAGGGGTCAAGGTAGTTATATACTCTGACCATGCCGCATTGAGGCATCTTTTCAAGAAGAAAGAATCCAAGCCGAGACTACTTCGTTGGATATTGTTGCTCCAGGAGTTCGACTTGGAGATTAGAGATAAACGAGGATCAGAGAATCTAGTTGCCGATCACCTTAGCCGCCTTCCTACGAGAATTGAGGAGGGTACCCCAATATCGGAGTTCTTCCCTGAGGAATATCTCTATGCCGTGCAAAGCTATACACCATGGTATGCTGATATAGTGAATTACCTGGTGGCTAAAGACCTACCAGAGGATCTTACACGTGCACAGGCTGATCGAATCCGATATGATTCCCGATTTTATATTTGGGATGAGCCTTACCTCTTTCGGATTTGCGCGGATCAAATTATTCGAAGATGTATACCCGATAATGAGGTCCGATCCGTGCTTGAGTTTTGTCACTCTCTGGAGTGTGGAGGACACTTTGGCGCCAAGCGGACGGCTCATAAGGTCCTTGAGTGTGGCTTCTTCTGGCCCACTCTACATAAGGATGCTTACTTCTTCGTGAAGTCATGTGAGAGATGCCAGAGAACGGGAGGAATAACCAAAAGAGACGAGATGCCGATGAAGTATATTCTTGCATGTGAGGTCTTTGAAGTGTGGGGTATCGACTTTATGGGACCTTTCCCTCCCTCATACGGTTTTGAGTATATCCTCCTGGCAGTCGATTATGTCTCCAAGTGGGTTGAGGCCAAGGCCACAAAACGGGCAGATGCAAAAATGGTTGTGGATTTTGTGAAGGACCAGATCTTTAGTAGGTTTGGGGTCCCGAGAGTCATCATCAGTGATAGAGGAACCCATTTCTGCAACCGGAGTTTCGAGGCATTAATGAAGCAATACCATGTGACGCATAAAACCTCGACAGCTTACCACCCTCAAACCAATGGCCAAGCAGAGCTTTCGAATAGGGAGATCAAAGGCGTTTTGGAGAAAGTGGTGAACCCCACCAGGAAAGACTGGAGTCTTCGGTTGAATGACGCACTCTGGGCTTACAGGACTGCGTTCAAGTCCCCTGTAGGCATGTCCCCTTATCGGCTAGTCTATGGAAAGGCTTGCCATCTTCCGGTTGAACTCGAGCACAGAGCCTATTGGGCCATCAAGAAGTGCCATCTAGACTACCCAAATGATGCACTCAACCGGAAGCTACAAATCCAGGAGTTAGAGGAGATCCGAAATGACGCGTATGAGAACTCCCGAATCCTCAAGGAGAAGACCAAGATGTATCACGACAAGAAGCTTGCCCACAAGGATTTCAAAGTGGGTGACAAGGTGTTGCTGTTTAACTCTAGACTCAAATTACACCCGGGCAAGCTACAAAGTAGGTGGATAGGGCCCTTTCTTGTGACCAAAGTGTTCGATTATGGTGCAGCAGAAATTCAGGGTCTTGATTCAGGGAAGGTCTTCAAGGTCAACGGGCACCGGCTGAAGCGGTTTCATGAGAGTTTCGATGCGAGTTGGATTGACATTCACGAGCTTGGAGAGCCAGCATCCACTGCTTGAGGAGATGGAAACGTCGGGCCAACGACGTTAAAGAGAGGCGCTACTGGGAGGCAACCCTGCGAATAAAGGTTGTGTTTTTCCTTGTTTATTTTCTTTTTCTTGCATTGCATCACTACTTTGTGCTTAGCTTTACTCAGGGACGAGTAAAAGTTTCAGTGTGGGGTGGAGTCTTTATTGCATGTTAGGTATTAAAAAAAAAAATAAATAAATAAATAAATAATAAAAACCCATTTTTAAGCCTCAAATAAAAATGCCCAATTAAAAATCAAATGGAATGAGAGAGAACTGTAACTTGTATTGAATAATGTGGTGGAACTTGTTTAGACTCAAAAGGATCATATAGACCAGTTCAAGAAGAATTGAGGTCGTTGGTTTAGGGATCGTTTGTCACTGGTGAACTCGATTTGTTGTTTGAGTGCCAATAATTTAGAGATTTGCGCGAGAAATCATGTGAGGACTTACCATTGGACCGTGACCCGGAACTCAAGTTGTTTATAGTATAATATCCATAATAACCCACTATATCATCTCGTATATATATAAATAATATCCAAGTCTATTAGCTTCTAAAGTCACTTTGTTGCTTGGTTTTGGAGAAGGAGGGTTAGGCATTATATAAGAAGATAGGGGACGGGAAGTAGAGGTTAGTGTCAGAAGTTGAGGGCTTATGTGTAGTAGATGAGCTTTGTGCACCGAGTGTATTCGTGAGGAGATGCATCTTAGAGACAAATTTATGAGGGTAGATTCTCGGGTAAACTCTATTTTTGACACAAAGGCAAGTTAGACCCCCATAATCCTAATAGATTTGAGTCACAATCTTAAAAAAAAAAAAAAAAAAAAAAAAAAAAAAAAAAAAACAAACAAAAAAAAAAAACAAACAAAAAAAAAAAATAAATAAATAAAAAAAAAAACAAAAAAGATTGCATGACTCAAACTTGCTCCCCTTGTACATGGCCTAAACCTTAGTTTACCCGATTTGTGAGAAAGAGTGGATCCCAGTCATACATCTCAGGCCAGCAGCTAGGTTGACACATTTTGGGCCAGATGACTGAAGGTGCTAGGAGGTATGCACATTAGGAGGTTCATTATTCCAAGAAGATAGAGGTATAGGCGATATCTTTTCGGAGAGTAGAGGCATGAGTTTAGAAAACCAAGTGACAATTTGACCGAAAGTGGCGAAGTAGACAAACAAACCAATTACGTAGTATATATATATGTATTATCCACCATATTCCATCATATTCCACCAAACATAACTTGAGAATTCCCCTCACGATCAAGGTAGGAAATCACGATTCATTTGAGAGCTGAGAGTTATTATGAGAGACACTCCACATATTCCATATTCATATTCCACTATACAAAAAGAGAGTGAGTGCGAGTTTCACCAAAGTGCATGGAATCTTACACAAGGGACCAAAGATCATTATTGGCTGGTATATAAGTGAAGAGCGAGTCAAAAACATCGGACCCATCTTACCAATACAAGTTACAATGTTTGCTCGAGGACGATCAAATGTTTAAGTGTGGGGTGATTTGATCAAATTTGCCCATATTTCAAAACTTTGAAATATGGGCATTTTTATTTAAAATGAACTTTGAGAGGGTAAATTTGATATTTTGAGTTTTGGAGGGCTAATTTTGATATTTTGGGTTTTTGGAAGGGTATACGTGATACTCCTTATTATTATTATCATGAAAAAAACCAGGCTCTCATTTTAAAGTAGGCCTTGGCCCCAAATTAGTATTGTTTTAATTTAATATATAATATTTTTCTTTTTCTTTTTTTCTTTTTTTTGAATGAATTGGGATATATAATATTTTTCTTGTATTAGATCTCCAGAAATAGTTTATATTAAATTCTTAGACTATTATATATTTAAAGGTATCTTTATCAAGTTGTTCTAGTGTATTGGAAATATCATGGATTTATCTTTCAAGGTTTTATAGTGATTTTTCTGTAATATTAAGAGATATTTAAAGAAGCACAAAATTTCCATATATCGTTACTTGTGCTTGACAGTTTCGGCCGAAAAACAGATATCTATTTTTGACAATTATGCTGATTCGGATGAGATAGGGGAATTTTTCAATACTATGGATATGGATTTGGATCCGTGTGGATCCTGATTTTTTTACTGGACCCCTTTGTTAAGGGCATTACTGAACCGATTTTTTATAAAAAAAAATGTTAATAGTAATCTTAGTATGTTACTATGACTATATATTATTCCTAAATTATATTTTGAGATTTTTAAAGTGTATATAAAATAATAGACTCTTTTTTTCATTTTAAATATAGAATAATATAACCCTAAAATAACACACCTAATTAGTAAGTTGTAACTGATTGCATTTTTGAAGCTGGGATTACAGTACTAAATCTGAAAGTACAATTTTTTGATACAGAAATACTGAAGTTACTAAACATAAGGATAAATCCAATGTTTTATTTCAGTTTTATAAGAATTTAATAGGAACTGAGTCCAAACCTTCCATATCAGAACCTTCTTTTGACCTAACAAAGATTTACAGTGCTGATCATTCAACCTTCCAGTCTCTAAATGAGCCAATTCACATTACTGAATCTTCGGTAATTAAACACCGGAAGTCTAACAAGTCACCTGGTCCAGATACATATAATGGGGAGTTTTTTAAAAAGTATTGGCCTTGGATGAGAGAAGAGGTTTTCAGTGTCATTTCCAATCACAATGTTGTTGAGGGCTTAGGAGATTTTTCAACCTCTTTCATAATCCTTCTACCCAAAAAAGATGGAGCCAATCCAGCCAAGGATTTCAGGCCAATTAGCTCGATTAGCAGTCTGCAAAATCAGATAATACTGCCTAATCAGTTGGGATTTATTAAAGAAAGGGAGATTTCTGAGTGTTATGTCTATGCAAGGGAAGTACTTCATATAGCTCATTCAACTAAAAAACCTTTACTTCTTTTGAAAGCTGATATTCACAAAGCTTTCGATACAATTTCATGGCAATTCATTATTGAAGTTCTTAGAGCAAGAGGTTTTGGGGCAATGTTGTTAAGTTGGATTGAGAATATGGTTCTAAAAGGAGCTGCCAATGTTTTGTTGAATGCCAGTCCTGGCAAAACAATATATCTCAAAAGAGGAGTGAGGCAAGGAGATCCTTTATCTTCTCACCTCTTTATTATGGCAATTGATACTCTTGCTAGGGTGATGGAAGGTTTGGCAAGCCAAAATTTCATAGAAAGACCAATACCTAATGCAATAATTATCTTATTCTACGCTGATGATTCTTTATTTATGATGAAACCAGAGCTTATACAGATACGAAGGCTAAAATTTATTCTCAATACTTTCAGCAATACTAGTGGATTGAGAATAAATTTTGAAAAATCTGAATATACTCTAATTGCTTGTAACAAGGATGAATTATTAGATTTATCAAATGAAATTGGTTGTTGCTATTCAGATTTACCTTTCATTTATCTTGGATATCCTCTTCATTACTCAAAACCCTCAAGGGAAGATTACCAGAAACTCATAGATAAATTCCATAAGAGATTGTAGAGTTGGAAAGGTTCTCTTCTTAGTAAAGGAGGTAGACTGGTACTGATTAATTCAGTACTGTCTGCCTTACCTTTATACTTCTTCACAGTTTTCAGAGTGCCTCATTGGGTAATCTTCGAGATAGATAAAATTAGGAGGGATTTCTTTTGGAGGGGTAATGCAGAATCTGGTAGTAATTTGGTTTCATGGGACAGAGTTTGTACTCCCAAGAAAGGAGGAGGTTTAGGAGTTTTAAACTTGGAGGTGTTTAATAGAGTCATGCTTATGAAATGGGCTTGGAAGTATTTTCATAAGGGTGCAGGGTTGAATTGGCATGAGTTGCTTTCAGGTTTAGAATTGATGGATCACATGGATAAGAGTAAGCCTAGAGGGGATTCATACTTTTGGTGGGAAGTAAAAACTGAACTGCAATTCTTCTATCATAGTTCAGTTTTCAAGCCTGGAAGAGGTGACAGGGTGAGCTTCTGGTTCAGTAATTGGCAAGAAGGTTTCCTGTTCGACAAATACCCATCTGTATTTTCTCATACCAATTTTAAAGGCCAATCATTATCCTTTTTTAAAAACCTTCCCAACATTAGATATGCTTTCAGAGATTTGAGATCCAATATTGCTGCTTTAGAATTACAAGAGCTTCAATCCTGCTTGAATGAAGTGTTCCTGTCTCAAGATAATGATTCAATTAGTTGGAAGTGACAACCTAATTCCTCATTTTCAGTAAAAAGTGCTTATTCAGCAATGTTGTTGGGGGTATTATCTTATAATGGATCAAATAACATTTGGAAGTTACAATTGTCACTGAGAATTAAAGTGTTTTTGTGGTGTGTCAAACAGAAAAGATTATCAACACCAAATTAGAGGCAGAAAATTGGTTATTGTTGTTCAGTTGAGGCCTATAAGGGGGTTTTAAATGGCCTCATGTGCGGAAACGTGAATATTTGAATTTTTAGGGTTTTATATTTTTATTGTTTTTAGATTTTTGTTGATGGTTGTTTGAATACTAATTAACAAAGAAAGATAAATAGATAAGAAATTAAAGTAAAAAGAAAAAGTACAGAGATACCGAACACCAGATCTGATGACGGAGTTCGGCGAGGTGGTTGCGTAAGCCTTAACCACCCGTTTACTCACTAGCGGCCCTTACCGCATTCACGAGTTGCCTACTCTCCGGGACTTGCCTTGCGGCTCCGATAATCACTAATCCAAATAGTGTTTGAGTACAAAACCACGATCCACCGTCGCCTTACAACAAACTTGACGTCCGGTGAAACAATCAACTTACAAACTCGATATCTTTCGATCTCAACCAACAACGAGCAACACGCTCAACACTCGATTAATCTCACTTTAATATTTAGAGTAATTTAACAGTATTAAGAAGAAAGTATTTCTGCTTTTTGTGTGTTGAATTCGTGTATAAAACTGAGGAGGGCGGCGCCCCTTTTAAAGGAGGAAAGAGTTGCCCTCAAAAAATGGAAACCTGCGCAGTTCCGTTGCCAACGGACCAGTTCCGTTGCCAATGGATTGCAAAAACAGAAGAAAATCAATGAGAATTTCAAATCAAACGGCTATGTTCCTGTAGTTCCTTTCAGCAAAAACTCCAGGAAAAAAAGAGTGGCAACGGGGAGGTCCATTGGCAATGGACTGGGTCCGTTGCCAATGGACTACTTCCGTTGGCAATGAACTCGTTCCGTTGGCATGGAACTAGGTCCGTTGCCAATGGAACTAGCAAAAATTGAATAGATTGCAGATTTTACTCTCTTTTTAGTACAAATTAAATTACTTACACCACACAACACACTAGAAAACTAAAGAAGCTTGCTCTCATGCCTTGAAATCCTCTCTTGAAATCCTTTAAAAGCGTGACGACTTCTAGTCTTCCCGAGATCAGAGAGATACTTCCATTCCGATGAAATCTCCATATCCGAAAACTTAAACATGTGACATTCTGAGCTAAAAAGACATTCTCAAACAAGATTAGTAATTACGGAATTATTTTAAACATCATCAAACCGAGAACAACAATCTCCCCCTTTTGATGATTTTGAAAATAATTCCGTAAAATGCAGGCATTTTATATCTTCTCCCCTTTTTTGAAAAACATGCAAAAGGGATCATCAAACGAGAGAGAATAAAGCTCCCCTTAAATTGATGCTCCCCCTGAGTTCAATAACCCGTTTAAAAAAAAATTAGGGATTACTATAAGGTTTTAAAAAAAACTGTTCAGAAGGGGTTTTATAATAAACATTCATCAAGACAAGGTTAAAAAAAATATTTTGATATTATTGAAACATACATATAATATTTTAAATAAAGTTAAAAATAAATAGTCCCAAAAAAAAATCCAAGGAGAAGACATAAAGCACCGAAGAAATAAATGAGTAAATTTTTATTTTTATTTTTTATCATGAATAGCATAACCTCGACCAAGTATCGGATAGATAAGAAGATGCTCGTGACTTGGCGAGAATATTGTTGACTTCAATTCCATTTAGCTAACTCGATCAATTTCTTCACAAGACCTTGATTTGCAAAAGACACAAGTCGCGTCGAATGTCCACATTTCTTGATTGATTCCCGTCAATTCGTCGAAAATTTCCTGTATCTAAAAAATAAAAACTTTCTCGACCCACAAGTTAGATCTGTCAAGACAAAACTTGACCACAACTCCCCCTTAAAATATGGCTAATTTAAATAGGGGGAAATCGAAGCGTCTAGGTGGACTTCGATTTCTCCTCATTTATTGAGGAGTTGCTTTCAACATTTATATCTTTCCGCAACCACACAAATTTAGAACAATAAGCGGGTTTACGCAAAGGACACTCTAGAGAGATATGGCCTATTTTGCAACAATAGTTACAAAATGAACAAGTCGGGTTCGAAGTCTCTTCGGTACCTTTCACAAAATGATTTTTATAGTGGTTTGAAAACTCGGCTTTCCTAAGATTTGGCTCGGTCGACTTGGCACTAAAAACAGTTGATTTCGTAAAATTGTTTGATTTTGAAAAATTGTTTGATTTCGCAAAATTGTTGGAGTTTGAAAAACTTTGCTTTTGATGTGCATTTATGTAATGTTTGGGAGCTCGATGGTTTGATTCATTAGGTTGAATCTTCTTCGGGACATGTGTGTCGACTATTTCGTAAAAATAACCATTAGGACCATTTTTATAAAGTCTTTCGGTTGTGAGACCGCGGTTATTCTCATGAATATGCCGAAAATCATGAAGATAGTGAAACCTATTGTTATTACTAAATCTTTTAGAAGTTCGACTTTCAGGACTTTGGCCCTTAGAGTAGTCTCGGTACATGAATGCATTTCCTCTACTCTTCGGTTGATTGAGCTCCTTTTTTATTGTATGATTTTTAGGCCCTGAAGGAGCGGGTTTAGTACCGACCTCTTTCTTGAACCCTAAACCTGTTTTATCATTTGGTTTTTGTCCTACAAATAAGTTGTCTAAATCAAGTTTGCTCTAAACATTTCTGGCGCAAGCAAACTTGAGAGATTTATTTTCACATTTTAAACTTACAACTTCGACTTTTAGATGATTAATTTCAGTTTTTAATTTTTCACAAATACAATTATTTATCTTCTTGTTTAAGTTTTCGTCGATATCATTTAAATTTAATTTTTCAAATTCTTTTATTTTTGCTTTGTACGACCTTACCGAGGCTTCTAAAACAATAAGAAGTTCCTGGGTACTAATAAGAGACTCCAGAAACCTTTCCAATTCTTGTTCTAGTTCATCACGGGTTCCGGATTCTACATTTTTAATTACTTGATTGGAAATAGGAACCTTTACCTCTTCTAAAACATAATTAAGAGTGGGATCTAGATATACCTCGCGACTCATGTCGCGCGAAGAACCGGATGAAGTCAAGTTGATAGAGGATATCGCGGGAGGAGAACGAGGTTGAGCTGGAAGTTGTCATAGTCGAATCATCTCTTGTATTGCCCTTTCGCATACCTCGTCCACATCATCATACGCCATGAATGCGACATTCGCAATGTCCGGGTCGGAGTCAGATTTTGATTCGGCGGAGTTGAATGAATCACTCGAGTAGTTCTTCGACTGTTTCTTCTTCTTGTCCATTGCCTTGTAATCACGACTTTTCTCGCGTCTTTTCTCACGTCTATTATCATATTGATCTTCTTGTCGCTCATCTTCTTTCTTGTTCCAAGGTGCAAGCTCAGGGTGAAGCGTGTAACAATTTTCCATCGTATGCCCTATCTTGTTGCACTCGAAACAATATGCCTTCTTGTTGTTGCGTCGACGGTTGTCGTTAAACCGTTTCTCTCGTGCTCGTATATCACCAAATTGTTTCACAAGAAATGTCATCTCCTCATCGTGTGCATCGATTGCCGGCATGGCTACGGTTGTCGGTTGAGAGTTTGTTTGCTTGAGTCGGGCTTCGTAGTTCCGGAAGAAACTGATTAGATCTTCTGGGCCGATCTCTTGCGTCGCCATCATCGTCTCCAATGAAACTCGAAGCGCTTTCCATCTTTGCGGCATTCCCCTGATTAATTTTCCTACAACTCGAGAATTTATTAGGGTCTCTCCTAAAACGGTGAATCCGTTTCGGATATGGGACATACGAGTGTACATATCCTCGACGGATTCACCTTCGATCATATGGAAACAATCAAATTGTTGTTCGAGTCCCATTAATTTGGTTCTTTTCATTGATTATTTCCCTCAAATAGGAGAGCTTTCCACATTTCATTAGAATTCTCACAACCATCTATTATTACAGAAAAAGTGTTTAACATATTTGTGAGAATGAGGTTCTGTGCCATTATGTCAAGTGTCTTATTTGTTTTAGTACCTTCGGTATAAGTTGTGGTACTATTTGTTACAAAATCTACGGTAAAACCATTTTCCACTACCTTTCGAAGACCGTGAAGATCAAACGTGTTCATCATGCATCTTTTCCAGACGGTCCAGTTCTTGCCGTCGAGTTTGTTGGGGTATGCGATTTGAAGACGGTTGATCAGAGGGGTCGCCATAAATCGAATACACGTTATTTCAAATTGGAATTTGAAACGGTCTGTATTCCCACTCTGATACTAATTATTGTTCAGTTGAGGCCCATAAGGGGGTTTTAAATGGCCTAATGTGCGGAAACGTGAATATTTGAATTTTTAGGTTTTTATATTTTTATTGTTTTTAGACTTTTGTTGATGGTTGTTTGAATACTAATTAACAAAGAAAGATAAATAGATAAGAAATTAAAGTAAAAAGAAAAAGTACAGAGATACCGACCACCATATCTGATGACGGAGTTCGGCGAGGTGGTTGCGTAAGCCTTAACCACCCGTTTACTCACTAGCGGCCCTTAGTGCGTTCACGAGTTGCCTACTCTCCGGGACTTGCCTTGCGGCTCCGATAATCACTAATCCAAATAGTGTTTGAGTACAAAATCACGATCCACCGTCACCTTACAACAAACTTGACGTCCGGTGAAACAATCAACTTACAAACTCGATATCTTTCGATCTCAACCAACAACGAGCAACACGCTCAACACTCGATTAATCTCACTTTAATATTTAGAGTAATTTAACAGTATTAAGAAGAGAGTATTTCTGTTTTTTGTGTATTGAATTCGTGTATAGAACTGAGGAGGGCGGCGCCCCTTTTAAAGGAGGAAGGAGTTGCCCTCAAAAAATGGAAACCTGCACAGTTCCGTTGCCAACGGATTGCAAAACCAGAAGGAAATCAATGAGGATTTCAAATCAAACGGCTATGTTCCTGTAGTTCCGTTGCCAACGGACTAGGTCCGTTGCCAAAGGAACTCACGCAACAATTTTTCAGCAAAAACTCCATGAGAAAAAGAGTGGCAACGGGGGGGTCCGTTGGCAATGGACTGGGTTCGTTGCCAATAGACTACTTCCGTTGGCAATGGACTAGGTCTGTTGCCAATGGACTAGGTCTGTTGCCAATGGAACTAGGTCCGTTGCCAATGGAACTAGGTCCATTGCCAATGGAACTAGCAGAAATTGAATAGATTGCAGATTTTACTCTCTTTTTAGTACAAATTAAATTACTTACACTACACAACACACTAGAAGACTAAAGAAGCTTGCTCCCATGCCTTGAAATCCTTTAAAAGCGTGACGACTTCTAGTCTTCCCGAGATCAGAGAGATGCTTCCATTCCGATGAAATCTCCATTTCCGAAAACTTGAACATGTGACATTCTGAGCTAAAAAGACATTCTCAAACAAGATTAGTAATTACGGAATTATTTTAAACATCATCAAACCGAGAACAACAGTTATCAACTAGCAAACAGATGTTACCTTTGTAAACAAGAAGAGGAAAATGTTTTGCACCTAACAGAGCAGTGTAATTTCGTTTAGAGACACTGGTTGTTACTTAAGTGTGCTCTGAATCTAGAAGGAAGAAGCAACTACTCTATTACAGAAGTAGGATCTTCTGCAGTAAATCAAGGAGGAGATAGAGATTTGAAATCTTTAGTTTCTCTGTTTCAATTCGCTGTATGGAGAGAGAGAGAGAGATGTCGCAGGCTATTTTCCGATCAAGCAAATGAAGAAGACATTCTCATAAATGAGATTTTAGAGGAGAAAAGAGAAATAAAAGAGGCGTTCAGCTCTGAGAATCAAAGCTTCAACTTCTCTCCATACGCAAGAGAAGCTCAGCAGTTCATTAATGGTGAAGATGAGTAAAGAAGAAGATTGTAGAGAAAGGAGTAAAGAGTGTCCTAAGGAGAGAACAATACTCAGACGTAGGGGTGAAAACGGATCTGGTATTATCTGACCGACCTGTAACCGTATCCGTAAAATATTCATATTCGAATCAAAATATCCGTATCCGGTCGGATACGGATAGAGATACAGATAATTTATTCGGATAAGGATACGGATTCAGCAATCAATTTGGTTCCCGGATACGGATACGGATCCGGATAATATCCGAATCCGGATAATTTGTTATTCGGATAATATCTGTTTTCGGATATTTTATTATATATCGGATACGGATATGGATATCTACATGGATACGGATATTGATTTTTTCATCATATTCGGATACGGATACGGATATTATCTATACCCATATTATTATTTTGTTAGCATTTCTTCAAATTTCCCTTAGAAATTGTTATACTTTATTGGATTTATCGTTATAAATAGTTAAATATTTAGAAGAATATGATCCATTAGTATATTAATATATCCGTTTAAATATCCAAAATGAATCCGTATTCATATTCGTATCTGATAATATCCGGACCATATTCGTATTCGTACATATATCCAAACCGAATCTGTATCTGGACTATCCGTATTCGTATTTGGATCCGAAAAAATAATATGGATACGGATATGGTATGACCCCGATTGGAACCGTATCCAAACCGTTTTCACCCCTACTCAGGCGGCGATTTACTCGAAGGGAAGAAGCCAGCAAGTGTGAGTAATCTGCTATTTTGGGTGGTTAGCTGGAATTAGAATTCTAGTTTCCAATTCCAGGTTTTTGAACAATATTGGATAGTTTAGGGTTTTGCTCTCATCTTTGGGCTTTTATTTTCTTTTTTATGAGTGTTATAGATGTAAAAAGGGAAAGATTAAATGTAAAAATTTTATGAATTAATAAAATCATACCATTGGATCAGGGGTTTTATAAACCCTCTCCAATTTTTGTCAAAAAAAAAATAATAATTTCATAATTGGGAAAAATAAACAAAACATGAATTGAGCTGATTAAACCACTTCATTTCAGTTTCCGACCCTTTTGTCATTTATCATGAAAGAAATAGATTATTGAAATATAAATGTTTGTTCTTATGCATTGAACCACATTTGAGCAATATATGCAATCAGTACTACATTTCAAACATGGTCATATTAAGACATGTTTGAAAGGAAATCATCCACCTTAAGATTGACACCTCGCGAAAGGAACTTCATGCAAATGGGTGGTCTAATCTGTGCTAGAGCAAGAACCGATTGAGGCAGAGTCCAAATCCCGTCTCCACAAATCAAACCAGATGCAACAGCTGGTCCAAATGAATTTGCCTTGGTCTTATCAATTTTCTCCCAAATGAACAAAATCAAACTTCCGATGCACATATCAATGGCAAAATACGATCCTAGATAGAACGGTATCGCCATGGCCATCGGAAGCGGTATGAATCTAGCATATTTCTTTCCGATTAAATCTCTCACTAAATTTACAAACAAGGCTGCCGCAAAAAATATACAACATAGTGTGAGACAATGCTTAGGTAATGAAGAGACACCTTCAACACCGAGTATTGCCATGTTACGATAAACAAGCGCATTAGGTGCTGGATATTCTGAACCTGGAATGCCTATCAGAAAATAAATCACATATAGATTATAACCAAATAAATAAATAAAAGACAACTAAATAAAATCCACAATGCAATAAATTGTGAATAAACTATTAATGCAAAAAATCTTCATTACCTATATCTTTAAAAGCCTTGAAAAAGAGCCAAAAGACAGAAGGCGCTATCACACAACCCATGGAGGTACCAATGACTTGGCTTATGAACATGGATCGAGGGGAGGCGAGAGTCATATAACCGGTTTTGAAATCTTGAGTTAAATCAGAGGCTGTGGAGACAATACTCATCATTACGCCACATGCTGCTAGGCCAGCAAGGACTCCACCGTGGGCCGCCCCCGCCCAAGCACCGATTGTGAAAATGGCAAGTTTGCCATATGTGGCGGCAAGGGACCAGTCTGTTAGGCCGCATCCATATGCGTTGCAGAAGGCCATAACCGGTGCGATGATGTAGGTGAGTAACACATAATACCTGTTTGTTAACATTGTATATCAGACTCAAGAGCAAGAGAGTTTGAGTTCATAATCTGAGTGCTAATATCTATAACATGCCATTCGCACATAGTTATAAAACTTGTTGAGCAATATAAGTTAAAACATAAGAGAATTCAAAAATTGGATATATCTAAGGTGAACATATCTAAGGTCTTTGTATTTTGAAGAACAATTGGGGATTTTGTTCAACCTTTTCTTTTAGGTTTACTTTAATGTTTAATCTTATAATTATTATTTATTTCACTGAAACAGAACCATTTCATGACATTATTTGCCAAAATAAAAGAAAAATTACCATTTGAGTTGATGGAATATGTGAGGGAGGGTGATAATGGAAACAATAGCAATTGCCACATAGCTGCCGAATGCAACACGATTTGGAATCTGATCTTTAAGAAACATTTCAATCCTTCGTTGATCGTCAAAAGAAACAGTTGCGTCTGTTGTAGGGTTTGTGTCATCTGAGAATGGTAGTTCCCTCTTTTTTGATCTTTTCACTTTAATTTGAGTAGTTAAGGCTGAGAAAGTTCGGCCCAGAACCTTGAAGAAATTGTAGAGGCCATCTCCAAGAATCAGGGAAATAGCTATGAAAACCTAAAATGAAATGAAAATTGTTTCAAAAGTATAAGAATACATTCTGATTATTCAGTAGGAATGAATGACATATAAATCAAAATTCAAAATCCAGTATTATAATATTGTAACAAGGAATATGAAATTACTCGATAGCCTTGCAGGCCGCGAAGGCTCGTCGTGGGAAGATCTTCGGGGAACCAATCGCCTTTCTTGGTTTCTATTAATGGCCACATAATACCCCATGACATAATCCCTCCTAATAAAACTGATATGTTTACCAGGTAAGGGCATATCATTCCGACTCCGACATATGTTGCTGAAAAATCAAAATAAAACCTGCAGATAAATTAACATAAAAATATGGTAAAATTAGAAAAAGATAAAAGTTCGTAACAAAATTTACAATTTTATTCCAAAAAAAAATTACAATATTCTTACTTGCTTTGATATGCCTGAATGCCTAATGTAGGAAATGACGCGAAACCACAATTGTCACCCCCAGTATAAAACCATTGAAAAATTCCCCAAAGGAAACTGAACAGGAAGAACTTGCCGAGTGTTTTCACTTGCTTCCTACAATATTACAATAAAAAAAACACATGTCTATTTCATGAGAAGAAAAATTAAAGGAAAAAAGAACATAAATTAAAAGGAGGTAGTCTTTTTACTTGGCTAGTTTGGCACCCTGAGGAGTATGGAAACTGTTGATTAGGTGAGCAGTAGCTGTTCCACTTGGATATATCAACTTGTAGTCTACTATCATTATCTGCAGCATAATAGCAGATTCATCTTTTCTAGTGAGGCTTTGCAATTAATGACAAAATTTGTACTTGTATAATCGAAATCAAATAACAATTAAAATCATGGATAAATGACATTAACATAAGAGCAGTATACCTTCCTAAGAGGGACGAGTGAGAATAGACCAAGAAAACTAACGACGAACAGAAATCCAATCATCCAGCTTAATTTAGGGTCTTTGATATTTAATGCATCATTTGCTTCGGTTGATTGTTTTGCAACAGTTTCACTCATGGCAAAGAGATAGCTCCCAAAGCCTCCTGTTTTTATATATGGTGGAATTAGTATTTCTTTAATTAGCATAAAGTGAACAATAATAGTACAGGAGAAAGCAAGTTTAAAGCCAAATATGTGAATGCCCCAAAGTGCCTCAAGGAAGTTCTATTTTTTAAAAGAGAAATGAAAAATTACGAGGGATTACTATATCGATTATGTAATAACGGATTGAAATTATATACTGTTTTCTCGCGTTTCTAATTTAGGGTTTAGGGTATATACGCTATATACTGTTTTTATTTTTTTAAATATATACTATTTACCGAATTAATTTTTATATATTGTTTGTTTTCAGTTTATATATTTTTATATACTGCTTTCATTTTTTTAAATATATACTGTTTTACCGAATGAATTTTTTATATACTATTTATTTTCAGTTTATATATTTTTTTCAGTTTTATATATCATCGCTACAGTACCCATCGAGCAGTATCAACTCCCTTTTTAAAATTTGGAATTGAATTATGTTCTTTTATAAAGAAAAACTGGGAAACAAATTGTAGTTTAGATGCCAACTTATCAAAGATAAAAGATTAATCATAATAGCTCAAAAAAATCAAGAATCCTTTACAGTGTGGGATTGAAGCTCAAAAGCAAAAATACTATCTACAGTAAAACAAAAAAACGATAACAGATAGAGAAAAAAAATAAACAGTGAATTACCACTAAATGCAATCCCGCAACAAGCGACGACACAAGTTTGAATCACAGTATTCTCTTGTCTTGTAAACGGTTGTTTAAGCATTCCAAACTTCTCGAGCAATTTGGTCCACATTCTGACAAAGAAAAACCCTAGGAGGCCAGCCGAGACATTAAGAGATGGTATGATACCGGTTGTAAGATTGAGTTTCATCACAATTACACTAAACATCAGACCGAGCATCATGCTAACTGCGAATGCTCGAAAGGTTAATTGTTGTTTCCATCCTGGAACCTTTTCATTCTCAAAAACTCTCTCCACTGATGGAATTTCGGCATTATCAGCATTTTCTCTGCCGTCCATGTACTCTTCCTCAGGATTTGCGCTTGTTTTCATGAACGTATTGCTCTGTTTTTTGAAAACTTTACTCCTGAGAAGAAATAACACACACACATAGCTAGAGGAGGGAGGAGATGCAATATATATAGAAGAGTTGTTTGGAAATTCTAAGTATCGGTTTTTTCATTCTAGGGAATGTGAAATTTCATTAATTTTTTATTTTGATTTGCTGAAATTCTATTAATGGCAATGCAAAAGGTTGCTCTAGGATTGCCAAGTCTATGTCCGTATTTTTTAGGAATTAGGAAGGTGCCCCTGGTGTAGGCTAATATTATTCGTTCTGATAGGGTGCTAATGGCAAAAGACTTCAAAGAGGAAACTTATAATCACTTTTGTAATGGAAAAGTATATTCATCCCCTGCTAAACTTCCCTTCAGTCCGCTGTTTATCACTGATAAACGGGCCCCACCTTTACCAGATAAAAATGAGCTCTGTTTATTAGTGATAAACTGCGGATTGGGGGAGCTGTTGGGGGATGTGTATATAAATCCTTTTTAATTATATACTAGTTTGAGAAGTTATTTAAAGTGATATAACATATAACATGGATCATTTATTTTTTTTGATTCACTGGTTAAATGGAGAGTAATTTTTCCAACTTCTATTACTAGCCATTTTTTGGTTCACATAAATAATGCATTCAAACCAACTGGATTTTTAGCCAATGCCCACATAAATCATATATTTATACGAAATTTTTTTGTTTTTAATTCCTTTTCCAAAAGAAAAACAACTTTTTGTTCTAATTTGAAAATAATAGACTTTGAAAGATATATAACGACGTAAAAGTTTGATCAAAATATAGCACCTTATATATCAAAATCACTACAATGTGTTTAGGGACCTCAGCTTTTAAGATAGGGTGCCCTGGAGAAATAGCATGTGTATCCTGCAGATATTAAAGGTGCAAAGATTGTTGTGCCAAGAATTTAAATATATCTTTGTATTAAATGTAGGCGCCTAACTATTTATTGATTTGAATCTAAATCTACAATAATTTCATTGGGACTTATGCAGCACCGATTTATTCGTCATTAGGATCACCGGAATTCAGCAGCTCAATTACAAAAAGATGTATTGATATATACAAAAAGCTGAATGAATATATAAAAAAATATGACACACAAAAATAACAAATATATGTTGTCATTCATATGACAATTTATAATAATAAAAAATAATATAATGGATCTATAAAAAGACATGATAATTCTATAAAAGATATAATGAACAACTGAAAAGATATAAACATATGTTGGGCGATGTTTCGGAAAAATTTAAGCGGATGGTACACAAATATTTTCCCAATTTCTTTTCCCAAAAAAATTTCAATTTGTCTAATAATTTTCGCAACATGAAAGAGTTAATAATGGAAGGATAAAAGATAATAGCAGAGTTCTACTGAGAGCCAGCCACCTTGTCGTATGGATTTATCCCTTTAAAAAAATAGCAGGGCTCTATTTTATAATAGATGTGTCCGAAAGGATGGACAGTTCAATAAGGTGGAAGAAGTCAATTCTGTCAACCGAACAAGGGTAGAAGAGTGAAAGTTCTTTATTCAATTGAATAACTAAATTTGATGACCAAAATATCCTCATCTTATTCCAATTAATGTTTTAGCGGTAAAGCAAATTAATTAAAATAATAATATTTAAATGTAATAAAAGTAGCAATAATAGTTAATAATATTAATAAAAAGAAATAATAATAAGTAATTATACAAAAATTTAATTATAATGAATATTATAATAATTAGTTGATAAGCCAGCAATAAAAACACGGGTATTTTAGTCATCAAGAATTATCTATATCTTTTAAACAACTTTTTATTCAATTAGTCTTGCCAAAAGCTAGTGAAATAAAATGGAATAATTAGGGCGGAACCTGGAATTATTTATATATAGGGGGTGAAATGTGTATCATAAAAGAAGACTTTGCCCAATTGGTTGGTTCTTTGGTTTAAGTATTAAGCAATGTGGGTAGACTCTCTCGAGTCTCCACCGCTTAAAATAAATTTTTGCTCTGAATATTTTAGAAGGAAAATAAACAAAATAATCAGTGATTCGAACTTACATCTTTCAGACTGAGAGATCCACGCTCTACCACCATACTTTGGTTTCTTTGATGAGCAATTAGGCATTTGTAGTTATTATTTTCATAGTTACTATTTTCATAGGGGGTGAAATCATCTTCCTCAAGCACCGCGGTGATTTTCGATTGCACTGAAGTGACCATGGCCCCTGCCGGTAGTGACAAAGATTGTATGTATATATTGGGGGAAGTTTGAAGGGTCAAGTAAAACTATAATGAAATAATAAAATACTAATATACATATCACCCCGGAGTAGTTTCCGACACCAAAGAGTAATCACTATTTCTTTTTGAAACAGAAGTGTAATCACTATTTTAAACTTTCATTTTTCACCGAACAAGTCCGTACTGCATTAATTTCCTTGTTTAGAGATAAACAGTGGTTTCCTCAGTGATTGTGGAAAGAGAAATTATTCGGAGTGCTCAAAATTATTCACCATACAGTTTTAGTTGTACACATATATACTTGTATTTGGATATGCCTTTTGTGTTTATAAATATATCTTTTTGAAAATATACTTTTTTTAATTTCGCTATATCTTTTATGTTTATAAAAATATATTTTTGTAATTTCATCATACCTTTTGTAATCGAGTATTGCTGGGTGCTCCAAAATACTAGCACTTTATATCTGAACCCTTGTGGAAAATGGAACAATGGAAGAATGAAAATATGGTTATGCTCCATTTTATCCACTAGCCGTTTGGCAGTTATGATGGAATAAGAAGTTTGTTTAAAAATATAGATAATTCTTTATGACAAAAAATAATTAATATTTTTTACGTCATCGTAAGGTGGAAAAAAAATAATATTTTTGTTCTTATATTTGTCTTATTTCATACAATAAATACAACCACCCTTCCAATGAAATATTTTTTTAACCCTTCTACATAGTTATTCAATTTACTTTCATCCTTATTCAGAATAAATCATCTATTCCACTATTTCATCTTTATTCCATATTTTTTTAATGGAAGGTTGAGATGAGTGATCCCAAACTCAAGACTAAAATATTATATTAATAATAAAATAGAAGAATTATAAAATGTTCAAAGACACTTCAGAACAGCATGTTTGTTGTTTTAAAATTGTCTAGTGAAGAAAAACTAATGCAACAAAAAAATGGGTAGAAGGCTATAGAAATAAGTAGCCAAAATATCCCCACCAACACCCCTAAATGATCACTTGATTTTTATCTACCACGCTCTAAGCTCAGTTGCTGCTCATAGTGCTACTTGTGTCGGGTTAGACGTTTCAGCTCTAAACAACCGACTACACCTCTCCTTTCATATCTCAAAACTAAGAAGAATGATATTCATCCGCTTGCAAGAATGATTGGTACCGATTTATAACAATCATTCGCATTATCGAATTCTAATGAGGTCCATTATTGCCAACTGGAATGCACAAACAGGCAATACGAAATCAAATGATTTTTGTCTTCTTCATCTACTCGACATAAAACACACATACTCGGTAAATCGTCCCTTTTTAATTAGAAATTTTTGAGTCGGTAGAACACCCCTTGCGACCTTCCAAAGAAAGATTTTGTATTTAGGCGATATTTTTATTTGCCACATCCGATTCCAAGACACCAATGTTCTTGGAACTGCCATGATCCGTTGATAAGCAGTTCTTGAAGAAAAGGATCAATCTGTGACCAATTTCCATTTAACCACATCTATCGATATATTAATAACGAATGTTCTTTGGATTGATGTCATCATGGAAGTTGAGTTGGTTCAAAGCCAAATGCGTTATTGTAAGCCTAAATTTTTTTTTCTCAATCCAGTTTGGTGAAGAAAATTTGCCACCGTTAGATTTCGATCAAGCGCAAAAAAAAATAAATTCGGATATTCATGTGCCAACATCCTAATTCTCCAATCCATCAACCAAAAACACCTTCTGTCCATTTCCGATTATCACCTTCAAATTATTAATTAATCATTATTACAAGAAAATTCAAGTTTTCTCTTAATTTGACACTTGTCATTCGTAAGATGAAATTATATATTTTGTTTGATACAGCTAATCACAAAATAGGTTTAGTCAAGCGATTTATATCGGTTCACAAGGCCCAGGTCTCAGGTTCGATTCACGGCTAAGATTTTTTTATTTTTGGCACGTGTAGTTAAATGAATTTATACTATATTTAATAATTCAGGTCATCAAATTAGTTGTGGTCCAATGGTATGTTTGTATGGCGCGCAGGTGACTCACGAGGGATCGCAGCCGGGTGAACACAAATTTTGAACCCTTTTTACATCTTTATTGGGCCCAGAGTATTACTAACAGGATGAGAATATATATTTTATCTAATAAATCATATCATCAATTAAGCACTGCTCCTATGGAGATTTTGTTTGGCGCGAAGCTCACCCACCAGGGTTCGAAACCGGGTGAGCACTAAATTTCAACCCTTTTTTTCTGTTTATTGGCAGAAGCTTTGAACTCTACATTGAGAGACTTAGGTTTCAAACCCACCAGGCTCAAATTTTTTGTTGAATTTTTGCAATTGTGACATAATACATATATATCCTCAAAATAGCTAAATTCATTTGTATCCTTATAAATTATGAAAATAGCACATACATCTATACAAAATAAATTAATCACCATAACATATTTTATCGAGGTCTTTTTGTACAATTAAAATTGCACGTATATCCTAATAAATAAATAAAATCATGTTTACTTCTTGAATAAACATTAAAAAAAATCATATACCGATAAAAAGTATAATGTAAATGTTATGATGCATCTTTTGTAACAATCACATACATTCCAAGATATTTTATATAACCCTCAAATATATGTAATTTCATTTGTATCCTCACAAATTCCCAAAATATCACATACATAATACACCTATATAAAATGGATATATCAGTATATCATCATAGTTTATCTAGGTTTTTGTAAAAGTAAAATGTCATGCATGGCCCTAATCAGCTAGAAAGATAATTTATACGAGTAAAACAAAATAAATAATGTGTATCTTGATGCAAGGACAATTCAAAGTGTCAAAGTGTATTCTTGAGAGTTATATTATCATGTATACCGTTACACAATAAAAGAAATTATGAACATGTATTAAAATCAAAAAAATATTTCTGAACATGTATTTTCAGAAATGCATCTACAATGTCCCAAAACTTATAATTCATAAAAAGAGAAATATAAACATTTATAAGTTCTTGAAATATAAACTTATAAAATAAAAATGTGACATTTTTTATTTGGAGTTCTCTGTGAAAAGATAATCTTATGTTATGTGTTATCTTACTAATTAAACTCAAAATATCATGCACACCCCTCATAATGAAAAATATTGTTCACGGAAATTTAAAATATCAATTATCCTCATTTAAGTTATCATAAATTAACTTTGTATAAGTGCTACTAATATAAGTTTTATTAATAAAAATTGCATTCCGAAGCGGAGCGAGGGTTCACCTAGTTATAGTTAAAGAAGGTATTTTGAATCAAGGCCCCATTCAAGAATCTAGATACATGCTTTATTTCTTGCGGTATTCCATGTTGTTGAACGTATTGAATGCTAAAATTAAGTATATGCAAGAAATAAAAGATAAAAATCATTATCTAAATTTGAACTGTCAAAATTAGTTCTATTAGACTTCTATTTCCATTATATATGCTGCTCATGCATCACGCATGCACATGCACTAATGCACCGTCCATTTCCATCCTCTTTTCTATAATAGTCATGTACCCAGAGATACAAAGCTGTACCAATCTTCAAATGTTTTAGAATAGAATATGCTAGCATACTCGAAATTTGTTTATCAGTGGCTGTACAACATCACAGTTTTGATACCCACATATACAAAGATATACCAATCTTCGAAAACTCTACAATAGAATATGCGCCTATCATACTAGAAATTCGATTAAAAATATATTATGTTTGAAGTTATTTTAGTTATGCAAATTCTTTTAACCAAATTCTAACACAAATACTGTTTATTTCTTGTAGGGTGAGATCAAAGGGAAAAAAATTGGTAACTAATCAACCTTATTCCTGATGTCTTCATTTTATTGTACCTAACCTTCTATTGATCAAATATGAAACCCATTTATTTGTCCATCATATTTCAATAGATTGTTTATCCAAACCTAATTTTATGTTGATCTTATTTCAATAGACTGCAGAATAAAGTGCCAAGAGAGATGCAAGTTATCATCAAGAGACTGCAGAATAAAGTGCCAAGAGAGATGCAAGTTATCATCAAGGCCGCATTTGTGCAAGAAAGCTTGCGGAACCTGCTGCGTTAGATGCAACTGCATACCACCCGGTACGTCTTGAAATTACGAGAAATGTGCTTGCTATGCCAACATGACTACTCAGGGGGCAAACGTAAATGTCCGTGACTTGCATTAAGTATAATTACTGATATGTTGTCTATAATGTGTTGCATGGATACTAAATGTGCTGTGCTAATAAGTGTCAAATTTTCTTTGTCGTTCCGTGAAGTTATGACCTCTGAATAAAATAATATATATATATATATATATATATATATATATATATATATATATATATATATATATATATATAATCACGATTTTTATATCTTGTTTTCATTTTTTTTTTGAAGTAGCCTTGTTTTTTATTATTTTGAAAGAAAGAAAAGTTTGAAGTGCCTTAAAAAAGTAGAAAATGTTTGTATAAAAAACTATGTATATAATTTCTTTTGTTCAAATAAAACGATAAGAAAAGTAGCCCATTGGTCAATAACCAAGTTGTATAAATATATTGTACAATAAGTTGTATGTAATGAGTTCCAATCTCATTATACTATAATACATAAAACTTAACATGTTTTTAAGCCAAGTGCTGACACATCTCTGTTCAAGGATTTTCTATGACAATTGTTCTCTAATGTATCAGGCGGGTCATTCTAAAGCACAGGTAAAACCCACCTGACACACAGACATCAGCACAGACATATTTTAAATATATTGTACAACAAATTGTATGTAACGAGTTCCAATCTCATTATACTATAATACATAAAACTGGACATGTTTGTAAGCCAAGTGCTGACACATGTCAGTTCAAGGATTTTTTATGACAAATTGTTCTCTAACATATCAGGCGGGTCATTCTAAAGCACAGGTAAAACCCACCTGACAAGTCAGCCACATAGACATCAGCACAGCCATATTTTAATACCGTCCTTCTCTAGGGACCTGACATGTGTCCAGTCCCCTCATTCAACCTGTGAGGGTCAAGTCCAACATGTCTGATTTGAAGCGTGTCCAGCAAAGTAAGAACTCCCAATTTGCTCAGCTTTATCCGGAACATGTGTGTTTATAAAGACCTTAATTTCCTGATATTTTTAATTGGTGGGACTAAATTAAACCTTTGAAAACCGGAAATAATACACGGATGGACAAAGGATAATGCCAAACTTCACAGCCAACCCACGTGCACCATTCCAAAATAAGAAAATACATGTAAAAGACTAACAAACCAAAAAATTTTACCCTCATACAAAATATAAATTGCACATGTACTCAAAATGCACATGTACCCCTCCAAAGTATATTATACATGTGTACCCCTGCAACATAATAAAATTTCATTTAGACCCTTATCTTCCAAATTAATAACAAGAAAATGCCATCTATTTTCTTAAGGATAATTTTATGCGTATCTATGTAAAATTTAAAATTATCACATATATTCTCTTATAAAATAATATAGATAATATACTATTTTTGAGCTCTAGGTCAAAGAAGCAAATTGTGTACACACTATTTGTTTACTTTATTTATACAAAATTATATTTAAATTAAAACCATTTCTTTTGACAACAAACAACTAGAAATTTTATAAAATATAATATTTTGTTATTCTTATAAAGATTTTAAATAAAAAAAATCTACACAACATGCTCTCGCAAGATGATCCGCAACATGATGAATATGTAAGAAATTTTTACATGTAGATAGTTGGTGTAATGAAATATAAAGGCAACTATCTATATAAGATAATTTCTTATATATTAATCATGTTAACATATATTATAATAAAATTTTATAGAATCATTAATATGAACATATTGACTACAATAAGAAAAAAATAGACCAATTAACATTAAGCTAATTTTTTAATGTACCCTTAAAAAATTCTAAATATCACATAATCACATTACTATAACAAGTTGAAATAATCATTTCAAAGAAATAGAATAATAGTTATATCTAGGCCGAAGCGGAGCGAGGGTCTCATCTAGTTACCATTAACAACGGAACATGAAAAGGAACAAACAAGCAAAAGTAGAATTGTAGAAACAATGAAGAAGTTTATCTGACGACACCCACCCTTAAATGAAGTAGAATTCTCTTTTGTAATATTGTTTTAATGATGGAACAATTTTATAACGTTAATATTTTGTCGTGGAATGTACGGTGATTAAATAGCTCCGACAAATGTAAGACTATAAAAGAGATGATTAGATCGTCTCGTAGTAATATTGTGTGTCTTCAAGAAACTAAGTGGGATGACACTTCTATTTTTAATTTGTCTAATATTTGCCCTTCTTCTCTCTCTAACTACTTTGTTAAAAATGCAAATCATACCCTAGGAGGAATCCTCATTGCGTGGGATCATAATTTCTTACTAGTGCAATCCTTCTCCTCTAAAATGCAAATCAATAAGACGTCACGAATCGTTTCGTCCTCTATTGGTATCCATACGGAACAACCCCTTTAAATGAATGAAGAAAGCATATGCTTGTCTCCGTTCTTCACGTTTTGAATCACAGAAATTTCAAAGAGAAATTCGGAATTTTCTCTCTTTTCTCTTTCTCTCTTTTTTGTCTAACAAAATAGAATGAGAATTATGAATGACATAGACTAAAATCTGAGAGCATTTTGGGTATATATATAGTCCACCTTTTCAAAGAGGAGCATTTGTTCATTTAATCATATGTACTTAGTTACTATGTAACCATATATGTAACGCATCTTATTATATAAGATGTAAGATTATATGTGGCAATAACTATATATAACCTTTTATATAACTTATCACATAAGTTTTGATTTTTTGTGTACATTTCAACGGTTGTTCTTTGTGTGTGACCCTATAGGTTTACTTAATGTTGGCAATAATCACAATGATTATAAATCATGAGCGGATTCTAGCAAGCCATCATAACTACCCAATTTAAGTAAATATCGATGATTCGATCCAAACCTATGTGTTGTCCTTGTATTGTATCCCTTTATTACACGATATCTATATCGACCATAAGGCATGGATTGTGTCAACCTTATGTAGTACGATAACGTTTCTTGATCCCGAATTTAATAGAACCATGAATGACATTAATAACTCTTTATTAATTCATTCGAGGACGGCCATGCATTTTCTTCAATCAAACTGATCAAGAGGCCTTAAGACAACTCTCTCATTTATGGGAGGAACAAATCATATCTTGATCTATCTCATTCCTCCGCATGTTTCATTATGTACCTAATCATAACCCTTATGGTTACCCGGTTAAATATGACGTTAGATTATGATAAAGTACATAATTCCATATGTAGAAAACCGAAATAATTTCAAATCTAAGTATAACAATACTATTGATGAGACATAATAATGTCACAAACCATGTGGTATTCTCCTGGTGGATCAATTCCGATAACACTTTGCAAGTTAGAAAAAATATTCCCACCTTCATTTTTCGATATCATGGTACATTTACCTATTCACTTAGTGAGTGAAGCAAAAATAGCCGGGCCTGTACAATACAGACGGATGTATTCTATTGAAAGATATTTGCGCAAATTAAAGTCATATGTGAAAAATAAAGCTCGTCCTGAAGGTTCAATTGCAGAAGGTTATCTCATACAACAGTGCGTGACCTTTTGCTCAAGGTACTTAGATGGTGTGGAAACAAATTGGAATCAGGGTGAGAGAAATAATGAAAGTGGAAACGATAACAGTAGCGAGCTGGATGTCTTTTCTATGGTTGGAAAAACAGTTGGTGGGAGAAGGTATGAAGAGTTAGCCATTAAAGAATGGGAGCAAGCCATATCTTATATTTTGAAGAATTGTGAGCATGTATTAGAATTCATCAAGTAAGTTATCTACTATTATTAATTTTTCACTTTTTATAAAATTTTGTTATTTCATTATTTTTTTCAATCTCAGCTTGCACAAGGATGAACTAAGAAGACAAAATCCAAAAAATGTTGAGAGGAGACATGAGAAAGAATTTTTTTCATTGGTTTCAAATATAGGTCGCTTTCATGCAAAAGAATGAACAAAGCTCAATTAGCGACAACTTATTAAATTTAGCATGTGGTTCGGATAGACGAGTCTATCGGTATACAAGCTACTCAATCACCGGATGGTTGTTTAGTACAAGAGACCGTGATATGCAACTAAAGTCTAAAAATAGCGAAGTTTTAGTGAAAGGCGATGAGAGCATAGGTGCCATTGATTCAAGAGACCGTGATATGCAACTAAAGTTTAAAAATAGCGGAGTTTTAGTGAAAGGCGATGAGAGCATAGGTGCCATTGATTCAAGAGACCGTGATATGCAACTAAAGTCTAAAAATAGCAGAGTTTTAGTGGAAGGCGATGAGAGCATAGGTGCCATTGATTTTTTTGGTATACTTTGTAATATCATCAAGTTGGAGTACATGGGGGAAATGAAGTAGTACTATTTACATGTGATTGGTTTGATGTGTATAACAAGGGTAAAGGAATAAAAGAAGACAAGTATGGATTTATCATAATCAATGTGAACAAAAATTTAGACACGCAAGCAGGGACGGAGCCAGGATTTATCATAATCATTTCAACATATTTTGCTTTCTATTATGTTTCTGTCATCTTTTCTGTTTAGAACCTTTTTTCTAATTCAAATTATCTATGATCAAATTGTTATTTGTGCAATATATTGTACTTTCTATTACTTTCTACCATATTTTCAACTTGGATGTTTTTTTTAATAAAAATGGTCAATATCAACTAACAGTGGTAATAATGTCACTACCACAAAAAACTCAATTTGCGACCGAGCGTTTGGTCGCTGAATGCCAAAATATGGTCGCCAAATGTTCTAGCGACCAAAAAACTGGTCGCTCCTTTCGTAGCCACATCCCCGTCTCTGATTCTATTTAGCGACCAACTTGCGTGTTGGTCACAAAATCAATAAACATTTAAATTCAAAATGATAACAAGAATAATTACGAATTTAGGGGTATTGAGCCTTAGATAGGCTTTATTTAGGGTTTAGAAAAATGAAATACCTGTTTTCCATCTTGTAGAAAAGGTCTTTCCTGTTCAATATATGCTTCACTGAACAAAACAAACAAACAACAAATAAATAAATAAAATAACTATAAATAAAAGTATGAATATAAAGTAAAGGTATTAAAAAAAGCAAACTAATTTTATGTAATTGTTATTCTTTTTAATTTCCAGGAATGGCATTATTTACTTACATTTCCATTTGCTTATCTTCACCCTCAAAGCTTGACTTGTCAGACAAAGCATCAGCAACTTATTCCTAATTCCAACCAAAAATAAAATAGTATACTAGGTTAAATAATAACACAATTACAATATATTTAATTAAGAACATCGTTACAGAAAAATAAAATCAAAATAATAGTGGCAAGTACATTGTCTTCTCTGCCTACTATTTTTTCGCACTTGAGTGACATCAAACATAAATAAATAAAAAACAAAGTATATATAATATCAATATAAAACTTACTTAAAAAAGAATTAATACTAACAAATACCTGCTTGCATCATCTAAGATCCGCATACACTACCAATCCTCACTATCAACATATCTCACTGCACCTAAATCATAGAAATAATACAAACAAGAATACTCAAAAATAAAAAATAGGAACAAAGAATAAAAATGAACTTGTAATATAATTTTGCCTTGAGATTGGAGAATGCACAAAGATATTTTGCACAAAGATGGGAAAAACATTTGATCATTAAAATATATTGTAATGAAATCAAATAGATAAATGTCAGTATATTATGACACAATACTCTAATGGAAATCAAATTATTTAATAACTCAATAATAAATTAAAAATACCTCATAGAGTAGAGTTAGAATATAGAATTTGGAAGACAGATCTCTAAATTTTCAGCACAAGGCATAAAGAGTCAATGTTTTCATCTCTAGACATATGATCGAACACTTGTGTTGCAACTAAAAATTTCGCCCCTTGATACCAACCACCAGGTGCTATGGATTTCAACCACAACAAGACTGAAAATTAAGACAATTCATCACACAAATGGGATGAGTAATTGGTTGCCTTAGAATTAGGAGAAAACATTAGATTTGTAAACATTAGCTTCTGAATTTTACCAATTAGTCATCAATTTGGACAAAATCCCGAGATCTGGATGTGGATGCAGCTATCTACAAATTCTTTGTTTGAAAACCTGCTATTCCAAGCTTTGAGAAAACTTAAACAGTTAAACGTTAAACCAACAAATAGAAGAGTAGAGAAGTCACTACAGGAGAAGCACACCTGATTAGAACCGCAGCTGGGTGCAAAGTAGTTGACGGAGTGTCATGAGAGGAGAGGCGTGTTCGGCTGGTCAAGGTCGAGAGGAGAGGCGTGTTCGGCTGGTCAAGGTCGAGAGGAGAGGCGAGCTCGTCCACTCACGACGGGGAAGAGAGGCGAGCTCGGCAAGTAAGGTCGAGAGGAGAAGCTCAGACAGTCACTACGGGGAAGAGAGAAGGACTCGATCGGAGTACGGGAAGGAACTAGGGTTTCGAGTTAGGGTTACAGCGCCGTTTCGCATTTCGTCTTTCGTTTTGTTTAGAGAGGGAGAGACGCAGGCGAAATGAGAGAGAATATTTGAGTGAAATGGAAAAAATTATTTAAGTCCAATGAAATATTTGACTGGTGGGAATTAATTTAGAGGGAGGGAAATACAAAATAGAAACATTTGCTTGGAGGGAAACTAATTTTCATGAAATATTTGGTCAATTTCACATCTCTAAATATATTAACATTTCAAAAAAAAGATGCTCAGCAAAAAAAACATTTCTTTAACACCTAAAATTGTTTATCATTTTATTTTACTGTCTAAAATTGTAGTACGATCAAACCACGACGGACTGTATATATACTGTTTTTCCGCATTTCAATACTGTTTTAGACATCTTTTTATTTTTTAAGTATTATTTACTTTTCACATTTGTATATATTGTTTTACCGTTGTTTATATACTGTTCTCACTGTTTATGTACATACTATTGCAAAAAATGAATTATATATACTATATTTTAAATTTTATACAATGTTTATTTGTTATATATATTGTCATCGTGATTTAGGCATGTTACAGTACGGCGTGATATATCAGGTCCCTATATATATAATATTTTATAACATACTATTACTCTATTATTTTATTGTTTTTGTACGAAGCATTCAGTCAGTATTCTCGGGATTTCAACGTTGCGGTGTTTTAAAGCTCGTGCTTTGGAGATTGAAAGAAAGAGATCTCTAAATAACCCAAAACACTGAGCAAGTCTTGTTTAGCTCAGTTAGTAACTTTGTAAATCTTTTAACCCATAAGTCATAGGTTTGAGTCTCAAAAAAAAAAAAAAAAAAAGCCCAAAATACTAATTCAAAAAATTGACCCAATAATTAAAAAAATATTGATTTGAGCAGTTGAAACACTTATTTCCATGAAATGTATGTAAATATATATATTAATGTCCAACAATATATAATTAAATACTTAATAATCATAAATTTATATGTTTAGAGACTTATAAACAGTTATTAAATCTATTTACATGAAAATTAAAATATGATATTAGCAATGAATCTCATTGTAATTAAGTTCACAATTTGAGACCATTATTTTGTCGTAAATGCTAATGTTTGACATATTTGCGACTAACTATGAGTTCGTCGCGAAAAAAAACAACATAATTTGCGATGAACTATGTTAGTTCGCCGCGAATGAACAAAATATTCTGGGACCAACTGTCAGCTCGTCGCGAATAACATGATTCAGCGACAATCATTGCAATGATTTGGGAACTCATAGCCATTAAGTTGCTTCAGCGACGATTATTGCGACAACCCGTTGTGGTTGTCGCTATCACTACTACTTTTGCAACAAACTCTATTTTGGTAGTTAAATGTGTTAATTTGGGATAATATAAGGCTTGTCGCTAAAAAATTGGTTGTAATTATGTTTTTTGTAGTAGTGTGTATATTATGATACTCAATTGAAGGAGCTTATTTGAACAAGCTTACACGTATATAAAAAGATGATCTGCTAATGTTATTGTTGCATATATACTATTGGTCTTATTGTATATATAGCAAGTTGTACACTTCATATAAACATCACTGCAAAAGTTTAGACCATGGTAAAAAAGCGAGTTTGGACACAAAAATCCCACCTTTTTCATAGGACTTATTCCTATCATAAAAATATATAGTTTTTCTTTTGAAATACAAGATCTTAACTTATACTTCGTAGTGACGAACATTTTGTCAATCACAGAAATATCAAAATTTGTGTCTATTTATATTGTCATAATAAATACTATGATGGTGACAGCATAATATGTCGTCACAATATGCTTTTCCAATTGTGAAGAGAAATTGGTCGTCACAAAAAATATGTGTATTTGTGAGGAGCTTTTGCATTTCACTATTATTCAATATAATAGTGACAAAATTATTAGTTGTCACGATAAGTACGTGTAATTGTGACGAAGATGTCGCTTGTCACTAAAGAATTATCACTATATAAAGTTTTTCTTGTAGTGATAATTTCATATGTAGGAAACCGAGATAATCTCAATTCTAAGGATAAGAACCAATGATACGAACCATGTGGTATTTTCCCGGTGGATCAATCCAATATATGTTCTCCAACATATATCTATGTTAATGATTTAGTAACACTTACTCATGATCAGTAAAATATGACCATCAACCAACTAACATACTGATGTGCATTTATAGCTTGCATACTTAAATAAATATATTGTATATGATTCCGCAAGTATATTTATCTCCACAAATATTCTATAAATGATCAGAGATGGTTTAAAATACGTTTTTCATACTACTCTGTAGTTTTCCTATCATAATCACATATTCTGATGATACAAAGCTGAATAACATATTAAAGGTTTACTTTAAATTAAAAGAATAAAATAACCAATACGCACTTTATTAAATATCTCTAAACAAATAAAAAGTTTGATTCACACAACAGATATAACTCGGTCTCATATACAAAGACCTAGGGCATAAAACCAACAATCCTCACAAACTCTTCTATAAAATCCATGTTTCTCCTGACTAATGTGTATGGACCGATGGATGACGACCTTAAAGATGACTTTCTCACTGAAATGAGAAGCATCAATGACAATAAAGACATTAATGAAGTGTCGTGGATTGTAGTAGGAGATTTTAACCTACTTCGGTCAGTTGATGAGACAACTAGTGCTCATCCAAACTTCTCTCTCATGACTCTCTTCAATGACCTTATTAATGATCTAGAACTCATGAAAGTAAACGCCAAACTCCTTGTCTATCTAAGCTAGATAGAACCCTCTTATCACACCACTTCATTCAATCCAATGTGACGTCCTTTCTCACGGACCTTCCAATGATCACTCTCCCTTACTCTTGGAATTATACGACCTAGATAGGCCAAGAAATAACCGGTTTAGAATGGAGAAATCTTGGTTCTGAAAGGAAGAATTCAGAAATATTGTCAAGAACTCTTGGCAAGCCCCCACAATACTTACTCTAGTGTTAAAATCTTTCACACTAAGTTAGGTCATTTGCAGAGAACCTTTATGGAATGGAATATGAATTCCTTTAGGTATAAAAATGTATTTTTAGAAAGATCAAAGAACGTGTTACAAATTCTTTATCTAGCTGAGGAATCAAGAAATCTCTCGCGAGATGAATTCTTCTTTAGGATCGATCTCCAGCAACACATACATCTCTTGACCACGGAACAAGAGACCAAATGACAACAAAGGTCCTCATGTAATTGTCTTAGGTTGGGAGACAAAAAGTCTATATACTTCCATGGTCTTGCCTCCTTCAAGAATCGAAATAATATCATTTGCAATATAAATGTTGAGGGAAACAATGTCTCGGATTCTAGAGACATTCTACAACACTTCTCCAACTTTTATATCGATACTCTTGGAACAAGACATGAAGCCAAGCCATCAACCTTAATGGGTTTGGATAACTCGCTTGATCTCTCATCTCTTGGTTTGCCTCTCTCTGAGGAAGAGGTTAAAGAGGTGATAGACAAGCTTAAAAAAGGAAAGTCATGTGATCCGAATGACTTGTCGTCCGAATTTTTCCAAGAATTTTGGGAAGAAATCAAGGAGGATATAATGTCTTTGGTTAATGATTTCTACACAAACTCTTTGGACTTGTGGTGCTTTAACCAAGCCTCGATTACGCTAATACCCAAAAAAGAGAAACCAATGTACATGAATGACTATAGGCCAATTAGCGTAATTAACGGGCCTATCAAAATCCTTTCTAAATTGATAGCTACGAGACTACAACCCTTCCTTGAAAAACTAATAAATCAGCAACAAACAACCTTTATTAAAAAGAGGCAAATCATTCAAACTTTTGTGAATACAAGAGAGGTTACGTGCTTCATGAAAAACAAAAATCTTCCATCCATCTTGTTCAAAATATATTTTAAAAAAAAGCATTTGACTCCGTCTCTTGGGACTTTTTTTATTAAAATACTTCGGAGATGGGGATTCCCGAGTACATAGATCTCTTGGATCCATAATTTGCTCACATCGTCCTTAGGAAATCCGTTCTTTCATAGACGTGGGTAGAGACAAGGGGACCCGCTCTCCCCTATGCTCTTCAATAACGTCAGAGATGTACTACAATCATACTTTCAACAAGCAACAATATTGTTCAACACTCATTATCTCTTGCCACCAATGTTGATGCAATTTGCCGACGATACCACAATCCTAGCCGAAGCGGATCCGAGGAATCTTAGGTTCATCAAACAACCTCTTGAGAATTTTTCGGAACTTCACGTCAATTGGCAAAAGAGTCTTGTACCTCTATAGCTATCCCGGACGATCTCACCAACTTAATTCCACAAATTTTTAATTGCCAAGTTGAGAACTTTCCTCTCAAGCTCCTTGGATTATCTCTCACAGTTAAAAAGCCGACGAAAGTCATCTTCCTTACCATTCTAGAAAAGGTGCAAAAAAGTCTTGCGGGATGGAAAGGGAAAGTTCTATCTTTTGGGGGGCAACTCACACTCATCAAATCGGTTCTACTCTCACACGTTATTTATGGAATGCAAGTTATTTTATTTCCGATATGGTTAATTGACGAGTTTAATAGACTTGCGAGAGCTTGTCTTTGGAGAGGGGACAAAAATTGTTCCGGAGGCCATTGACTTGTGACGTGGGACATGCTTTGCCTCCCAATGGGGAACGGGGAATTATTAATATTAGAAAGCAAAACATTGCATTAATGCTTAAATGGTTATGTATGTGGAAATTAGATCCAAAAGGTCCGTGGGCAAAAAATTTGAGAACATTATACGGATTTGAAGACCTGAATGACCTAAAGGCATATATGCAACCCGTGTTGTTCTTTCTCTCGCAATTGACAAAAATTATGCCAATATTTAATATCTCTATCAACTATGTAGGAATTGGTATGAGTATTAATTTCTGGCATGATATTTGGGTGTTCGAAGGCTCACTTTGCTCCTTTCCCATGATCTATAGTATTGCAAGAAATGATGATCTAACAGTCGGTCCTAAACGGAGCCATTGACTTTCAAGAACTCTTGGCTTCAAATGGTGTGCGGATAAAACGAGAGGCACAAGACATCTTCT
Organism: Juncus effusus; assembly: GCA_027726005.1. Lineage (NCBI taxonomy): Eukaryota > Viridiplantae > Streptophyta > Magnoliopsida > Poales > Juncaceae > Juncus > Juncus effusus. The sequence continues at coordinate 8,683,626 of CM050892.1, read as the reverse complement.
TAGCTATTGCCCTACTAAACCCGACCTCCCAAAGGAACATGCCGAGGTGGAGATGGAAGATCACCGGGAAATTTACCACCAAATCGGCTTATAAGATGTTATGTCTTGCGCACACATCTTCTAAGGAAAACCCAAGATTGTAGAAAATCAAATACCTGAAGAAAGTTTGATTCTTCGGCTGGCAAATGATACCGGGCCGTCTAATGACTCAAAACAATCTTACGAAGAGAGGATGGCCTTATTAAGGGGAGTGTACGATGTGTAGGCAATATGTCGTTGAAACGGTGGACTACCTATTCATTCATTGCAATTTTGCACTACAAGTCTGGAACCATAAAGGTGTTGACTCCGATATCTCAACAAACGTTGTGGAATTCTGGAGGGACCAAGTCACGGGCAAGAACAAAGAGGACCGACGCGCTCGGAGTGGCTAAGCACGTGCTGAACAATCTGGAAAGCACACAATCAAATCATCTTCCGCCAAAAAATGTCACACCTCGCAAGCGTCCTAGCGAAAATTGCTCAGCAGGCATCAAATTGGAAGACATATTGTTAGAGTATAAGACTTTGCGGTGGTTCTCTTTCTTTTCTTCTGCTCTTATTTTCCTTTTTTATTCTTCTTTTTATTTCTGAGAGATTGTAAATATGTCTATCAAACTCTTTGTATGAACTCTTTTTTAATTTATTTAATTGAATCTCAGTGAGGCTGTTGTCTCTTGAAGCTTAAAAAGAAAAGACATTGTAAAAATTGTTAATATGTATTTTTAACACTGTCAAAGTGGTGGCCCTATTGATTTGGCTGCTCTTATTATTGTACAAGCAAAATAAGAAAAGTAAACACGTGAGATACTTCATTTTTAACATAAATTGGGTTCTATATTTTATAATAAGGTAATAACTATATTATGAATTACATTATTCTTTACAATAAACGCCAAACCACCACAAAATGGCCATAGTTTATCATGTTTTAATTTAAATATAATAATTATTGTTAAAAACCAATCATGACTCATTCCTTTAATAATTATATAATCACCAAAAGAATTAATTATTGATATGGGATCTTTGACTTTCAGTAATGGATGAAAAGGTTAGCTAGCAAACCTGTCAGCTCTTTTACAACAAACTAACAATCTAATTGCTGATAATTTAGACCTAATTTCATTACAGCGTTGTTCGCAACTAAATTTCAATGTATTTGTAACTAAATTTCAATATAATCAAACCAATCATCTAATAAATATTCAATTTAAACAAAAGTACAAAACAAAGCTAAGTCTTCATGTTGTTAATGTGAGCACCATAATTCTCTGACCCTCATTTCAGACAGCACACGAATCATCAATTGAACAAAATTGTTGACCAGTATACCGTCTGGGTTCTTTCTAATGAGTTGTCCAAGTTAGAAAGGATTTTCTTCCAAATCCTAATATAAAATTTAGCCACCAAAACTTGAAAATATATGAGAGGGAGAGAGAGAGAAAGAGAGGCAACAAATAGAAAATAAAGAAAAAAAAGGAAAGGAAAAATAATGGACAAACGATAATTTAAGTGGAGTTGTTAGGATTTTACTACATGATTAAGTATATATTTTTATATGAACGGGAAGTACGAGAAAAAGTTCGAAACATATCTAATGCTGCTTTTCTCAAGAGGCGAGAGAAGGAATTTCCATCGTGGTTTTGAAAATTGGTTATGAAAAGAAGTGATCGCATAATTCCAGAAAATGTGAGAAATCTTTCATATAGACCCGTTAAGCGTGTGAAGTCATACATATGTTACTTTTGCAATGGATACCAATTCCATACGCGGACACATGCGCAATATGTGCGAATAACGAATACTGGTGTATGTGTGAAGGGAAGTAGTTGGGATAAAGTTGAAAGTGATTATTACAGGATTATTGAAGATATTATTGAGTTGAATTATACATTTTGTTTCAGCAGCAAATTAGTTTTATTCAAAGTTCATTGGTTCGATACTCCAAAGGGTATAAATGTTGATGAAGTTCAGATTAGTGGAAGTTAAAACTACCTCTTCTCTTAGAAGTTATGAACCTTTTATTTTTACGTACCAAGCAAATCAAGTCTATTACTTATCATATCTGTCGATGAAACTCGAGAGATGTGATTGGTTGGTTGTCGTAAAAACTAAACATAGGCTTGAATTACCCTATGAATCCGATCGCGTGTCAAGAAATAATGGTTCTCTATCGGACCCTTTTCATGAGGAAAGAAGGGGTAGTCCATTCAAAGTTTTAGATGGTGATGATGCAGATGTTACTTTGAACGAAGAAGGTGTGGTAGATGAGGTGCACCCGAGTGATCTTGAGATCTTAGAAGACGAAGAACGTGTAGAAATTGGTAGTGACGATGATGATGATAGTGACGAAGATGAAGATAGTGATGAAGATGAAGATAATGATGACGATGCTAGTGATTAGTTAGTAGGTTTCTTTCAATATATTTTTTACTTATTATCTCTTAAGTTTTTGACATTTCTTATTATTATCTATATTGCAGGGAACATGGATAAGAGAGCAAACAGGACACGATCTAAAGCACCATTGGCGTCACAAGCACCATCTGCGTCTCAGGCACCATTCGCGTCGCAGGCGCTGCAGACTCAGGGCGCCGTAGATTCCGCTACTGCTTCTGGTGAGACACAACGTAGGGGAAGGGGCCGAAACATCCTTGCTGATGTGCCTGCATGGGTAGAAGATCGGGATAAAATTATTGCTACCGGGCGAACGTAGGAATTATTTTAAATCATTTTAAATTTCTTCACGTTATTTTTTAAAATTTATTTATATTACTTTAATAAATTTCTTATATATTCGGGGATTTACGATATGCGGGGCGTGTCATGGTCAGCAATCATCGACTCAATTGGGGATCCTTGTGAAAAGGATGTGCTTTGGTCAGTTTACATGGACAAAATGGGATAAAGAACAAAAACAACATCTGTTGGATGCTTTTTTGGTACTAAATTTCTTTTATTTTAATTTTCGTTTTTCGTAAAGAATGATAGTAAATACTAAATTATTCAAATACAATCCAAAATTTGTGTTCATTTAAAAATATTTTTCCACAATCTTTGTTTGCCCTTAAAACTCATGTTTCATGCGTTTGTTCGCTCGTTTCATGCCAAAAACCTCGGCTTGATTTTTCGTAAAGAATGATAATAAATACAAAATTATTCAAATGCAAACCAAAATTTATTTTCATTTTAAAATATTTCTCCACAATCTTTGCTTGCACCTAAAATCATATTTCGTGCGTTTGTTTGATCGTTTCATTCAAAAAAGCTCGGATAGATTTTTCGTCAAAATGATAGTAAATACTAAATTATTCAAATGTCTTAGAGGGACTATGGCCGTTTAGGCCACGGAAGTTTGAGGCAATAAAAGGTCTGTGACGCCCTTAGATGTTCTGGGCCACACGCGCACTACACTGATGTATTCAACGAGTCTATAGCCTTGGCCGAAAGGCCCGGGTAATCTTGGGAAATTTCATCGTGATGGGGATAGATCATTGCAATTGTTGGTCTTTAACGAGGAATGCCTAATAAGCGCGATTCATCAGCTCGCGTTGACTACGTCCCAACCCTTTGTACACACCGCCCGTCGCTCCTACCGATTGAATCGTCCGGTGAAGTGTTCGGATCGCGGCGACACGGGCTGGCCGCTTGCAGCTACAAAGCCTGTGACGTCGCGAGAAGTCCATTGGACCTTATCATTTAGAGGAAGGCGAAGTCGTAACAAGGTTTCCGTAGGTGAACCTACGAAACAAACGCACGAAACATTAGTTTTAGGTGAAAACAAAGATTATGGAGAAATATTTTAAAATAAATATGAATTTTGGTTGGTATTCGAATAATTTAGTATTTACTATCATTCTTTACGAAAAATCAATCCGAGCTTTTATGATTGAAACGAGCAGACAAACGCACGAAACATGAGTTTTAGGTCTAAACAAAGACTGTGGAAAAATATTTTAAAATAAACAACAATTTTTATTTGCATTTGAATAATTTAGTATTTACTATCATTCTTTACGAAAAATCAATCCGAGTTTTTATGATTGAAACGAACAAACAAACGCACGAAATATGAGTTTTACTTCCAAAGAAAGATTGTGAAAACATATTTTAAAATGAACACAAATTTTGATTTGCCAAAACACGACGGTATTCCATGTATACTGTTTTCTTCACTTTCAATATAATATTTGATTATTTTCACTATTTTTACGCATGTATTGTTTTTATGCATTTTTTACTGTTAGAATTTGTATATAATATTTTTCCTCTTTTCAATATACTATTTTTTCCTATATATATTGTTTTTCATTGTTCACGTATATATTGTTTACAATAAATGAATCCTATATATTGCCTGTAGATATTATTTTTTCGCGCAAAAAGAAAAAAAAATCATGTTGCACGACGAGAAATCCCGTCGTGCAACATCAGGTCCCATCTTAAAAATAAGTTCAAGATGTACTTCCGTTATTTAGTAAATAATGCTTAAATGTTGTCTCGATTCTTGTATTGCCCAAGTCCATATGCTGGGCATACATCAGACCGGTCTTGCAAAAAGGTCTATTTGACACACTTAAAATTCAAATATATGCAAGGTGAATTAGAATTTGTCAAAATCTGACTAACCCAGTCTGAAGCTGAGTGACTTGAAACACGAAATGATCCAATCCCAAAATTCTAAGGGCCCGTAACTTAACTACCCGAAACCTAAATAACACCCAAAATTTGAACGACACGAAATCTGAATATCTCATATCCTAAGATGGTATGAATTTGAATGACCCTCTCGATATGACCCAAATCCTATTTACTCGAAACCTTAAAAGAAGAAGTCATAGACTGCAGTTCCGATCTTGTGATCATTTACTCGAAAATTAAAGGGACAGAAATAAACTTTCCGTTCTCTAAAACAAAAAACACAAACCTTCCATGGGCCTTAACAGCCCAAAACAGAAACCAAAACAAAACACAAAACCCTTCTCACTCTTCCTTTCAACTTCCCAATTCGCACTTTCTTTCTCCCCAAAAACCCTCAAAAACAAAATTCTCCAATATCATGCCCTATTCGACGTTCCTGAGTTTCCTCTTCGCCGCCGCCGTTTGGTTCACCGCCTACGCCGCCGCCGCCTTCCTCACCTTCTTCTAATTTCTCCTTTTCACTCTTCCTACACAAAATCTTTTATTGCGAAAAAAGGAAGTTTTTTCCACTTGGTTTTACGATGGGTTATGCACAACTCGTTATTGGTCCGGCTGGAAGTGGCAAGGTTATATATATTGCTTTTTCTTTTATTGGTTTGCTCTAATTTTTGGTGAGGTTTTTTTTTCGTGAAATTGGGTTTTCTTTTTTACTAGCTGAGACGTATAAATAATTTTTGGGCTTTTTGTATATGTGGTATAAAAATATATATGTTTTAAGTATATTTTTGAAAATTTTGCATGGACAGATTCACTACCAACTTTTCTCTATAGAAAGGATCAATTTGTGCAAAAATAAATGGAAGTATATTTGTTAATTTTGGACTCCAGCCCTTTTCATTCTGCAAATTTATGATTCATTAATTCAATTTTAGTCTCTAATAAATACAATTATTGGTATATTTGCAGTCCACATATTGCTCTAGTTTACACGATCATTGCTTAACTAATAAAAGAACAATTCATATAGTCAATCTTGACCCTGCTGCTGAAAACTTCATCTATCCTGTCGCAATTGGTAATTTATTTATTTTTCTCTTCTTTTTATGTTATAATATTTAAATTTTAATCTAGTTCATTACTGGTATTAGTAATAACCCTAGAGCCTAAAACCCTAAAGATAACAAAAAGAAACAAATACATACTGGACCCTGAAACCCTACAAATCCCAAAATTGAAAACCGAAGATAAACCCCAAAAACTAAAACCCTACATCCTGAAACCCACAAATTTCCTAAGGCTGTGTTTGGATGTACAAGGAATATCAAGGAAAGAGGAGTTTAGGAAACTTTTTTGGAATTTTTAGGAATGTTTGTTTGGATCCATTTTAGGAATTTATAGGGAGGTTTGGTTTAGGAATTTTTAGGGAAATTTTGTATATAAAGTTGGAAGGTCTGTTATGTTTTTTGTAGTAATTTTTAGGGTCTTATTAAAATAATACCAAATATTATATTATATTATGTTATGTTATGTTATGTTATGTATCTTATTGTATGTTATTGTATGTTATGTTATGTTATGTTATGTTATGTTGTTATGTTATGTTATGTTATGTTATGTTATGTTTTTTAGGGTTTAGGGTTTAGGGTTTTGTTTTGTTTTGTATTGTATTGTATTAATTTATTTTATATTATATTATATTATATTATATTATATTATATTATATTATATTATATTATATTATATTATATTATATTATATTATATTATATTATATTATATTATATTATATTAATTAATTTTATTAATTTTATATTATATTATATTATATTATATTATTTTATATTGTATTATTTAATTTTATTTTATATTATATTGTATTGTATTATGTTATGTTATGTTATGTTATATTATATTATTTATGTTATATATCTATTTTATATTATTCTATTTAATATTATATTATATTATTTTATTTTATATTATTTTATGTTATATTATTTTATTTTATACTATATTATTTTATTTCATATTATTTTATTACATTACAAATTAAAAATTATTTCATAATATACAATTGGATTCCTTTATTTTCCTAAAACATCCAAATAACATTTTTTAAAAAATCCCTATATATTACTTATCTTTTAGGATTCCCATTTTCACAATCGTAATCCCTAAGAAAATCCTTTCCTACCCGATAAAATCCTTGTGCATCCAAACACAGCCCAAGTCCTTAACCATAAACATGCTGATTAGATTGAATTGTACCAAGATCAAAATCCTCAATATCATAAGTCTGAATTTGAGAAATTTGAAATTTGAATTTTGTGTGAAGATATAAGGGAACTGATATGTTTGGATGATGTCATGGAGGATGAGGGCCTTGGCTTGGGACCCAATGGCGGTCTTATTTACTGCATGGAGTATCCTTTTATATCATTCATATATCTATCTATTTATTCATCTATTTATGTTTCTTATCGTTATATAGTTTTTCCGCAAAATTGAAAATAGGAAGAAAAAGAAAAAAATTAAAGAAAATAACACATTAATATGTCATTTTTCCATTTTTTGTTGTTTATACAAAAGACATAGTTGGTTCAAATGATGCAAATATGTTGTGTATGCACTTATTTATCTATTGTTTTTTAAACTTGTGATTTTTTTATATTTCCTTAAATGAAATAATAGACAATTGGAAGAAAATCTTGACGATTGGTTTGATGAAGAGTTGGAGCATTATCGGGACGACGATTACCTCGTCTTTGACTGTCCTGGTAAATTATTCAGGGGACAAATTTTGCACAAAAGTCCCTGGATTATTGCAAATATGCAAAACAAATCCCTGCATTATTTTCGAATTTGCAGAAAGAAAAACCCTACTGTTAATTTAAGTTTAACACTAACGGTAGGTTATTTTTGCCGCAATGATGCAGGGATTTTTTTGCGAATTTCAAATACATAATCATTTATTATGCTTTTTCTTTTGTTTATTTTTTTCATGGTATAACATTTAAGGGAAATTCGCAAAAAATCCCTTGCATTTTGCCGAAATTGCAAAAAATCCTTGCATTATGTGAAAATTGCCAAAAAAAAAAACCCTACCGTTAGTTTAAAGTTAACACTAACTGTAGGGGCTGTTTTGCAATTCTGGTATAATGCAGGACCTTTTTTGCGAATTTTTAAGTACTCAATCATATATATATATATTATCCCTTAATGAGTTTTCTTTTTCTTCTATATACTTAATTATTTTTCTTTTTTTTTTTTTGGGGGTGGGGGTGGGGGGGGGGGATATGTAAGGGAAATTTTGCAAAAGAGCCCCTGCATTTTGCCTAAATTGCAATAAAAATCCTACCATTAGTTTAAAGCCAACACTAATAGTAGGTTTTTTTTGCAACTGTGGCACAATAATGCAGGGCCTTTTTTGCAATTTAATGAGTCTGCTTAATATTCTTCTATATATTTAATTATTGATATATATATTTTGTTTCTTTTTCAGGTCAAATAGAGCTTTTTACACACGTGCCAGTTCTTAAGAATTTTGTGGAGCACCTTCAGCGCAAGGATTTCACTGTCTGTGTTGTTTATTTACTCGACTCACAGGTTTGTTTGTATAAATATTAATAAAAAAATATCGAAAAAAATAAAAATGTCTTAAAATTATAATGAACAATGACATGAAAATATTAATAACAGAGGGTTTTTTAGTATTTCCTTAAGAACAATGACATGAAAATTATAATGAACAATGACATGAAAATATTAATAAATATTAATAAAAAAATATCTAAAAAAATAAAAATAAAACTTTCTTACTAACTGGTTTTAGAATTTCCTTAAGAACAGAGGGTTTTTTAGTATTTTTGTCAGTTTAGGCAGAATGCATGGTCATGTTTGCAAATTTCACTGATACCATGTTTCTTATTTATCTCTTTTATTTTTAGGACTGATTTCTGAATTTTGTTAAGAATTGAGGTTTTTTAGAACGTGTTCTTTTTTTGAATATTTCGTTTAATTTTTATTTTATTGCAGTTTGTGACGGATGTGACGAAATACATAAGCGGTTGCCTGGCATGTCTCTCTGCAATGGTACAGCTGGAATTGCCTCATGTTAATATCCTCTCCAAAATGGATATGGTTTCAAATAAAAAAGAAATTGAAGAGTAATTACTAATCTCATTTTTTGTATTTTTCATTTTGTTCTGAGTAGTATTTCATTATTACGGCTTGCTGAAATAACATAACCTCAAATTATCGTATGTACGAGTGAAAAATAGAAAAAATATCATATTTACCAGACAAAAAAAATAGAAGTTCCAGTAATGATCTTGTTCCTTCTTTGTTTTTGCAATTTCTTTGATTTGATATTTCATTTTTGCCACCAACTTAGTTCAATATATTGCTTTGCGTTAATATTAGTTCAATATATTGCTTGACATTAATATTCTCTCAAAACCTGTATCTTATTTCAAACAAAAAGAAAGCTGAGTGATAATTCTTATTTTTCAATATTTTTTCTTTTGCTATTGGGGTCCAAAAAATGTCTTTTTTTGCGGGCTTATCCACATTAAATTTCCTTTTTACTTATTTATATCTGATTTTGATTTTACTTGTATTTTATTAGATATTTAAATCCAGAGGCAAGGCATCTTGTTTCACAGTTGAATCAGCACATGGCTCCTAAATTTGCTAAACTAAACAAGGCTTTGGCTGATTTGGTACATAAATATAATAAATATTACTCTTAAAAATTCAATTTTAATTTTGAATCAGTAATATATTTTTCTTATGTTTAGGCCATTTAGGGTCGATTGAGGATTATTTGAGCTTTAATTGGGTCACTTTTTAAGATTCATTTTCTCATAATTTTGTGTATGAGGTTGTAACAATATTGTTATTTCTTTAGGTTGATGAATACAGTATGGTGAATTTTATACCCCTGGACTTGAGAAAAGAAAGCAGGTAATTTTACTTTTATTATAATTTTGCTACTTTCTCCTTTACTTTTTTCTTATTTACAAATCATCCTTCAGAAGAAGTTAATATAAAAAGTACGATAGTTTTCATTTTTGTATTATTTATGTTTTTGTTGTATAGAATTACAATATCTATACTGGCCTGTAAAATACACCCCAAAGAAAAAGAAAAAGCAATCATTCTATATATTTTATTACTAACGTAAAAATATCACATTTTTCGTTTATTTTGTAGTATACAATATATATTATCAACCATAGACAGTTGCATACAGTATGGAGAGGATGCTGATGTGAAGATTAGGGATTTCGATCAAGAAGAGGATAATGAATAAGTTACTATATCAGACATAAATTATCATAATTATATTAATCTAGTATCTTTTTTGCTAGTTATGAAATGAAAAGTATGCTACTTGGTTTGTGTGAAAAATGTTTATGTTGGATTAATTTCCCTTTTGCATGACCTTATGTAGTGAATACCGTCTTAGTAGAACTTGAATATGTATGATCTGTTTTGTGAATACTTCCTCCCTGTTGAATGATCACTACATGTTTGTCACAAAAATATTATTGTTATAGTTCAAAAATAATATAATTTCTCTATAAAGGATCATAAGTTGAATCAGCACATGGCTCCTAAATTTGCTAAACTAAACAAGGCTTTGGCTGATTTGGTACATAAATATAATAAATATCAAGTTAAATGATATTATACTAAAGGATCATAAGTTGAGAACATTGTTCTCCACATATACTTCAATATCAAGTTTTTTCTATAAATTGATAAGATGCCCTCTCCTCTACCCTTTTATCTTTATTTTTCTTTACATAATATAGTATAAATTCATCATTAATCAGTTAATTTGAATTTATTCCTTCCACTAATCACTAACCAAATGCATGAATTCATTATTTTACATAGTCCAAAAGATAAATTTCATATGATAAATGATAATTGTCCAATATTTAAAATTTATGGATTATTTTGAATGCTAATTAAATATAGGGTACACCGGTTGCATGTTCGGATAAAACAGTCCGAAATTCTGTTCAACTCCTTCTGACTTCTGATTCTCGTTAAACATCGCAAATATGAATGCGCTGATTGTATTGGCTGGCCTTTTTGGAGTTCCATTATTCTTGACATGATTCATGAAGTTAGCATTATATGTTCGCGCTAAATCTATTGTTGTAAAATTCCCATTGCCAGCTGATGGCCAGCCACTCTCAGATACTACTATCCTCAGATTATTTCCCCCATTCTTCTCCAAGGCAGAATAAAATGAATCCATCATCGCATCAAAAAGGTTAAAATATTTCAGATCTCCATCTACAACCGGAGGAGTTGTGGAAGTGAACTGTGCGAATTCAAGAGGAATATCAGTTGGATCTGCGGCGTAGGCGAAATAGGGATACACATTGAACATCAGAATATTGTTGCCTTCTCTGAAACTATTCAGAGCCTGTATGATGGCTTTCATGTCATTCATGACCGCATCGGCAAAATTTGCATTGGATGGTGGGGAAGAATTGGCAAGGATATTGCTTGGTACTGCAGTGGTGATTTTGAGAAAAGAAAATGTATGTGGATCAACGGCCTTATAAAGGTTTTGCATCGCCGGTGCGACATATTTGCCTAAATCACCAGGAATAACCTCATTACCGACGACGAGGTAATTGTAGTTAGAAGCATTTGCGTATGGAAGTAGGTTTGTGTTGACCCATTCAATTGCTGCGGTCTGGTTGGCCGCCAGGTTCTCCAGGTCCTCATTCTTGATGCCTAAGGTTACGAGAAGATCCTGATGGGACAAAAAAGAGATAAGAGAGAGATTGCATATTTATTTACCTTGATTGATGTTCAGAGTACAATACTCTCTCTATATATTATATATAAATAATAAAAATCTAAATGGTGGTTACAAATATTATCAAATGACGATGATATGATACTATTTTTTTAGAAAAACAGTTGGAGGTTAAGTTACTGGCAAATCTATATGCTAATTAAATATCATTATTGTTAAACGGGCTTATAACCTAGTGGTTTGAGTGTAATGCAAAATAAATTATAAGTCATGAGTTTGAAGTTTATTGACATCAAATAATGAAAGTACGTAGAATACTCTTCAAAAGAAATAAAATAAAATAATGGAAGTAGAACAAAAAATCTTCTCCAATTTATCAAAAACAAATAAATAAAATATCATATTACCTGCCCTCTAAGGGCTTCTTGAACAGCAGGTACAGGGTTGTACAACCTGATACCTGTGATGTTGTGCTTCTTGTAGAGTGCAACAACATCCGCAGGAGCCGGAAGATTATTCCCGTTCATTCCGTAGCATACGCCGAATACTTCACTCACTGAATTAAAAGTATTTTATTAGTATTACAAATAAGAGAATACTGATCCATTACAAACTACTAAAATACAATTGACAATTGCATTTATTAATACACTTATCTTACTTGTTAAGTCGATTTGCTGCATAAAGATTGTGCACAATGTGAGCAGTAGCATGAACAGAGCCGACCCCATCTTTGGCGGTAAATCGTAATTTGTATCTATCAGGATAGATCCATGACGTTAGTAATGAGTACAAGATAATATTTTCAATATGAACTTTTGTAGATTATTCTCTCATGATTTTTTGCTCGGTTAAATTTCTAGTACTAATAATGATCAGATGCCAATCTTTATACAAGTTTATATGATTTTGTCAAAAAAAATTGATTGCATAATATGCATAAATAAAAAAATTTAATCAGACAAAGAGTTGATTCGAAATGTATTACATATACAGGCTTATTGCGCCATTTCCAAAATATTTTCTTGTAAATTGTGCCGGAAAAATCATAATCTTTTTTTTGAGTTAGTAGCTAGGCGGCAAATTGACTAGTAAGATTTTTAATTAATTAAAATATAAAAGTACTAGAGTTCTGATTCACAATCTTAAACAACTAAAAAAACTTACAATAAATTCGTGGTCAATGAAAGATCCACTAATTAATTCACTAAATCTTTCTTACACTTTTGGGTCCCACATGATTTGTCCAGTGGAGGAACTTAATAAAATGGAGGAGTTAGTTTGTTTCATGAATTTTTAAATAAAATGAAAGAGTTAATGAATTAGTTTGTGAAAACATTTAGTGATTGTATCAGCCTCAAAAATTCAATACAGATATGTATCATTGAATTGAACTTTTTATCAATGAAGAAAAACTAATTGTTATTAAATATTTCGTTAGCACTATAGTATTCCTCTATATATATACATCTTATATATGTTCTGGTTCAAAAGTTCAGTGGTAAAACCATCTATATTCCGAAAAAAGTACCATCAAACATCAAACCAAAAATAGTCTTGCATAACAAAACTATACCTTCGTCAAAAAGAAAAAAGCCAAACAAACAACAAAACAAAGAGAAATTTTACCTTCAAGACTGTATAGAGAAATGTAGAGCAAGGTTTATAGATTGGTGGTCATGGCTACTATATATAGAGAGGCCAAGGTATTAATTTGTGATGATAAACATTATTGCAAAACAAATATATTGTTATAATGATTTTCTTAATTTGAGAATGTGGTTCGATTAATCTAGTCCTTTTCGCGCATAATCCATATTGCAATAAAAGCAAGATCATGGTAAGACCAAAAAACGGAGAAAAAACAATGTATTTAATTAAAGTAGGGGGATAATTAATGTATATTTAGCATAAAATTGGTAAGTTACGTTCTTATCTATTTTATTTTGAGACTTTTTTTTGTAGCATTATTTTGGAAAATAATTGAGCAAATAGCACTGATATGAAAAAAAATTGAGTAACTAGCATTACCGCTAACTATTCTGGTGGTAGAGATCTTGTACCGTCAGAAATTTTGTCGGTAGAGCCTAGTTTTCAATTTTTTCCATCAGCTGCCTTAAATAGATTAATTAATAACAAATTAGCTTCTACCGCCAGCTATTCTGGAGGTAGATGTGCAAAAATTATTTTTTGAAATTTCAAAATTTTAACCTGTTTTAGCAAGGAAATTAACGCAAAAATTTGAAAATTAAGGTCCACCGCCAACTTTTTTAACGGTAGTGACAATTTTGTAAATATTTCTAGGTCAACCCGTTATCAAATCCGTTAAGCAAAAAAAAAAAAAAAAATTTCTGCCGCCAGACTTGCTGGCGGTAGAAGAACAAGTTTGGTTTTTTTAAAGAACTCTTAATTAAGCCACAGGATTAAAGAGGGCCTTCAATTATCAAAATAGAAATTGTATGTAACTATCAAAATTGACTTGGGCTTGACTCTGTGTCGCTTCTTGTCAGTCCATGCGAACTTCTCAAGTTATAGTCTAAATGGAGGCAATCAGAATTCCAAATTCTGAAAAAGTGAAAAGTGGAAAGCACGGAAGAGAAAGTGCCATGTTCTTCTACCGCCGGCGAGTCCGGCGGTAGAAGAATTTTTTTTTTTTTTGCTTAACGGGTTTGATAACAGGTTGATTTAAAAATATTTATGAAATTGCTAATACCGTCAAAAAAACTGACGGTAGATCTTAATTTTCAAATTTTTGCGTTAATTTCTTTGCTAAAACGGGTAAAAATTTTGAAATTTCAAAAAATAATTTTTGCTCATTTATCGCCAGAATAGCTGGCGGTCGCTAATTTGTTATTAATTAATTTGTTTAAGGCAGCTGATGGCAAAAATTGAAAACTAGCCTCTACCGCCAGTATTTCTGGCGGTACAATATCTCTACCGCCAGAATAGCTGGCGGTAGTGCTATTACTCAATTTTTTACATATCAGTGCTATTTGCTCAATTATTTTCCAAAATAATGCTAAAAAAAAAAATTCTTTTATTTCCTTTTCAGAATCTTGATTTAGAAACAAATTTTGGGAATTGATATTGGCAGACCATTATTTGAGCGGGGCATGCATGAAAAATGTTGAAATGACAATTTTATCCCTACAATTAATGCATGATTTTTAACAAGAAATTTAAAGAATTCCTTATTTGATATATAGGTCATAAATCTCATATATTCTTCATCATATTCTTTATTATTTTTAAATCTTAAGAAATTGAGAAACTAAATGACATTCAAAATTAAATATTCTAGCTTTCGGAAAGGAATAAATTTTGACAATAAAAGTAAAAATAATGAAAAAAATAATTAGCAAAGATAATAAAATTACTATATGCTTGAATTTAAACCTAATGGTAATTTGAGTGGACTGAATGAAAAAAATATAAATTGATATTAATTATAAAATTATGAGTAAAGTTTTTATTTTTAGAAAAAAAAATGAAAAGTTCATTTAATTATGTATAAGTAAGATACATATTTGCTCTCGGTAATTATTCAAAATAAAGAAAAGATACATACTTAGAAGATCTAAAAGAGTTATTAATTGTGAGGGCAAAATAGTGATAAAATTTTTCTTCATATGTATTCATCAAAATAGTGTCCGCCAATATCAACACCCCAAATTTTGCTGTCTAAATTTTCAAGGTACCAAAAAGTACATTGATATGCAAAATGTTAGAATGAATATATAAAAAATATAATGCGTAAAATTTATACATTGTCATTCATATAAAAATTTATAATATTAATACATAATAGTTCTATACAAAAATATGGTGCAAATATTTCCCAATTTTCAAATAGAACTCTATTTGAAATATAGGAATTCAAATTTTGCTATACCTGAGTGCACTTAACAAAAGAAATAATATGCGGTGAGTTCACTTTGCAATTGCTTCATACCTCCTTTAAATTATGTGCCATCATGCCAGGCTGGTGTTTGCCGGATTCCGCTATTCGGTTCTTAAAAAGTTAATTTCCTGATTTCCGTGTGCGCCATCAGATTGCTATAAAGAGGATGTCTAACTAATCGGTTGAGATGGTAAGTGGGCATGCTAAGTCAGGGTTAATTCGAACTAGAATTATTCGTTGGAGTTCGGATTTGAATTAATCAAGTTTATTCTTAGGCCATGTTCAGAAATAGATCCGCAGTTTGGGTCATCTGTGCTAGTACTTTGAGGTCGATTATATTAGAGGGAATCACGGAATCTGAATTTTCGACTTATATTTAGCAAAAAAAATGAGTTAATATCGAGTCATATCGATATGGGTCATTCGGATTACGAGACAATTAATTTTCTAGTTATTATGATTCAGATTAGGTCGGATTTTGGAGCGTTGACTTATCACTATTTTTGGAGCTAGAGTTAGACAAATAATTTTGGATCGGTGACTCGTCAAAAAAGAGGTATTGTAACAGTGAATTGGTGCAGCATATGCCGAAGAGGAGCTGAATCTCTCGATCACATGTCTAATACATGCTAATTTTCCCTGCAAAATGCCTTTTGTTATTTGGGGGGGGGGGGGGGGGGGGTGGGTTGATCAGAGGAACGAAACAAGAAAACTAATCCAAAATGAACCTTAGTCCAAAAGAACTACATTTCAGTTATTCGTCGAATTCGCAATTTTGCGCGAAAGATGCAACAGATTACTTAGAGAAGAATTGCAAATTATCAACTCGGTCCTACAAATAGCAACACACGAATTCAAAAGCTGGCAGAAATGCGGATGAAACGAAAACAAAAACTAAGCCTCGAGACGCAAAAACAAAGAGGCGGCAGGGAGTATAATAAAGGGACGATAGTAGGCGAATACGCCTTGTGACGACTCTCCAACATCGACTCTCTACTCTTGAATTGAATAACAAATAGTTATTGTATTAAGTTAATATATTTTGGGTGACCGGTGTATTTTCTATATTTTATGTATTTTAATTTACTATTTTTAACTATATATCTATTGTCAACGAAAATCTGTAACTTAATTGAACATTGGTTAAAATAATTCACCAAGCTCTTCATAACTCTTCAAAAAAAGAGTAATTTGGGTCGGTTAGATTTTGTAGCTTTATGCATAGGCTTGTGCCATAACAGATTTTGAACCGAGAAAAAATTGTTCCGAACCACATCAAACTCAATTTCACAAGAAGATTACGCAATCAAGTTTGTAGATGTGATCCCTCCTCTTATAAGATTGAACATGCTAAAAGGGGAGCACTTTAGCCGTACTAATAAATATCAATATCACGATTTAATTGAAAATAATATCAACACTAAATACATCTTCTAATCATGTATCATATCGAATTTACATTAGCAATTAAATCGATGGTGGCTAAATTCGTTAGTAGTAAAAAAATTTAATTGTGAATCAGCATCGTTCTTTTCATTCTCTTTTTTTTGAGGCGTGTTCTTTTCATTCTCTTACTTCAGTCATTATGCAAATTCACTTAAATATGAGGATTACTGGCTAAAATTGAGTTTATCATGATATCTTTTTTTAGGGTTACATTGAAGTGTAATTTTGTCCTCAGTTTGGCTATTTTTCTTTTTCTTTTGTTTCTTAAAAACGATTTTTGTTTCATTGTTATCAGAGCATACTAGGGAAAATGGATTTTTTTTAAGGGAGTTGATACTGCACATGGTACTGTAGCGACTCTCTAGTGACAGTATATAAAAATTGAAAACAATATATACAAATATATGAACTGGAAACAAACAGTATATAAAAATTCATTCGATAAAACATTATATATTTAAAAAAATGAAAACAGTATATACAAACATATAAACTAAAAACAAAAAGTATATAAAAATTCATTTGGTAAACAAAATATATTTAAAAAAAAATAAAAACAGTATATAGCGTATATAGAAACGAGAGAAACAGTATTATAATTTCAATCCGTCGCTACAAAATCGCTACAGTACCCGGCGTGATTTCCAATTTCCCTTTTTTTTAATTTGTTAAAACTGGGATTTAGTAAATAAAGTCAGGAAATCTAAATTAGAGATTTGGATTTAGGCTATAAAAACATTGTGCGTTTTGCGTCATAACGATTTTTATTGGTTGAACATTTTGATCGAGAATCAAGCCTCTGTTGTCCGATTAACATAAAATAATTAAAATTGATGGGCTTTACTGTTGGGCCCAAAAAAATACAAATTAAGTGTTATGTATTTTGAAATTAATATTTTACAACATATAGCCAAAGTGACCTATCTTCTTTGAATTAATTTATTTGTAATTATAAAAGGTTATAAGTCCGTATTATTAAATAAATATTGATTAGTCGAAGAAAAAATGAGGACTTAATTTGATAATATCTGCATGTAGTATTAAGCATGTGATGACTATTCCATTTTATGTGTGGCTCCGTCCTTAAGGAAAATTAATTTTCGGCATATTCTTTGTTATTAGTGATTAGTTATTGAGAGAGAACTACATATGATAACATATTTCGTTCTATTTGTGATGAGCTCATATGTCTCTTTAAATTTTAAATTAATCGTGCTAGACGCGGGATTCGAACAATTCATTTATGGAAAGATAAAGACAGTACCATACCACTAGACTATTCTAATGATGATATTAGTGATTAATTAGTTATGTCAATATATAAAGTAGGAGTTAATATATTTTGTCCAAAGATAAAATTTGAATGAAAGTTGTGTATCTTATAATGGGGTTTATCCAGTTTTAGCCTCTCAACTATTAGGAAGTCAATATAGATTTACATACTCTAGTGTGCACAATGGTAGAGCATCACATGACATCAGTTCTCGACATAACGGACAACCTAAAATTTAATCATTAAAAGTGAAAATGCTGAGGAGAAGAGTAAGTAGATTTTTAAGATATTTAATTATGGATTTTGTTTTGAAATATTTGATTATTCAAATCATTAGTAACTTTTCTAAAATTATGACCAAGGACGGTTATGGTCAGGGACTGATTTCCCATTCTGAATGTCTATTGCAGTGTCAGCATTGTATAGTGGATTTGTCCGTAGGCGCAATAGTAGAGCTTGATTGAGAATATTGCCGGACCAGTAAATTATTCGCGCTACTGATTAAAATTGTATATGATTTGGATGTTAGGGAAATACAAATAGATACATAGATTTCGGAATTTTATTCATTAAATTCTTGAAACATATACTAGTGAGTTGAAAATGCCCTCCCAGTCCCTAAAAGTTTCGGCCTGCATAGGCCTACTCTCACCGCTTAACTTGCCAGCATCATTTATTTTTATGATTTATACCAATACCTAATCAATTAACAGCAATGAATTCCACTATAAAGATTACTAGAAAGTACATGGACTTAGTAAAGAGGATTAGAGATAAAAAGGAACACTAGTGATGAAAATAGAAAAAACGGGGTTTAATGGTGTTCAAAATTGATTGGATGATCATTTTAGTGGATTATAGAAGATCAAACAAATTATGAGAAAGCTATATGTGGTTACAATATTCATTTTGTTCTCATCATTGGATTTGGGGGAAGAAAAATATTTATTTTATTGCACACACATTCCACGCGATTATGACAAGTAAAAGGACTACATAGTAAAATATATAGAAAAAGAATACAGAACAGGAGAAGTGAGTCACCATTAATGAAAGCTACTCAAATATATGTTCTCTTATCTTCCTAACTTAGGTAATTAGTTATATTATCCACGAATGAAAATGATACATACACAAAAGATTGAAAGGCCAGATACTGGAACCGAATGGATCATATTAATTAGACAATGATACTTGCATCAAAAAAAAATAAATAAATCAAAAGGATATACCTCCATAAAAGGCCAAAAGCAAATACTGTGATAAGCTTGACGGGTTCAGGTATGAAAAGATGGAGATTGCTTTATTTATTTCAGAACTAAAATAAACATAAAATTATCAGAGGGAAAATTGAAAAAAAAAAAATTAGAAAAATTACACTTTTAACAAAAAGAAAAAAAGATATTGAAACAAAAACAAAAAGTAACCTACAAAGAGATCATTCTTTTTGGCTTTTCCACATAAAGTAAATTTTTCATGCATACCCTGAAAAGTTCTGTATTCTCATATGAAATCATTGATCAATGGTCTTCTCAACAATATAGTGGTTCTGCCCCCTACGTCGGATATTATTGTGATCTTCTTCGTTGTGCCAATGCTCCTCTTCTAGCGACTCGACACCAGAGACCCCGAAAGGGCGCCAAGACTTGACTATACGCCTGGGAAAGAATATGGGTCCTCCCTATCAATTGGCGAGGCCGCGAGTATTTCAATTTTATTATTTATTTTAATCTATAATGTATAAATTATAATTATGAAAATTCAAAATAAGAGTTTGAAATAAATTCATAATACATAAATAATATATAGTAATTATATTAAGTAAGTTGGCTATGTTTAAATTTATTTTGAATTACATGGTTAGATAATTTATCCGTTTACTATTCATTCAAAATAGTATATCAAATCGAATTCTGTAAGGATGGATAACTCTATGCAAATAAATTTACAAATGAAAAATAAAACAATATAAATGATAAATCTATAAATAATAAAAAATAATAACCCACTAAATAATTTGAATAATTAATTTATAATCTCAATTTATGTTTGCATTAAGATTTCTAAGATTAGAAGAGCCATCCTTTTTTTATTCTCTTTGGTTTTCTTATGTCGTTGTCTCTTGACATATTATATTAGAAAAAAATTAAGTATTAATCAGACATAGATGGAGAAGATCAGAAAAAATAAAAATGCAAGATAATTTATTTCATAGATTTTAGTTGAAACTATATAAGATTTAATTATAGATGATTAACTTTCAAAAAGATAAAAAAAATTATATTTAACATGATATTTAAAAAAATTGATACTATATATATGGGAAAAGTATGTATATTATACATAGAAAAAGGTAATACGACTCATTTTTCTTCAAAAAAGTGTCACCCCTATTTTTTCATTTTTAATTGTTAAAATGATATAGATTATGTATAAATTGATCACATATATTATTTGAAATAAGTAATATAATATAGTTGTCAATACTCTAAATTTTTTATATGATAGTTTTCACGTAATTGGAGATATAACACGATACAATGAACGAATTGATCATGTGATATTACGGTAATAAATTAAATGAAAATCTAAGATTTGAGAAAACATTTTGATCCGACAGCCGAGAGAAATTTGATAATAGATCTCTTTAGAATGCTCAAAGAGAAATGAAAAATAAGGTAAGAGTTATGAGTGTATCATTTTTTACATGTTCTCTTATATAATGTATATTCATATATTTTAGAAAGAAAAAAATTTAATTAGAGCAATAACAATATGGAGTACAAAATAAAGAGAAAATTTCAACAAATTTATATTTGACAATTATAACATGAGAAATAAAATATTTTATTAAAAATTATTATTTTTTAAAGAAGAAAAGAAAAAATTATATTTTAATGAGTGAACTCTTCATATGCTATTTGTATTAATATTTGAATATAACTTTGGATCATAATTCATTGAAATCATTTGATTAAGATCTGATGGCCATAAATAAATTCAACGGTTCTGCTAATTCAGAGATGGAACACAAAATATCAATTCAATCAATTATATGATTATGTTTTAATAACCATACACATGTTGGCACAAAATATCAATAAATTTGAGAAAATAGAAGGTTAAGATTTCACAAAAAATTTAATCGAATGGTAAAGATAAAAGTGATAATGTTACGCAATGATGAGACTCAAAAAAAAGATGAAAAATAAAGAGTTGGAACTTGAGGTTAATTGTGCTATGCATGTAATTGTACCATTTCAAATTAATTAATTAAAGGACAATACTAGTAAAAAATGAGGAACTCCTATATAATAAACATGTCAGTTGAAGGACAGACCCTAAATAAAAACTCACCAACCAGACAAAAACAATTGTACATCTCTTTTTCTTTTTTGAGAAAAAATAATTGTACTTGATATAGTTAAAACACTATTTCATGCATTCTTTGTACCATTTCAAACACATCTTATTACTAAGGACTAAATAGTACATTGGAAAAGGTTAGGTAGCTTAAAGAAGAAACTGATATGATTTCATGACTCAATAAAGGAAACATGAGGGGCCCAAACGTAAAAGTGCCAGCTGGTCTAGAACTGCCATCTCTCACATTCTCAAATAAGTTAAAAGCACTTTTGCTTTAATTTGTTCGTTCTTTAATTTTTTTTTGGAATTTTGGTCGAGCACTTTTCAAATAATCAGTGATGTGCATTGAACATTTTATCAAGTTCGGCTCTCTCAATCTATTTCTCCAATTTAGAGAGAGAAATGCTAGCAGCCAAAGAAAATTTGGGTTAAAGAGAGAGAAAAGTAGTCTTCAAAAGCAATTTTTCCTCTGATGTTCTTAGATTGCAGATGTATATCAGGCGTAAAATTAAATTTATGTTGTCACTTGTAGTGCTACAGGTACCAATTGTAAACAGAGTATGCTCAAACATTAAACACTATGTTTCTTCTGTTTCTTACTTTCACCTTTTCACCATGAGACATATTTATCAAGGGAAATTTGTAAAAAAAGGCCCTGAATATTATGCCTAAATTGCAAAAACGCCCCTGCATTATTACCAATTGCAAAAAAGCCCCTGAATTATTGCTAAAATGACAAAATAGCCCATACCATTAGATTCAAACTAACACTGTTAGTTAAATCACTTCAAAAATATTTTTTAAATAATAATTAACAGTTTTTTTAAAAAACAAATCTTACAAAAAATATTTGTACAAACTATTCTTAAAATATTTTTCATAAAAATTTTATTCGAAAAATATTTTTCTTAAAAATATATTTTGGAAAAAATATTTTTTTCGAAAACAAAGTTTTTCAGAAAACTTTTTTTGATAAAAATACTTGTTTCCATATTTTATATTCAGAAAATTTTTATTTTAAAAAAGATATTTATTTAGAGAAATATTTATGTATGAAATTTATTTAAGAAAAATATTTTTTAGAAAGATTATTTTTGTAGAAAATATTTTTTTGAAAAAAGTATTTTAAAAAATTATGAAAATTATTTTTTAAAATGTTTTTAAAAATAAATATTATTTTTCAGTACAACAATTTGATAAAAAATATGTTTCTAAAACAAAACATTTTTTTTCAAAAAAATATTTTTCAACAACGATTTTTTTTTTCGAATAAATATTTTTCTTAATAATAGAGTTTAAATATAATTTTCTAAGAAAAATATTTTTCTGAAAGACATTAATTAGTATTTAAAAAATAATTTTGAAGTGATTAAACTGCTGAAACTAACGATGTTAGTTTCAATCTAACGATAGGGTCTTTTTTTGTAATTTTAGCAATAATGCAAGGGCTTTTTGATATTTAGGCATAATGTAGGGGCTTTTTTTTGCAAATTTTCCATTTATCATTAACTGCATGAACATTATGGATGGCATTTTTTGGGTACATTATTTTTTTTTATATTCACGAAAACCATACTAATAATTTACTAAAATAAAAAGAAAGATTAATAACAGAAAATATAAATTTGTTGCAATTATTTGCCACTACAACAATACAGTAGGATTTATATATGCTGTCAAAAAGTGCATGTTTTAGTGTTGTATATTCTGCACCAATAATTTTTACTAGCAGAGTTCTCACGCTTTGCGCTAGTTTCTTAATTTTACTAGGAAATCAATTTACATCGTAGATCATACCAATATGAACAATAAAAAAATCTATTATTACTACTATATGAAATTGTATGCCATTTTATCAAGAAAAACTCTTCCATTCCACAACATTAAATTTGGAGGCCGGAGTTAGATATATCGGTCCGAAAATGAACATAAAAATAAGCAACGAGACCAAAGTATCTAATATAAACTAATTTAATTGAGCATGCCTAACTGTAAAACGATGATTAAGACTTTCTTTATATGTTGAAGAGGATCAATAATTTGAAGAACCTGAAAAAGTAAAAATTGGAGGAAATATGATATAGTTTATACTTTGCAGGAAAACTTTACACACAATACACAATATCCTTCGGTGAGCGACAGGTGCCGGGGGGGGGGGGGGGGGGTTAGATTTAACGGTATTTCAGTACGTGATTACTGCGGATATGCATGCATATATGTATATGTTTATGTGTATGTGTATGTGTATGTGTATGTGTATGTGTATGTATATGTATATAAATATAATAAATTAACATATTTAGATAATATACTATTATCTAATTAAATATATAATTAATTATCTACATGTCTAATAAAATATGGAGTATGGTTTTGGCTAAGTTATCATGTATATTATATCTTCAAATTTTCTATTTAATAGAAATAATGTAGACCATTAGATGAAACATCTAAGGGATTAGATTAAGTAATGGAGAGAATCATAAAATTATAAATGGAGAAAATTCAATATAATGTTAATTAATTGATCATTTGATACTTGTTGAGATCAATATTCTGATCTAATGATGGAGATAAAAAGAATGATATGGAGCTCTTTTATTTCACCAAAATGTTTAGAATTATAAACTACTAAGATAATATTCGCGCTACGCTGCGATATTTTTATTTTAGTAAACAATTAAATTCGTATTTAGTATTATATCCTTGATTTCGTGAAACAACTACCACAAAATATTTTTCAAGTTGTCGAGAATCACATTATATTAATTGTACCGAGTTTCAAGAAAAACATGTGATAAAACATTTTCACATAGTATATACATATTTCACATACTTGTTCTCTGAAGTTATGTTTGTCTCTTGATAGTTTTTTATTTAGAAAAAATATATAAGTTATAATCATACTAAGATGAAGCTCGAAAAAAGACAAAATAAGACAATTTGTTTTGAAGATTTTAGTAGAAGCATCAAAAGATCTAGTCAAAAACCTTTCATTTTTTTTGACAAAAAAGAAAAAATATACTTAAATTTAACATTATATTTGAAGAAGAAAAATATGATCTTATATATAAAAAAATTGTTGTGTACTGATGATATAAGAAAATATAACATGAAATATTTTCTTAAAATGATATCACCACTAATTTTCTCATTGTTGATCTTATTCAACAGTCAAAATGATAAATAGTAGGTATATACTTTATGAATAAATGAATCACATAATTATCACTAAAATATATAGTTCATTAATTAATATGGTGTATTTCATAATACATAATTTTCTTGTATTAATTTGAGTTCTCAGTTATTATGACAAATGTATTGATATAACAGTTCTCCTGAGATTAGTGATGTAACATGAAACATTAATGTAACTAATTATATGATGTCATTATGCTAATAATATTAGATAAATTGGTACGGAATATCTGTAAATTTGAGAATTAAAGGAGAAGATTCTCACGAAATAGATGATAGAACATGGAACATCAATCCAAGTAATCATATGTGATGTTATACTAATAATATCGTCTGCGTTGTCACAGAACATTAATAAATATGAGTACCTATGAACTTGACGGTTCTCATCAAATAGGAAATGTAATATAAAAAATAACAATCTAACAAATTATATGAAATTTATTAATAACCACATATATATTCCTATAAAATATCAAGAAACTTGAGAAATTAAATAATAAAATTTGAGAATTTTTTTGATTGGACGGACCAGAGAAAATTGATAACATGCCTCAATAATAAGGCTCAAATGGAGGTGAAAAATAATGGGGTGAGTTAATTTTATCTAAATATTTGAATTTATAATTTATTGCATTATATTTTAAACATCTACTTGTTTAAATCTAATTATGTAAAGATATATTTCCTAAATGAGCATATTCTCTTATATAATATATCTTCGCGCACTTTGTCGAGGAGAAATAATTAAATTGGAAACATACCAATATGAAATT